>VZRZ01000509.1:1251555-1294053 GCA_013398175.1 Climacteris rufus
GAGAGGAGAGGAGAGGAGAGGAGAGGAGAGGAGATCTTTGAGTCTTTCTTTCATGGCGGCAGAAATGAGCTGATATTTTAAAGTAACATATACAGTCCCACTGGACTGCCCACTCATGATACACATCTAACATACTAAAGTGGAGAGCAGCGAAAGAAGGCTGATAGATCTACAAGGCACTGAGCATCAAGGAGCTGGTCTGCCTATTTCAAAAATGTGAATTGATACAATCTTATATCACAGCTTCAGTAGCCGCCTCAAAGTAGTTTATCTCAAAATCTTTTTACTGTCAGTCTACAACTTGCAGCTTTTTAGGCAGCACCAATGCTACCTAGTGAGGAAAGGGGGTATTAGATGGGATTTTTTCAGTCTACCATTGGCTTCCTTTGGGAAATCATGCTTTCATGAAAGCAAAAGAAAATAGCTTTTTAATTCATCTTCAGCTCTGGATCAAGAAGCAAAATATAATCAGTGTGTGTAGAGGTTTACCAGCATGAGAACACATATAACCCCATAGGGGTACACACAGAAATACCTACAGGTTTGCATACACGTACATGACCAAATTACACGGCTGCAACACATACAGAGAAAAGCCTATGTAGATACACATACACCTCCACCCATATCCATCTCTACAACTGCACCTATACATACTTATATACACATCTATACTCTGTGATCCATGCATTCATAGGTGCCTGTGTGTGAAGGGATGTGTGTAGTTATGCATGTAATGTGGGGTACAGTTCTAAGTTCCTGTTGTGGTCCCTGGACAGGTACCTGAACACAGCTGTCCACAGTGACCTGAGATATACTCTGCCATCCAAGGGAGCCACACCAGTCTGGCAGACGTGACACAGGATCTCTGGGAGATTCATGGTTTTGTGAATTGATCCTTCTGGAGGTCATGGACGTTTATTTTTATGAGTTCCAAATTGTATTACATGCGTAGGTTTAGACAACTAAAACCAGCTCCCAGTCAATGGATTCTCCAAAACTGCTCAGCTGACCTCAGGGCCAGCACTATTTGTTCTCCTGAAGAGCTCTCAAAAGTCCATTGGCTGTTCTGACTAAATTGCCATTGACTGGTAAGGAAGTTTAGGCTGCCAGCAGACATAATGACACCTGTATGAAAACACCAATGTTTAGCAATCTTAACCTCGAACAGAATCCCAGCTGCTAATGCAAATGTATGAATTCTCTCCTAAATATAACTTGGCAAAAGCTGTAGCTGTTTGTCCAGCTCGTGGCATTGAGAGCGCACAGTGGGAGACCACTTCAGCTCTGCAAAACCTGTGCCTGCAACAGCTGTAAGTGGAAAAACAATTTTAGGTATTTCAATATGTTTTTCAGTGATCGACCAGTTGTATTCTATGACTGATTTATGTTTACCTATTGCAACATGCAGGCAAAAGGCAATCATCTTGTCACAGCTAAATTTATCCTGCTATTGCCCTGTTCTGGATTACTAGTTCTTTCACATCTGAGTACTTCTACTATGCCTCAGAGAAAAGAACCATTTTCATTTCTGAGAGAAAATGAAGTGTTTTCTCAACACCTTGTTTATGGCAGTCTATAAAGTTGTTGACATTTTTGTATTGAATACTTTATTGTATTCAAATTCTTTCTCAACCTCAGAAAGCTCTCTTTAAAAACAAGGAAAATTCAGCTGAAATTAGTCCATTCAAACTATTTATCAAATTCACCACTTAGCATTTAGTTTGGTTAATCCTTTAACATAGTTCAGAGATGTGCTGTCCCTACATAACCTGGAAATGCAGAGCCTGCTTTGGCAGCTGTTCCAGGAGGAAGCAATCCCCAATGTACCAGAGGATGGATTCACTGCAGGGGCTCCATAACACACCTCTGTTGGGAGACAGGAATTCCTATTGCTGCAATCTCACCATTGTATCTCTGCAATAGGTCATACTGTTGGGGTCAGGGAATAAGAAATGTCCTTTCTATGCATAGTCATTTTCCTACTTTTATATAAAAAGACATGCCATCACTACTTTGTCCAAAAAGCAAACTTCAAATATCCGATGATCTCCATGTGACTAAGATGAATCTGATTTCATGGTTCAGCAATGCACATGCCAATAGACTTTGTCATACATTCTCACAGGCTCAAGTTTACCTGTTAGATGTTTCCTTTTGCACTGCCCTAAGAACAAAGTGATTCCTCAGTTCTCATATGGATCCTGACTTGTGTCTGCTGCTGCTTTCAAAGTGTATTTTTAAGGACATAGCCACAATTAAGAATTAATACTTTTTAAGGGAAAATAAAAGGAGCTGCTATATCTTGCAAGGTAACACAGTGAGGAGAAACCCTCTGTGTGGCTGTTGACAGCTTTGCGAGGCTAAAGTCAGCAGCAGAGTCACACCTGGAAGCCTGCCCAAATTTTCTACCAGGAGAGGACTCATGATCTCAATGGCACCTGTGGATCAGCAACACATGCAGTCCTACATGAGCCATTAATTTAGCAAAGCAGGATGTTTTAATTTACTGTTTGTCAACTCTGTAGTTCAGCATCACAGAGATGGGAACTGGGGATGAGAGAATCCGTGTGAGGAGAGTATCTACCCACACCAGCTTTCTAAAATGCCTTCTCTAAGGTGGGACAGATCTTTCAGAGGGAATTAAAGCAGATTAGTAGTTCTTGTTTCCCAGCCACTCACTTCACTGCAGGCAGAATTCCTTTGTATTCTGGTAACTGCAAACACAAGGAAATTTTCCACTGCAAAAGCAGACTGGAAACAGATAGTCTGCTTGAAATACTGGATCACCTCAATGGCTGAGCAACAAAGTAAAGATTAAATAAATGCATGAATAATGCATCATGCCCCTCTTAGCTGCTATTTCAGAGTCTTTATAATTGTTATATAAGTTAAAAACCAAAACAAACAAGTTATTGCCCTTCTTGGTTTGGATAGGAGGATAAGAGAATCATAGAATCAGTGAATGGTTTGGGTTGGAAGAGGACCTTGAATATTACCTAGTTCCAAACCCCCTGCCATGGGCAAGGATACCTTCTACTAGACCAGGTTGCTCAGAGCCCCTTCCAACCTGGTCTTGAACACTTCCAGGGATGGGCATCCACAGCTTCTCTGGGAAATCTGTTCCAGTGCCTCACCACCCTCACAGCAAATAACTTTTTTCCTAGTATCTAAATTAAACCTACTAACTTTCAATTTGAAGCCATTCCCCCTTGCAAGTGGCCACCAAAGCACAAGGGGAAAGTGATTGTAAGCCACTTAATCAGTTATTTCAGCATTTTTTCTATGTGCACAGTTCCTCAGTAAACCACAAAGTTTTTCAAATGAATTGTGCTGAATTTAGATATTCTCCAAGAAGAGCAGCAGATGTGAGGTAGGGTGACATAATATTGTTTTACCATTCAGCCAGGGCCTCAGTGCCAAGTGCTGCAGACAAGGACTGTTAGAAACCCAGGTTAACAAAGGGCTTTGGGACTGCAAACTATCTAACAAACATATGCTGTAGTCACAGATCCTGTAAAAACATGTCATGTATGAAAATAAGGTCTGCTCCCTGACTGCCAGTCCAGCTATCTGGTCATTTTTTCTTTGTAATTAAGGATGGCCTTATGATCCAATGAATTCAGGTCATAATTCAGAGCAGAGATTTCAAAGTAGTTAGGTTATTATGCTCAAGAAATGGGCTTTGTTTTAGAAGGAAAATATAGAAAAAGGACAGGAGAGGGTCTCATGCTTTATTTGGTCTTTGCCTTTTAGGCTGACAGGGCTTGTAAGAACCTCTCTAATAAGGTGGTAACTCTTGAGGTGAAGGCATGGATATCTGCCCTTTCCAAGCCTCCTGCTGGTCTCTCCTCTGGTGAGTTGCAGAACATCAACTTTCTGCTCTTACACTGCTTCATTTGTTCTCTCTGCAGCCACTGAGAAGCCTTAAAATATAAAGATCATGCCTAATCATTTTGAAAATATTCTTTTCTTTCAATCTTTCAAAACAGTTATGAAAGCTATTTTTTTAGTCAGTGTAAAGATTCTCATGCCCAAACCATTAAAAGGGGTGTAAAGGATCATATCTCACTGACTTCAGTGGAAGTTCAGACACCAAATGGCTCCAAAAGCTTGGGGCTTTTTATGTCTGCCTGCCTCTGTCCTAAAGCTTCTCTGGAGATAGGAAAAGCAGCACAAAACCTTGGATCAAATTCAAGTGGTGGGAAGCACATGCATCCAGAAGAATGCACCATATCCTCAAACCACAGAGCCTCAGCACTGTCCATGGCCCATCTGCACGTCCTTCCTTATACTTGTTCCCAAGCGTGTCCCCTGGGAACCATACTCCTGCTGGCTGACTTAGTTTGCAGCTGCAGACACTCAGCCCTGGGAAGGGGTTTTGGTGAGTTTTACCAGCTGCTGGGTTTTCCTGTTGTTAATACTCAGGGTAGCCAAAATTCTGTCAACCATGACCTGAGTTGAATAGTCCATCAGCATCATCTGTCCTACATAGCAGTGTCCTTCTCCGACCTGGAATACCCAGGGAAGAACAGATAGGATGGAGCAGGAGTAGGGTGGTTCGAGGAAACCAAGTGGAGGAGATAGGCTCAGTCACAGGGTATGTTTGTAAAACTCAGATGTTTGAATTCCATCCCATATGCCCTGCAGGTAGGTCTGTGCCTCACACCACAGCAAAATCCTGCAGCTTCCTTCTGTAATGCTGGCTCCGGGGGCCGCTCGAGGCCACTCAGCGTTATTCTGGGAGTGACCCTGGTTTCCCGGGGGCTGCAGCTTGCAGTGTCCCCAGACACAGGGCGTCGTCCGGCAGCTCTTTTAGTGCTGGCTCCTCTGTGATAGAGAGAGCCCCGGGCTGATGGTGCAGGCACAGGCAAGGACAAAGACCCGAGAGAAGGGCATTGGAGTGCTTTCCAGCTTTTTTATTTCCCGGGAGAAGCAGCAGGGAAGGTAGGAGAGGGTCCGGGGTCCGGGAGAGGCGGCGCAGGGATCCGGGAGGGCTGAAGGCTTCAGCTACCAAAGGCAAGGTTTTAGGGACAGCAGGGGATTTATGGGGATACAAGCAGGGGAAAGTAACCTATGGGGGTAACAAGGATTAACATATAACCAATAGAGAGCCGAACTGTAATGAAATTTCCAGAACATAACCTTATACAGAACATTAGGTAATGTAGCAACCAACTGAAATATGGAAACCAAGGTACAAGGGATGCTGGGGGTGAACCAAAAACTCACCCTGAGCAGGGAGTATGCCTCAGACTGTGGCAACCTCAGGCTGTGCCCACGAGTATTGAGCCTGTGGGGCTGTGGCTTTTGCCACATACGCCGCCACACTTCTGCATCAATACACTGGAAATGTGATCTCTGACCCACCGTGCTTTGAAGCTGGGGTTCACAGAGCTGGGGGTCACTGATTTTCAGAGCTGCTAAGGATGAGCCACCTCACGTCTCCCCACAAGGTGACATTCTCCCCTTCTACCCCCTCCCACTCTCATATGCCCAGACCTGCTCCTGTCTTCCAAACCATATCCTGCCAGCACAGACAGAGACATAGGAAAATAAAGTCTTTTAGTGATCTGCCTGGGAATTCGGATTTCTAATTTTTTTCAGAGAAAGAGAGTAAAACAAGGGTGGAAAATACAGGGGATTTCTTGTGCCTCGTTGCAACACACTTAAGATATTTTTAGGTGGAACACAGGCCTCGGTCTCCCTGAAGATGAGCCACATTGTCAGCTGGTTAATTTGTTTAAAAAGCAGCAATAATAAAATCGCATCCAAAAAAAGCAATTTGGCATAAGAATCCCAGAAAACAAAAGGAGAGAGAGAAGAATATGCACCAGAACACTTGTTTCATTTTTGTCTGCTGACTTCATGGATTGAAATAATAGTACCTGATTCTGATGCAGAGATTTTTATCCAGAAAGCTAAAGCATTTCATGAAAGTAGGGCCCTACATAAGATGAAATTACTTTTTCTTCTGGTGGTAGATGACTTAAAACCCTGTTAATTCCTATCTTAAGGCCCTATTCTCTGGGACTCAATCTAACAGAAGTACATTTTACCCGCATGTCCATGAAGCTGAAAAGATTGTCCAGCAAATCCGTGCTGGGTTTTCTACAAGGCTTGATTCACTCTGCCCTGAGCCGTCAGACACTGCAGTTGCCTATCATCGTCTTGCCAGGCAGGATGTGCTCAGTTATGCATTTGGAGCATTGTACAGATCTGAATTTTTCTGCATTGAAAACAGACTTTGTCATGATCTGAGGGGCGGAGTGACCCTGAAAGAGTTGGATGATCTTTTGTATTTATATAGAAATGTAGTAAGCTGCTTACCAGATGGACTTGTTTGCAAGCTTGCCCACTTCTGACATGAATCAATTCGTTTACAGGGAGATTTTCTGGATACCAGCAAGCCCTCAAAAAAAACCAATGTGATACCAGTACTGCCACCTCGTGTAGGCTCTGACCATTGCAGTTGTTTTTCCTATAGGAGCTTTACATTTTAGTAGCACTGAGTGGCAAGAAAGTTATTGACAGAGCAGATCCTTTAAATGGCTGCACACGGTACAAAGGATATTATTACCCTGTTACCCTTCCAGAAGACATCTTTCAAAGTCAACATCTGCAGAAGCAAAAGTACTCTCGGATCTGATTTATAAGTGGACTTCCATAGCATGTAGTCACTACTTAAATGGTAAATCATAATTCCTTATTGGAAATGAAGGAACAAAAGGAAACATTGCAGGAAAATGGGGAAGACAAGGAGCTTGATGAAGTGATTGGTTCCCCTGGAGAAGGACAACCAAGGCAAAAGGAGTAAAAAGCTAAAACAACAGGCAAGATCAGCAGGCAAATGTATAAGAAACATTGGCAAGTTAAAACCAAACAAGATATCATAGAAAAGGGAAACGGAAAAAAAGCTTGAAAATTGCTTTATGTTACTTTTTGTCAACTCAACAGTCAACCTAGGCATTGTTTTCTGCATTCAAGTAATATCTCTAAATTTTTGTTGCATCATCTCCAAACGCAGAGACAATGATTAACAGACTGTGGATCTTCCAAACTGAATGCCTGAAGACTTGTTTGTAGGGTTGAGCACTGCCAAGGGAGACAAGAGGGCTGTGTCATTGTGTGACCAGGGACACATCAGTGCAAAGGTCTGCAACATCCCTGCCCTCTTCATCCACCCCACACACGCCCAGGGGTGGGGATAAACATGAGCTCACTGAAGCAAGACTCACTGCCAATGTGGAGCTCTCTGGAATGTAATCCCCTGTTCTGAATATATGACAGCACAGTTAAAGCAAGCATAACCAATTCAAGAACTAGGGAACATCAGACCGTGTTAGTAGGATTGGTGAAAACAGTAACCAAGGAACAGGAGAGCAATTAATTGCTCTGTGAAAGGATGTTCAAAGTTTACAGGAGCTCAAGGGCAGACTGGACAAATATGGCAAGAGAAATCTCCAGAAGTGACCAGAGACATCCAAAACAATCAGGACATATCTAACTCAACAAAGCAAGTTATCCCATATTCTCCATGTCACCCAGTCCGACTCCCTGACTCCAGCATTGTAGAGGTGCCTTAAAAAGAGCTCCCAGAAATTCTAGCAGAAACCAGCAAGCAGATTGAAACGAGTCAGTCCTCCAAAAAATTAAGATAAATTTAAATTCATTTGGCTTAACAGAGACACACTTTGTTCATGAGCTAAACTTTTCCATAAAAATGAGTACAGCCAATGCCTTAGAAGGGCTGGGGCAATTTTCTCTATGCTGACAAATACTATATTTGAATAGAAACTGTGATTTTACCTTTTTTCATATAGTGAACCATTTTGCCACAATTTTTAGTAGCCTGATTTGGGTCAGGCTTCCTAAAACTTTGTAAGAATTGTGCCTGGAACCACCTCACTCTCCTTCCTCCTGGGAAAATTTCATGCAGACAACTGCTCTTTCCATCCACCAGTCAAATCAGAGTGAGAGTTTGGGCAGAAACTGCCTTTCACTGGAGCTACACATGTAATGCAATTCTCCTGCTGGCTATAAGAATGACAACATAGAAAGAAAGAGTGGTCTGTGACACCTGCAGTCATATACAATGCTCAGACACTCAACAGTCACTGTTCTACATGTCCTTGGATAAATGCAAAAAAAGCTTGGGGAAGCTCTCTGTTATCACAGGTTCGGCTTTCAAACCTGCTTTTCATCCTGTCATTGTGGAACAAATTCCTTTCTCTTTCACATAGGGCTTTTCCTTTTTTTTTTTTCTTACTACATCCAGCATAATAATGATCCCCATCACTTCAGGTTTGATTGATTCATGTTTTCATATCACAGTGAAGAATTTAATTTAAGCAAAGTTGTCACATTTTGTTTGTCAGTGTAATACATGGGGACAAGTCTAACTGCCTGGAAAATCTTAAAGCAGACTTTTTCAAAAAAATTTTTTTATTATTCTGTGGAAAGCAACAGAAATATTTTATCAGATAATGCATAGAAAATAGAAACCTGGATAAAGAGAAAAACATAGACATTTACTAAATATCATATGGCTTTTACCACAGTCCTTAATTATGTTTTTTAACCTTATCTATACCCCTGTCATTTCTGTTTAAGAATAAAAAAAAAAACTCTTCTGGAAAATACGAAAAATGACACTCCAAGCACAAACAAGTGCACTTGATAAAACATGAAAGTGCTGTCCAGGGATACATGTTCGAATGACTCTTTAAAATTAGAGAATTATGGAAATTGATATATTTATTGCAAATGTTTATTTGTTGAGTGCTATTTGACACGTAGAATTATAGTTCACATCAGTTTGTTTAGTGTCATTAATGTGTCCTGCATATACATTACCTGCAGAGCTTTTAGATCCATATATTATGACTGCATTGGTGGGCGGTGGATTAGGGAAATGAGATTATCTTGATGCTAATTCCCAGTGTCTAAATAAATGACTTCAGCTTCAAGACATCAGATGAGATAACATCCCAGCCAAAATACATCACACTAAATATCTGGCAAGCTTTTTATTGTAGGGTATAAAAGGAAACAGATGAATATAGTAATACAATCTAAAAGTCGCTGAACATCTATTCTTTAAAAGGTGAATTAGTGTCTCATTTTCCCGTTAATCAGTAGGCCACATCTCTTTTTGATCCTATAAATCAGATGTACAGTGAGACACATTTCCAGATGTCTCTAGTACAAACACCTTATTCTGTGGAAAATGCAGAAGTACTTTTCTCTCCATGACAGCCTCCCTTTAGAAATACTCTTGCACCATGTGGAGTTACTTTTGTTTAAATTAGATGTGCCAGTGCAGGGAAATACAACTGCAAGCATCCACTGTGGAGCAGCTAAATCTGACTGAATCATCGTGATCAAAATGAGAAAGGCATCCTCTACAGATCTAAATAATGTAAATCAAAAACATCTTCAGGGGCATATCTTAAAATGAGAGCTTCACAAAGCCATGAAGACTGAAGTATAATATATAGGATTGCTCCCATTCTTTGTTGTTTTATCTAGAGAGTTAAAGTCACTGAGAGAAGTAAAATTCAATCATTACAGCACCATATTTGCATTATTCTTTCATCTCTCTGTCTCCAGTTCTCAGACACCTTTTGTGCCTCCTGATGCAGTCTAAAACCCTGTTAATGCAAACAATTGCCTCAGCTTTATCTGGGGAGAGTGGTGTGTGGCTGTGAACCCGCTGCTGCACCTGTATTATAATCAGCAAGCCAGCAGGCTGTGTCTAAAGCCAGTCCCCTGAGATAGGGGTTGAGTGTGGGTCCATAGCCCAGAGCTCCCAGCAGGAGCAACTGGACCTCTGTGCCTCCCCAGGCAGAGCTGGAGAACACCCTGACTTCTCTTCCTCCTGCCTAATATATGTTGTTCTAAAGGGAGACATTCAGATTGAAGTTAGTTTCCTAGGTTTCTTTTGCAACCAGTGGAGAGCAGGTGCCATCAGAGGATGCCTCACCTCACCCTACAGTGGAAGCCTGCTGCAGGTGTCATCAAAAGCTCTCCGGAGGCTGCCAATCTGACTACAGAAGAAGCTGAAGTCACCGCCTCAGATCAAACCTCTAACTCCTAAGAGATAAGAAAATGAGGTATATTTTCTTTATCCTGCATAACTGCTCCCCAGCACCTGCTCCTCATGAACAGAAAAATTATCTACAAAGCAGTAAACTAAAAATAATGACAAACCTGGTAAAAATGCAGAGCCGTATAGCTTCCATCAGTAAAGTGTTATTGATTTCCTCTAGCTAAGCTTGGTGATATGTGCCTGATGAAGTATGGCACTGCATCACATGACTGCTTAAAAATTATCACAGTATTTCCCTTTGGAACTGTACATTTATTTATGCACTGTAAAATCCTTCACAATGGGTGGAAATATATACTCCGAAATCCAACCCTACAAAACGTCCCAAGACTTGTCTTTGATTTATGAAGTGTTGTAGCCACATCAAAGTAGTTCTTCCCCGAATCAACTTTCTCCATGAAAAAACAGGGTTTGTTAGTTGAGTCATAGTAGGAGTCAGAAACAATGACCATGTATTTTGAATTGGATAACATTTTTCTGTCTTGCACTAGATGGTTGCACACATGGCTCATGTCATGTCTGGTATGGGCATATTTTGCTTTTTTGTGAAAGTTTGTAAGATTTGTTCATTGAAAGCCAATGTTTCCTTAAGAAAAAAACACCACAAACCAGGACCTGAGGCCAAGCACTGCCATATTTAAGGTCCTGCATCTCTTTATGTACATGCTTCACTAGGAACACAGACATGAAAATAATGAAATTGTGAAGAAGGGAACAGAAGAATTTTTGCACCCCATAGCAAACACTTTCTGGGTTCAGTCATCCCACAATTCTTAAACCTGTGCTTTAATTTTTAAGTTATACAAGTTATGCAAAACTAAATGCAAATTAATGGCAGGAAAGCCAGGTTAATGTTGCTACAAGAGGGCAGAGAAGCAAAGGAGAGGACAGGGGAACAGTGCATGATGGCAGGTCGAGACACCATGAAGGCACTGCTGTGTTAGCCAGCTGCCAAATGCTGCAGGGGTAAAGCAAAGTGTGAACACACTGCTTCTGGCCCATCAAACCACCAACAGAGAACATGCTTGTGCAACATGAGTGCAAGAAAATCTAATGCTACAGGGACATTGTTAAAGGGTTATTAGTTATTATGGCAACTCTTAAATCCACATAATCTGAAAAGGAGAACAAAAGCTCTATTTTGTCTCCTTTGAAGATAACTAGTGGTAACTGCAAAATTCACTTGCCTTATTCAGCCCTTTCCCACACAGCACTGGATTTGTTGCTGTGACTGAGCAGATGCAGGGCCACTGGAGAATAAATATACTCAATGTATGAAGTCTGGAAAATCAACATCGGGAGATGACATTTGGAATCAGATCCTGTGTTTACATGTGACAGCCTTGTGACAGCAATATCTATAGCTTAACTCAAAGGACTCAGCACAGATCTCACAAGGTATGTAAGCATCTAAGTCCTCCTATCATTCAAAAGTCCAGGTTCAGCCCTCTACTTATCTGCTGTAACAAACCCAGCAACCTCCTGTGTGGATAGCTTGCTGTGGGAGAGCAAAGGCTAAGAATTCCTTTGCATAACATGGAACAGTTTATGAGAACACAGGACTTAAAAATACTAGAGAAAGGTTTCAAGTGGTCATTTGGCTTAGAGAGCAAATCTATTTGGCTTCTGGACTGTGTGTTTCATAAACTTGTCACTCTGTCCATCAGATTTGAAAACATAGCTGCTGATTTTTTAAGCTGTTTCTGGTACTTGCACAAATATTGGACCAGCTTTTCAAATAGTTAGGCATCATGTAGTCAAAAGAACTGTTTTTAAATAAATTTATCTGCTCTTACTACAGCTGCTTCACAGAAATAAACATGGTTATTCCATGGATGGTACCTACATATTGGTCTACTAAAGCAGGTCTTTCTGCTTGAGACTTAGGTAGGAGGTAGCACATGTGTACACATGTTGCATTTTCATCAGCTAGAGGTTGCCACTGAAATGGCAGCATAAAATTGTGTCTGACTTGTTAGTATTACTAATTGGTATAGGTAACATAGTAATATAGTAATCATAAGTCATGATATCAGGGCATAATCCAAACCTTAGTTGCCCAAGCCCTTGGCACACAAATTTAAAATTCCTCATTACATGCCACAGAACAGCCTACATGATGTTGATGCATCTAACAGATGTTAAGCTATTAAAGAGTCGACATGGTTTGTTACATGGCACAATACTCATAATTATTGCTTGCTTTGTCAATGAAGTACAAAGGAGAGGAAATGACAAATTCAAATTAAAATATCACCAGACATGCATTATATGTGTCTGGAAAGGAGATGGAGTGAATTCACCTTCAGGCAAAACTGATGCTGCTCAGGTTCTGCTATTCAGATTGTGTTGTCTCTTAATCTTAGCAACACCCTCCTTCTGTGTCGTATTAAAATATTTTTAACTTCTTTTGACTCTTTACCCTCCTCTTCACCTTTGTTTCCATCTGTTGTTAAACAAGCATGTCTGAGCTACAACTGCCCTGGAGATGACAGAGGGAGTAACACAGCAGACTGGAGAGATGATTCCCTGGTGGGAACAGAGCTGTGCAGCCTGCAGACAATCACACTTGGTTCTGGCTCTGGTTCTGGCTCTGTCTGACAGGCACCACACAGTCACAGTTACACAGATGTCAAGAAGGCACAGTTTTGGTGTCTAAATCCATAGGCTAATATAAAACAAAAACACTGAGCCACCAATATTTCAAGGACAAAGAGGACTTGCTCCAGTACATTTTGGGAAATGTTGAGAGAATTAAGCTTCCAGAAGACATGTTAGAATTATAAAATAATTACAGCATGACAGTGATGCAGTCATTCACCACACCAAGAGTATATACAAAACTGTCATCTCACAGTATTTCACAGAGCCTGTGAGCAAAACCCAAAGATCCACAAGTTGTTTGACTGTCTAACCCCCACAAGAACATGCTGGGGATCCAAGATTAGAGACCTAAATAACTTTGCAGATAAAATTTTTGATCTTGTTCTCTAACTTTCCTTGTCCTTTGCACATTTTGATTGAGGATATAATGTATGTGTTTACTGTTGTTTTCAATTTCATGCAAGAGTGTGTGTGTATCCAGATATCTAAAAAATGTTTCTATACATGCTCCTTGTGACAGTTTTCTTAGTAGTTTAGTTGTGGATTCTTCATTGTCTTCAAGTTTCCTCAGCCATCAACCTGCAATACTTTCAAAAAGACACAAAATGGATTCTCACGTGCAACTGCAGCATGTTATGCCTTCTGAAAGATCAAAGATTATTTTACATAGTTGACTTGCAACTAAATCACTTACTTTACAAATTCATGCTTATGGCCTTCCCAATATTTTGCTCATTGTTTAAACCTGACAGATAAAAATTTTCTTTTGTTCTCACTATAGGACCAGAGTGAAAAAAAATCCCCTTGGAAGAGATATCGTTCCAGAAGCATTCAGACTGCTTTCCTAAAGCAGCTCAAAATGCATGTACAACCATCCTATAATTATAAACTAGTAATGATACATGAGTTGCTTTCTACAAAAAGAACTGCATTATGTCTAAATACACACTATATCTATATCCATAAAATCCAGCGGAATGTATGTTCCTTGTCTGGATATCCATGCTGAAAAAGCAACAAAGGGCTCTTACACAGCCTGCAGCATGCTGAATCTTACCCTTTTCCCCATAAGGAATATATCTTGATTTGGCTGTAAACAGGTGTCTTTCATACCTGCTCTGAAAAAGAGCCTATACACTTCAAAATTTAACAACAATTTCTCACCTTGAACTGCAGTGGCATTTTTGGAAAGCTTACAGAAGATCATCTTGGGCCTTTCTCCAGAGTTCAACAGCTCCCAGGTTTTCTATCAAGCCCATCCCAGAACCCACAGTCATTTTTACCTCATTTTTTTACCTCATCTTAGTTGAAGCTGTGGCTCTTACCTCCTAAACAGTTTTCCCTGAACTTCCTGGTGAAAGCACACATGACTTGGGGTAGAATTATGCCATTGCTTGCACTGTAGAATATAGACAGTTACAGAATATAGAATATCGATTGTTATTGCATGAAGCCATCATGTCTTCTTAAAAGTACCTTAGTTATGCTTTTCAGGATGTAGGGAGTTCTCAGTTGTCTTAAAGTGATGAGATAGAATCAGGAACTTCTAGTGGATATTTGTGAAGGAATATTAGGTTGAGCAGCAAGACAAGGAGCAATGGCAGGGAATTTCTGTGGGTGCTAGCAATATGCAAGTAGACATGACTCCGTGTACATGCAGCAGCTCTCTCTCACTCATCTATGAATGTCAAACTAATACTGTGCGGAAGAGGCTTGCACGAGAGAAGGGAGAACTCAGGAGTATTTCAGTTAAAAGAAATTCTCTTTAAACTGCTCTGGACCTGCACTATTGTGAGTACAATGGTGATACATATGTTTACTTTGTCTGACATCACTTTGTGAATTAGAGGAAGTTGATGAGCAGTTCAGTCAAGTAAAAATGAAGCACCATTTAAAAAAGGACAATAAATTTGTGAGCAATAACAACAGACTTTACTGAGTCTGCGTGTTAGTGGTATTTCTTAGGTAAATATTATGTTTGGCGTATATTGTCCAAACCTACATAAATTGCCTTTTAAAAGTGGTAATGGGAGAAAGATTGAATGAGTTTTGAATTAATGTCTCTGTGTATTAATTGACAAATGTGTTAGGATTCTAGTTTCCCTAGCTATATTTTTTTTATGGTTGAGAGAGTGCAGACTGATTATTTTTCTCTGTGTTGTGTAATAACTAAAATGGACTGAGAACATATAATTCTTTTTATATATTTTTTGTAAAATTAAAAAGAAATATTGATGCTTCTTTTGGCACATTTGTTTGTTTTAATGGTTTGAATTCTACTCAGAAATAGGTAAAATATATGACCTCATATTATGTTTGAATTGCCTTCCCTCTGCTGATTAATAAAGTTCAATTATGAGAAACAAAGCCCAGTACTATTATATCTATTGTTATCAAAGAAAAAGAGGGAGAATAATGACAAATTAAATATCAGTTATTATCAGTCAGATCTGTCTACACAATATTATGAGCTTTTGCCTATGATTTTATCCCCATGAATCTGTATTGCCATTGGTGGAAAACAGCAATTCACAACCTGATTTACAGATCCTGATTTAACAAAGCCAGTAAACATGTTAGCAAATTGGATAAAGTCTTTCTTGTACATGGTCCTTTGCTGGAGAGTAGGGGCTTGAATCACATGGTAAGCAGCAAGGATGAATGTTCAAAATCAGATATTTTCAACAAAGTATAACCAAACTAATAAATTAGTGCCAAAGGTTAGAGCCCTCCTCATTTTTTTGCAGATTAGAAATTCAGTACCTTAAATGATGGGGAAGAGGAAGGGTTACCTTAAAACCAAATGGTTGATCCAATCCATTTACAAAAAACTTGAACATCAGTGTAATTTTTCAAACACAACTTATATTCATGCTCTTATTTCCTTGTAGCATAAAAGAATTCAGCAGAGAGCTAAGTTTTTATCTAAAACATTTCTCTTTTTTCCACCCCCAAAAAATCTTCTGTGAAAATAAGCAATACAGAAAGAGAAATCACTCTTCTGAAAACACTCAATCATAATTTTTGTACATGCAGGTACCTGTACTGTTGCAAGATGTTTTCCTCTCCTCATTTTGTCTTCTGAAGTCCTATTCCTGAACATGCTTTCCAAACTTACAGATGTCATACATTTCTTAGAAAGTTTAAGAGTGGTTGGAAGGCATTACTGAAGGGAATGGGGATTGAAAAGGGTGCAATGCTTTTATATAAATATTGTCATATGTGTTTCTACTGGATAGATGTATCATTCCAGGCTGTAGATAGGTTACATATTACTGACATATTAGAAGTGTGTGAGTTTTATTTTAGGAAATATAAATTGGTAATAGAACAGGCTAAAATTGCAAAGCTTCAAAGTGTTAATAAAAGGAAGTGTGATATGCACACTAGGAGGACTGAAAAGCCGCTGAATTGAGATTCTTTCCAGTTCATGAATCATTCACAGATTATTTCTAACTGGGGCACATGGAGCCATCACTAGGGAGATACCTGTTCAACTAGTAGCTTGAGTGGTTGTTTGTCAGACAGCAGCACAGCAGGGGTGCTGATGCTTATTTGGTCATGAGGAATGCTCTGTGTTCCTCAGCTGGAAAACTGATGTTGTAATGGGAGAGAGGAATGGCAAAGAAACTCATACATTTTGCCATCACACTCCAGCGAATCAAATGGGAACTCCTTCTAGGAGTTCAGTGCTGCCGGACCCAGTTCATTTATGACCTTTCCAGTCTCATCTCCCTTGAGTATGCATCATTCAGCCTGTTCTGATGTCATCAAATTATCTGAGGTAGGAAAATTAGTGCAGGGAGGAAAAATTTCTCATGCTGGATTCCACAAGTGTGACACACTGCAATCTAGTAATAAAAAACAAACATATCTCACTCACATACTAGGAAATGTTCTTTGTCAGTAAAGTTGACAAAAGTGGAACATTTTGACTAATGACAGAGTTGTGACATGGGCTCTCAGTAGCATTAAGGAGAGGTCAGATGCACACAATGAATTGAGCTCCACAGGGTCCTCCCCTGCTCAATGCAAGGGGCTGGATCCAAGTAGTACCTTGATCCTTTCAATCCCATCATCTGTGATTTATCATTACAAAGACTTCCTCACAGAGAGCTGACAGAAGTCCAGTTTTGTATGCAGAGGGGGCTGCGGGGACCAAGTCATTATTGTTCTGTTATTGTTTAAAAAGCCTCTGTGCGCCAGTAGATATTTATAATCTGGTATGCTTTTTAATAAGTGCTTTATCTCCCAGAGAACAGCACGTTTGATATAATTCTAGTGGGATATATGAAACACAAGTTTCATGTGAATGACAGAGCTGCCAGAGGAGGTACGTGACAAGCTGTATTTGCTAGGCTCAGTCTGCTCAGGAGCACACTAGAAAAAATACCCAAGCTGCCACCTTGATTGGATCTCTTCCTGCCAACACATTATACAAATAAAGATGAGAACATTAAATAAACTTTCTGGATGCCATGAACTGAGAGAGCACTAGTGTGTCTGCATATGCACGAGTGTTTGCAGTAGGAAAATCAAGGCAGTTTAGTCAGGGCAGCACCACTTGCCCTATATAAATTTAATTTGGTCAGACTCATAATACATAGAGCTACCAAGCATTAAAAGATCTCTTTGAGGTAATTTTCTTACATCAGAAGATTCGCTTTAGTTTTGCACATGCAGTACCACATTCTCACTACATTTAAAATGCCACACAAAGCACAGGATAAAATTATCTGAACCCTCTAACAAAACTGAAGGAACTACAAATCTTGTAAAGAGGAACTACCTTCCTTTTTGTTTTTCCTTACCCTGTGCCCTGAATCCCTGGCTTTTCATGTCATAATATGTATGTTTGAAAAGCCGTATTTATATTTCCTCCAATAAACAAATGTGAGATCATGCTGTGTTGCTGGAAACATGATAATTAGCTTTACTGCAATATGAGAGCCTGAGGTGATTCAGTGATAGATTAGGGCACACAAACTACATCCCTAAGCATTTTTCAGCAATCAGATGAGGAAATGATGAGATTTACAAATGGAACAGCTACAGAAATAAAATACCCCTTCATAGCTCTCTCATTGCAACTAGAGCTCTGTGTGTTTTACTGTACAGTGATACTAGATTTCCTTGTTCATGTTGCTGAAATGAGTAGGTCATTGATGCAGCATTTTGAGACTCCTCTTGAAGTGTTTCTGTTTCAGTGAAAGCACATAAGCACTTTCAGATAAAGAGGGATAGACACAGCAGCGAGCATCAGCGAAATGTTCATCGAATATTTGAGCTGTATGTCAAAACAACAGAACTAAATCAGTATCACTTTTCCTGCAGGTCAGCATAAGAACCAAATACAAAGACAGCACTGAATTGAAATATACAGTTTAGATCAGCCAAATGACCAAAAAATTAAAACATAAATTTCAGCAGGATGAGACATTTCTCCATTTAGCCTTCTTAGTGAAAGGAAGTATCTACCGTAGTTTATTGGCTTCTTCAAAGCTAGTTTATTAAAACACACAACAGTGAAGAGGTATTGGGTGATATTTTCCTTAAAGGTCTTGTAAGAGCACTATTAAGACATAATTTAACAACAAAAGGCTTTTTCAAAGGATTTTCAAACTAAATACCCATTTCAGCAACATGAACAAGGAAATCTAGCATCACTGTACAGTAAAACATACAAAGTTCTCGTTGCAATGAGAGACATGGATGTAGGTCATATGTTGCCCCAAACAAAACTCATGGTATCATAGTATAGTCCAGCTGTTGGGACTGTAAATTGCATAGGTCTATGATAATTTCATTATAAAATATCAATATTTCTTAGTAATTTTATATGAACATGCACAAAATCCCCTTCAGTGATTACTAAGCCTCATGCTTTCTCATCTGGTACCCAGCTAAAAGCAGAGATAACAGTCAGTGTCCAGCTTTGAAGGAGGTATATTAACTGTTGGCTAATGCAGAAGAGTTAAGTACTTCAGAGCACATTCACAGGATATATTATCCAGCTTCTAAGAGCAAGTCTTGACCCTTCAAGGAGCAAACAGCTTTGCACAGTGACAGTCAAGTAAAATATGAACCAACTGAGATAAAATCAGAGGTATAGTCATCATTATTCATTGGCTTCTTAAAATGAAACATTTTGCTGGACTACCTCCATTCTTCTGTGGAAGTGTTTCCTCG
The DNA here is from genome assembly GCA_013398175.1 of Climacteris rufus. Lineage (NCBI taxonomy): Eukaryota > Metazoa > Chordata > Aves > Passeriformes > Climacteridae > Climacteris > Climacteris rufus. The sequence goes on from VZRZ01000509.1 coordinate 1,270,460, forward strand.
TTCAAGAATAACTAACAACATTCTTCTGTTTGCTCCATGGAAATCTCACTGATTGAGTGTAGTCAATCTTGAAAACAAGCTAACTTCAGTCATTTTATTGTCTAAGGAGTAGGCATGACTTGACATCAGTGGTAGTCTTCAAAGTGCTGTTTTTATGCCCTTCAGAACAGTTAGATTACACATCCACGAAAAGGAAATGCAAAAACTAGGCTTGCTCAGAATGGAGATTTGGTCAGCAGCTCCAGTGAAAAATACCTTAAAATAAGTCTAAGTAAATGAAAAATAATGAAACTCATAATTTCCTGTTCAGTTTCTTCTAATAAGTTTGCTAACACCATTAGCATCACTTTAATTATCCAGAGCTATCTGAAAACACACCAATACATAGGCAGCTTTAGTTCTTCTCCCTTTAATTCCTTAAGGAGATTTGGGCACCAGGACCTGTCTGATGAACCACCCAACAGGAGCCCACTCTCTCAAGTGGAGTATCTCCTTCCACTGCTGTGACATGGGGAAGGTGAGGGGTGCCAGGGGCAGCCAGGTAGGTCCTTTTCCTCTGGGATGGGGATACACAGGAGTGCAGAATGGTGAAGAGAATTCTGAAGCAACCTGCAACCTCTGCCACGTCTGCACATGGTGGCAGAAAAGGGCAAGAAATGCACCTCTTCTATTCCCAGCCACCACCACAAAGGGCGACAGGGACACCTGCATCCAGAACCTGTTCCTGCTGACTTCTTCCTACCATGAGCTAGAGCTTATACACTCTCTGAACACATCACCACCATCTGCTCAGGGACAGGAATGCAACATGTTGTTCAAACAATCTTCTTTGATGAGGAAATATTTGTTTTCCTGCTTGCTCTGTTTTTAAAAAGGCTTTCTGGTGGGGAGGACTGGAAGAGATTGGAAACAATTATCATTTCTGATTTCACAAACCTGCAAGAGCCAACAGCTGGTGTTTGAGAGACAGAGCAAGAAGGCACCAAGACAACACAACACTACAAGACAACATCTTCATAGCCCTTTCTCCATGTGCAATATTCTTTCCCATCAAAACCTGTTCATTGCTCCCCAGTCAGAGGCCCTATGGAAAACTTTCTGTGTCAGTCAGCTGGAAGATGTGTTCAAAGCCTTTTCCTTCCCTGCAGACATAGCACCGTGGACATTGGTTTGGAGAGGGAAGGAACTGTCAAACAAGACAGAAATATATCAGCTGCTCTTTCATGACCCACAAAGAAGAAATCCTTCCCCTTCTCCTGCAGAGATCCCTGCCTGATCCGGGTGGATGAAGGACAGCCCGTTTCCCCTCAGGAAAAAGGCTGGGCACTGCACATCAACACTTGTATACACTATAAACTTTGCTAATGCAGTCACTGCTTTGCTGCCAATATCTTTAGCATATGTAGCACATGCTGGGCTAAAGAACAGCCCACAGATGCAAAACATATTTTCCAACTTCAGTGGTAAAAGGTGAAAATATTTACATGCAGTAGATGTCCATGTACATAAAAAGCAACATCAGTAAATCTTTGTCCTGCAGGAAGGAAACAGCTACAGCACCAGTATAGGAAATGGGTGAGCACAGTTTTTATCCAAGCTTAGACACTGTCATCTTCCTCAGCTTGCTACTTCAGTTGGTCTCTGTTTGACCTGGCCCTCCATCAAGAGCTGAGAAAAATAAGGACAAAGTTTATCAGTTCCAAAACAGGAAAAACTAAGAGGTGACTAAAGCATGTATTTTGTATTTTTTTTAATCCATTGGAAATTTGTCTTTTCAATAAAGGGAATATGGTTCAATTCTTACTAAACACTATGTCTGTATCTAGGTCTATGTCTATAGCTATGTCTATGTCTGTGTCTGTGTCTGTGTCTGTATCTGTGTCTATGTCTATGTCTATGTCTATGTCTATGTCTAAATCTAGATCTAATCTGTATCTAATTTATATCTGTATCTATAGACATTTAGAATAAGTCACGTGAACTTGGACAGAAGCAATTTTGCTATAGAAAATAAGCATAACTTAAAAGAGAGGTTTCATCCACCTTTTCTGTTTCAGCTTTCTGTCAAAACCAATTCCTTGTATTCCTTGTCTCACACTACTAGAATCTAAGCAGGGATTAAATCCCTAGTGCTAGAGTTTGGAAGGCACAAGGTACAAACACAGCCCACTCCACCACTCCACGAGGTGTAGCCAGCCTGGCAGCTCCTGGCTTCAGTCCAGGCTCAGCTGTGCAGGGCAGCTAAATCAGTTTTGCCTTCACTGTAACAGTGGTGCCTTCACAGTCGCATCCCAAGCTCCCATGCTGAGGGACTGGCACCTCATCCTTACTTGGACTGAAGGCCCACAGCTCTTTTATTTCTTTCTCATATCATAACTACTCCAGGACACGACAGGTATCCCGTGCAGACCTCTTAGCAGAAGGAGAAAGACCAAAAGTACATTATCTCATCTCTATCAGGAAACGGCCCACCTCTCCTCCATCTCCTCCCTACTCCTTCCCTATCCATGCAGTTGGTCCCACTTCCCTTCTGTTTCACTTCCAACTGGAAAAGTGCTGATCACTTTCTTTTCCAAAGAGGATCACACAAAATCCCTTTGTGGCAATGGCACCGATGAGTGTGAAGAGAAACAACATTAGGAACAAGAGAATGGAGCCCAAATTCTTCTAAGGTAATTTGGAGCTGGAAACAATTAAGAAAGCTTGATTGAAGTTCGCTGCCAGCTGTCCACGAACCAGCAGCCAGTACTGGCTGGAGAGGCAGGAGATGGCAAGGGCTTTGGAAAAGATTACAGCATGCACAGCAACTGACTTTCCAGCCTGAGAGCAACCTTAAATGGTGCCAAAGGAAGAAGTAATGAAAGGGATTTGTACTGACACAAAGAGGAAGGAGATGACAAAATGACATTGAGTCTAACCCCAAGGAAAGCATTTAATGACAAGAACAAAAATATGTGCTGAGAGGCTAAAAGGCCAGGAAGCCAAACTGGAAAAGCTGAATAGATCTATCATGTCCAAATCCTCAGTACTGCCAGAAACTTTTGCAATTGTACTTACAAAAACAGGAGATATTAGTGGCTTACACAAGACCTATATGAACATAAATTAAGAGAATTGACTTGGCTCTATACAGTAACAAGCATACAGCTGAAATTAAGATTAGTAAAAAATGTCTGGTCAGAAATACCTATATAAATTTTGCTACAATTAGCAGTAAAAGGTGCATAAAGAAAGAGAAAGTACTCATGATTCTGTCCCAGATAGCACATCATACTGGTCAGTGATAATTAAAAAGTTAAGTGAGTCTGGATTGGTCACAGAAAGATTCTCAGGTAAAGCAAGCTAGGCCTGGAGACTTGATATCAAAAAGGGTGCTATTTTTATGTGCCTTTTCTTCCAGGTGCCATCAGAAAAGCATGGGGAGAATGTGTTGATCCACAGGAAAAAATAGTTTCGTAAATGTATTTTTTAAGTCTCTGTGGCCATCACAGGTCATGGGCACATATTTTCTCAGATGATCTTTAGGCAAAGACTTCTCTGCAATGGCAGTGTATGCCTTTGGTCAATAACTAAAAGCACTTGTAAAATCAGGTAATTCCCCCTAAGAGTATTTTAATATCAGCCAGCTACTGAGAGGTCATAACTATAAATGTTGCATTACCCATAATTGCTGTAGCCCTGACAAAAGGACCATATATACCAGATGAACCTTTCCTGTTGCAAGACAGGCTAAGGCATGGAGTTATTTCCTATGAAATATCACAGTTTTCTGTGATAGATTATCTGTGTTTCATATCCAAGACTTCTGCTTCCAGCACTGAGTAGAAGAGAAACTTCAAAAAAATAGTGGAAATATATTTGCAGTTGGACCAGATGATCTCAAAAATCCTTTCCAACCTAAGTGTTTCTGCGATTCTGTGACTGATTCTATTATTAGTTTTGATCTTTTTTTGGTTTCTGGGAGGCAGAGGAATTGAAGAGGTTGATTTCTACCCCTCAACATGTAATTAAGACATAGCAAGACTAATCTCTGAGGTTGTACTGAGGCAAATGAAGTCAGATTTACTGGCAGATTTTGAATGGGAAAATCTCAGTTAAGTCTACAGGTTCATTAACATTTGTATTTTTCTCTTTTAAAAGTTGGAAAAAAAGATGAGTTTTCCCCTCTTTATGGGCTGCTTTCATGGTACATTTCAGATCAGTAGGAAATGATTAGTCCATTCCAGATTTTTCTTCACCAAAGTTTTTTCACAACATTTATCAATTGTTTTAGAGAATTCCAGTCTTCAGCTCACAATTTTCTGTAAAAGTACTGATAAGTGATATTAATTCAGATGATCTTTTGAGGCAGGGAATTCAGCATCAGATACACCCTGACACAGATCAGAAGCCACCTTAAGTGACTAAGGATTTTTTCCCTTTTTCAATACCTTTTCAAAACCAATCACAGTTACTTTAAAAGTCTTTGTCATTATTTCACATCTGATGCAACTCAGTTCCATAAATGCCTTGCAGTAGAAACAACAACTTTTTGACATTTATAAGTATCATTGCAAACATAAACTGAACATTGATTTATTATCCTGAAGTAGTGCAAACATATGATTGGAAGTAGGATGAGCTGTAATAACTTCTGAATACATTCCATATTGTAACACTCTGTGTAGTTCATGTTTGTCAACTTACATTTGCTCTGCTGGAACTGGATTTTATTAAGGTAAATTAGCAGCAATATGGGGATTCATATTTCAGAATTTTGTGCCATTATCCCATGTGAAATCAGAATATAAGTGTATCATTGAGGCTGCTTATTCCCACCACTGCTTTCTGCAGTTTCACTGATTTCCCACCCAGCTGAGAAAACATTTTGCTGTAAAACGTCTGGCTATGGAATGCTTGGAGTTCTGAAATGGCTGGTGCATCCTCTGAAATAGACAGCTTTGAAGAAATGTAACATAGTTTAAACAATTCCAATAGACTGAAAAAATAGTTAACAAAAGGTCAGCAGAGACTATCCAAGATCTGTAGCTGTTGTCATGGACTTCTCTGAGTATGTTGCCCTAGCACACACTGATATAACTGAGACTGTGAATATATTATGCACATAAAAGTAAAACCCCAGCAGAAAAACTGTGACAAGATGCACACTGGAGCAAAGAAGGAATTGTAAAAACAGAGAGAAAACTAAAGATAATCTACTTTTTCCAGCTTTCAGTTTTTCTCTCATGAATGACTGTCGGATAAAAGCTACCCACCTCTATTGCAGTTACCCCTTCCAGCCCTGTGCATAGTTAGTTAGGCCTGACTCAGAGAGCATTTATGCTTCCTTGAATTCAAGATTCTTATTCTGATTGCTATTTTTTTTTTAAATAAGTTTTTCTGCCATCATTCTGACACATCTCCCATTAAAAGAAAGGACCAACCATTGTAGCAACTGATCATGCAGAAGCACTCGTGGTGCAGAGGAATGATGACACAGACAAACTCCAAAGTAAAAAAAAAATTAATAAAACTGTCTTGTGAGGTCTCATGAAAGAGCAAGCAATAAAGAGAAGGGGTGGAAAAGCAGGACATTCCCGGAATAAGGCACCAACATAAATTACACCACCATGACAGAAAGATATGAAGCATTGCAAGGAATTAAATTTGTTAAATGAGGTGTCCATGTATCTTCAACATCAGAGCAAAGTATACAGGCAGGGGAAATAGAATCCGGTTGCTCAGGACAAGCTTAAAAGTGAAACATTGTGGTTGAGAGTAGCAGGTAAGGACATAGATAATGGAACGTGAATGTTCCATTAATGGCCAGATTTATAAATACGTTTATAGAAAAGACGCACTGAAAGGATTGATCCACTAGGTAATTGAGATGAAAAGTATTGAGATATTGCTCAAAGAAAGTATGAAAGTCATATCTACAATCAGAAATATTTTTTCAAATTGACAAGTCTTGATACATTGTCATCATAAAGAATTTTAAAGAGCAGGTTGGTCGAATCGCTAAGTCATTAGCAGTTATGTTTTAAAAGACATGGGAAAAGGTGAAATGTCTGAAGAGGGCAGATATGGCATCTACTTTCAAGGAAGAGAAAAAAAAGGCATCAGGAAACCACAGATATATCTACTTCATTTTGTTTTCAAGAAGAATATGGGAACAGCTAAATGAATAAATTATTACAATCATATAAATGGAATCAAAGTGATGAATAATAATCCATATGGATTTTTCAGGACAAAATTCTGTCAAGCCAATATCAGTATTTTTTCAGGCAGGGCATCAGGTCTGGCAAATAAAGGAGAAACAATTGATGTGATGTATCTTGACATTAGATAGGATTTTGACTATTTTACAAAATATTTCCCTAATCAGACTAGGGAAATATACTTGAAAAACTACATTCTGGCAGTACTTCTATGTACTGAAGACACAAAAGTACAGTCAGCCATTGGTTCATGTCATCTATAAAACGGTCAAAGATAAAGAAAGAACAGTTAAAAAAAAAACAAATAAAAAAAGAAAAAATCTCACAATGCCTTACCAGAATTCTCTCCTTGATTCAAACAGATTATGGCTCAGGGAGTGTCTAAGCAGAAGGGTGATCTCTTTGTACTTTTCTTTGTGAATTGTTTGGTTGCCTTTCTAAACCAGCATAATTTTTCCTGTCATCCAAAACATACTGTGGCAAGAAATATTAGGAACTTTACTTCATCGTGCATGACAAACCATGTCCAGTTGCTTTGAATCTGATTATTGCTGTTTAATTTGGTTTCCACTAGTTCTTACACTGTAAAAGAGAAAAATAAGTCTGGTTTTCCCTTTTCTGGGGTACTTGTGATATGACAGACCTCAACTTCTTAGATAATTTTATTGTATCTGAAGTTTCCTAATAGGATTAGTTGATTTTCATAGAGAATCTGCTTTTGATCATTTTTCCTCAGACTTTTACAGTTATGCTGCACCTTCATTTTGATGGGAGATTAGGCTGCTCTCAGTGCATAGAAGTAACTATTAGAATGTGTGCTGTTCTAAGAAAAGGATTTGTGTCATTGTTAGTCAGAATCTGAGCATAAATCAAAAAGGGCTTGCTATTGCAGAAAAAACAAACCCAAACCAATATTGTGTAAACAGAGATGTTGCCTGAAAATCGTGTGGTCTATCCACTTACTGATAATATTAGTGATGGAAAAAGTCAAGAGAAAAATATGAACCCATTGGACAAGATTGAGAAGAACTCACTAAGAATGATCAGGGACTACACGAGTAAACAACCTGGGAAACTGGACTTGGTTATACTACTAAGTACAGTCTAGAAGGTTTGCTGGACAAAAAGTCTTCAAATAGGTGACAGTGTAAAATATTCCTGTGTCTGTTTTTGTGGCAGACAGGACAAAAGGCAGCTCCATCACTTAGGAGCAAGGAGAAGCCCAGGGACATTATAGGAAAATCTTGTGGGTTGCAAGGGAAATGAAGCACTGGTGCCTGCAGTGGCTGGGGGACTCCATGAGGAAAGACCATAAAATGAACTAGACAGACATCTGTGGGAATAATAGCACCTGAGCCTGCTCTAGGACAAGTGATGGAGAAAATAACTTCTAATTCCTCCCATCTCTGGATCTTTCTGAAGCTCTGAAAAGCAGTAAATTTGAAGAATACCTAATGCTTGAAAGTTCTTTTCATTAAAACATTGTTAGATCACCTTTACATAAAATTTGTCTGTCTCATTTATCTTATGAGTTGAGGGTTTGTTTTTACCTCAACAAAGATCACTGAAAACTCACTGACTTAACTGGACAATTGTCATATTCTGGACAGCAAAGTCAAATATAATCTTTTAAGATAAGTAGTATTACTCCACTTTCCATTTTCTTTCTTCATTCTTTAACCTATGTTAGACTCTACCTTGCTCAGCACTATCTGTAGGACTTTGTGTGACTTGTGGTTCTGCATATGACAATTGGGAATGATCCCACTCTGGCAGCACGGCTAGAAAAGCCATCCATCTTTGGGGAGAAGGCTCAAAAGCTCATTCTCAGATTTCCAGCTCATATCTGTCTCTATTAATGCAAAATTATTTTTGTTGTTTACCCACCAAAGAGATAAAAGCCTTTAGAAATGTTTAGTAAATCTGTTCATATTTTTATTTTAAACTTCCTCTCCTGAATTTAATTTTCCCTGAGGAAATCTGGTACAGGATATGCTTATGCCTACTTTTCACTTTTCAGACTGCTCAGCAAATTGATGTTTTTTTCTCTTCTACAGGATTCACACTCAGTATATAATTCATTAATAATTTTTTTCAAGAAACAGGAAAAGAATCAACAAATTTTCACTCTTAAATCCAGTAGTTTCTACAGAGCAAGGGTAAAAAAATACAACCTGATTTAACATTTCTTTGTTTAGCATTTACACATCCTTGACTGAAGAAAAATCCGGCTTCATCCAAAAAATAAACAATATTCATGTTTATATAATATTTTAAACATTCCAGAATGGAATACTATTAAAAGGAAGCACTGGGGAGGGCACAAAGGGGTTAATGGCCTTTCTTGGGAAAAGTGCTGCTTTGGGCTTTTCCCACAGTGTTTGCCAGCAGTGACAAATCTAGAGGAAGGGGCCTTCCTGCAGGATGAGGAGAGTGGAGAATGTAGACCAGAAGGAAGGAGAAGTGCCAGAAAGAAGTCAGAGATTTTTCTGGTTGAAGTGGCTACATGAAAGGCTGTGGGACTGTAAGCAAAGCTGATCATATGTCACACAGCCTTATCTCGGGTGTACAGTAACAATAGCACTGAGCAACAGTGGATGTGCCCTATCACACCTGCCAGATTAACCCTCAGATAGCAAATCTCTGCTTTTAACCCCCTTATCTGGTTCAATGTTTGCTTCCAAGAATTTCTAAAACTAGTCATAGTCCCTCTGGCCATATTTTTATCTTCTGAAAAGCTAGCAGTGGGGAAGACATTTAACCTCCCTCTTGGGTTTATCATCCTGACAGGCATGTGTCAGTCAGGCATTCGACTCCACACCAGCTGCCGCTGTGTTGGCAGCTGCCGCTGCTCTGGATCTGATCCTCCAAAGGGCTTGCTGTGCTTTCCTCCCTGGGGCACTCGAGGTCAGCACAGATACACACTGCCTACTCTCTTTTTGGTTGCCTGTTTGTTTTTGTTTGTTTGTTTTTAATTTGGGAAGGAAAGCCTCTACCTCTCAGCAGTCAGCAGTTGATTTGCCTGTATTGATACATACACCCCTCCCTACGCCTTTCCCAAGTGGCAGATTGGTCCAAATCGTAATGTCTGTGCTGATACATCTCCCTAAGATTTTCCATGCTATCTTTTCATGACATGCCCATTATGCTTTATGAGACAGGCTTAGCCTGCTGCATGTCCAAGATAGGCTTTTGAGGAGGTATATGGGTACAGCTTTCATACAGGCACGAGGAAGCTAAAGGAGGAATTTCCTACCTATTATTGAATCATACCACATTATCGTGAAACTAACCCCTTACACAGCGCCCATTCAAAGCATGATCAATTTTCATCAGCTATTCATTGAACTTCACAAATGTTTGAGCAATCAAACAGTCTTTAAACAGAAGGATGAACCCTATAAAACTAATACCCAGACTTCAGGAACAGCTTTGTATAGAGTGTTTTTCCAACTACTAAAGGAAAAAAAAAAGAGTTTTTCTGAACTAGGAGATTGTATTTCTGCTTATCATGGTTCAATTTGAAATGACTGGCTCCAAGTAAACCTCTGAGCTTCCTCGGTGTTTGAACTGAAAAAAAAAATTGAGATGTGCATTTATTTAGGCGATAAAGAACAAGTACATTGTGCTCTTGCCAAAGGTTACAGGTTTGGATTAAAGTCTGAATTCAAAATTATTAGCTTTCACACTGCAAATAACCACTTTTGAAAAATTAGGGGTATTTTTCTTTTGATTCTTTCAAGTCAATTAAGTTCTGGTGAAAGCTGCTTGATTGACAGCCCTGCAAATCAACACTCTGGGCTCATAAGCAGTCTGGGCAGAGGGATGTAACAAGCATAGCGACAGCATGAATTTTCACAAATTGCTAGTACATCTCAAAATGGACTTCAGACATCTGGTTTCATGGGACACAGCCACACTGTCCAGGCACATGCTGGCTTTTCGGGCCTGAAAAGAACAGTGCCCCTCAAGCAAATCCCATTTTGAAGGATTTCTGTGAGAAGTCACATGGAAATACTGCTAAGAAATTTGTTCTCCCAGGGATCAGAGATGAAAAAGAAGCAAACTCAATTCTGAACAATTTTTTACAAGCTCTTAAAATTCCAGTTATTCAGACTAGTGACAACCTTCAACTCTGTCCACCCACTAGTATTTCCTGTTTGGCAGAAGAGTGGAGGGAAGGGTAAGAGAGGCAAAGTTCATTTCCCATTTGAATCACTAGTGAAAAAATATTCCTGCAGCTTTTATTATTATCATCTGTGCATGCTGTACAACTCAAAGGCAGATTCATCTCTTCTGAACAAATTTAATTTACAAAGCTGTTCTACATCAACACACAAATAGGAGTGGGTGGTCAACAGGTCCCACTCTAAGGTATTATGTATAATTGCAAAGACTTTTGAGAAATTGACTGCATTCCAGAGCAGCACTGTGCTGACAAAAGCAGTACAGGAAGGAGATTCTTTACATGTCCAAATTTCTATTGCTGTCCCAAGCTGTTGTCACCTGCACTAAGGTTAATGCCAGTGAATTAATCCATGGGAACTGTGAGCTGGTCTTTAAGTCCATGAGGAGCCTTGCAACTATTGTCAGACATCGTTGTAGGAAAGGGAATGTGAGGGAGGCAAAAAATCTGAAAGTGACCCTCTCTTGCCATGAGAGCAGTCACAGCATGCTCACTCTAACAAAAATCCCCTGGTCTCCATCAGAATAGGTTTTTACAGTGAAGCCCAAACCCTTTTGTGTGTTTAGTACTTGAAAAACTGCTCAGCGGACAGGCAAACAGATCCTGCCCAACACAACTTTTTAAGGTTAGAGGAAAAACTAGGGCAGAGCCAGTCTCTTGTTTTCTCCAAACATCAAGAAGTGACGTCATAATGTGAGCAACTCTTGTAATACCCTAAGCCAAATACTTCAAGCCTATAAGGGTCTGATTATAACAGTAATAAAACTAAGTATATACCTTTCAACATTTTGTTTGTGTGTATACATACACACACATGCTTTGTTGCTGGTAAAGTTAAATACACCATTTCATTCTCATATTATTTCAAATTTAAAAACAATAAATGAGAGGAAAATTTCAGTATGGGATTATTGGTTTAAAATGTTTTCTTTGTAAAATTCGAAAATTAACCTTTTCAAGTACCTTTTTTTCCCGAATTAATCACAAAGTTCATGCCAAAGAAAGATACATTTTGGGAAGCTTGAGTTCAATGCTTTTTCCATTTATATTAACAAATATCTGACATGTTTTTATGTTACCCTTGATAGATGAAGCACATTTTTCAAAAAGATATGTACTCTGGCCCCGTCAAGGTTCACTTCTATACTAATGCTTTTAAGAGATTGCCAATCAGGAATAACAAGATTCTTTGTTAAGAAATGCAGAGACTGATGAAAATCTGACCTAATTATATCAGTGCCAATGCTTCCATTAACTTCAACAGAATTAGAATTTCATCCATGACATTTCTCTCATTTCCTATGTATCAATACATATTTTTATCATTGGCTCCCTTCTCACATCACTCACTGCATTATTTTTCTGCTTTTTATCTAGAGATTGCCAATGGTGTCTTTAGTCTTGCTTGAACGCTGAGGACACCAGGACAGATGCACTTGCAGGATAGTACAAGACAAAGACTTGAAAGCAGTCCAGAATAGGAAACCTTTCATTGTTCCTGAACAACACTCAGCTATAAGGTTGTCAGACCACACCAGGGCTTGGTTACCACACAAGAAACCATTTAGAATAGCTGGTTTGAACAGATGAGTAGCATAACACATAATGCACCTCACTGTCCTATGGGCAGTAGTGATGGGCAGTGTGTACAAAGAGCAGAGGCTTAATCAAAGAGAGTTTATGCCCCACACTTACAGGAAATTCCTCATTCTTGGGGAATAATTGCAGTTCCCCAAACCAGATCACAAATGCACGTGGATGTGCAATGCACAATGCACGGAGTTTCATTTTATCCAAATGCCCTACAAATTAGATGCTTTGCAGTATAATATCCAACTTGTTACACAAATGGCCTGAATGTTTTTCAATTATGTGTCTGATGTCACTAGAGTTTTCCTTCATCAAAACTGTTCTTTGATATAATTAACTATTTTAATTGTCAGATCAAACAAGCAAAAGGAAACAGTTCTAGATCAGATAATGCTTATTGCTTTACTTGCTTCTTCTTGCAATACGTTGTAAATGTCAGCTCTCATTTTTCACTAGGAGCCTACTTAATAGATTTGTTTTCCTCTGCAGTATTAAGCCTCAGTGTAAAATAACTTCCCATTACTTATGATTTCCACTCCACACCTCAGCTGGCTGCCAGCAAGGCTTGGGTGTCAGGCTGTGTACCAGAATGTATTCCCATGGGGTCAGAGGGGAGAGCAAGAGATCACCAAGTCTGATTTCAGAAATCAGCCCTTGTTCCTTTTAAAGCAGACTAAATCAATACATTCAGCCATCATATGAGGCTCGCCCATCTGAGGCCTGAGCAGTTCTCCAGCAAGCAGAGTGTACTTACCACTCAGCAGGAAGACAGCCTCACTTGTGTTGAACTTTGCTAAGGTTCCGTAGAGAGAAGCTCAATTAGTAGCAGTAGCAGGTCATTCTACTTTGATCAAGAGCAAATCTTAACAGAAATACTTCACTGGTTTCAGTAGGATAACTTGTTGAAGTGAGGTGAAAAGATTTTGCCCCAGAATTGTAAAATAGACTTAGATTGACAGCCACTCTTGTATTTACTTTCTGCCTTATTGAAAGCTAAATGATACTTTAATAAGATCATGACAGAGCAGGTCCAGGGGGACTGGCATGTAGACAGTCAGCACAGTTTATTCATAAGGTTACTTGCCTTCAGGTATCTAAATATCCACCACACATTATGCAAACAGCAATGAGTGTTGGCTCCACGTGCATTTTCATACAAGATATTGTCAATTTTCAAAACCCAGGAGAGAAAACATACAACTTTGGTCAACAGCTATCCATCCTATGCCCATCTTGTTATGAAAGGATTAGTGTAGTAACTTAATCTGACATGGTTATTTTCTGGGGCCAGAGCATAAAGGAATAGGCAAACCTAAGCTATTACGTTGGAAGGTCGGGCATTTTAAGTGAAAAATGAAGAAAGCAGAGGCCTGCCTGTGGTCAGGGAAGTCTCTGAAAATTAGGAGTGGTACATGGAACATGAAATGCAGCTGGATTCACTGCCCATCACGCAATGACACAGGGCACTTTGCTAAGGATCTCTTTTGCAGCATCTCCTAGCAGGTAATGTACCTGAAAATCAGTGTCAGAAACACTGTCTTTAGAAGCCATCTGCCTCAGCATAGTGATACTGCAGTGTAAAAAGCTGTGCTACTGCAAATTAACTGCTTCTTACTGAGCTTGTCATAGCTATGTGCTGTTCTACAGATCCTGCTGTGGAAAAGAGGGTTTTCCATCTCAGTTTCACATACCAGCCTTAAATGTGTCATGAAAGCAAACCTCAGCTATATTCCACCTTCCCTGACGTGCTTCCAGGGTTCATTTTATCACTTGTACAAGTTAATTGAAAAGATAAAATCTGTGAATCAGCAGGAAAAAAGTGTCTAAAAGATCAATAACTAACTAGATTTGAAACCAAACTTTGATACAGCATACCGGTTTGGAGGTTAACCAATACCTTTTTCCTCTATAGTCCTGTTTTCCCGCTACCAATCCATATCAGTGCAAATTCTCACAAGTTCTCTCCACCTGTAAACATAAATATTTTCTACAAACAGAGTGATCCACCTTAGGTTATGGAAATGTCTTCAGTTCCCTCTGACATCTACCCATGAGTATAAATTTCCTTTGTCTTTGTATTTGGGTCACAGAATGGGTCATAAGTTTGGAAGGGACCACAGTGGTCATCTGGTCCAACCTCCCTGCTCAAGCAGGGTCATCCTGGAGCACACTGCACAGGATTGTGTCCAGACTGTTCTTTAATGTCTCCAGTGAGGGAGACTCCACAACCTATCTGGGCAATCTGTCCCACAGGTCATTCACACAGTGAAGAAGTTCTTCCTCATATTCAGGTGGAATTCTTTTCTTTAGATCTTCCATGACATATCAATCATAATGCTCAGAACCTCCTGAAAATATCTTCTGTCTTTCCAGTCCTTAAAAAATATCAAGGTCATCACAACAGTTTACTTTCAATACCTCACAAAGAAAGCTCTTTCTCTGCCTATTCATTTTCCCATCAGCTACCACTTCCTTTCCACTGTGCTACTGGCTTCAAACATGTAATTTGCCTCCATACAATTCTTTTTGCTTTCTGACATGACTGTGTGAAATATTTTGCTTGCACCTATGATAATACTTCTTCTTCTACAAAATCTTTTTCAGCCATTCCAGTCTAAAACAGGAATTGCTTTCTCATTTTAGGAGATTTTTTCTTCAGTCAAAGAAAAATTTAGAAATTAAAAATGACTATTTGAAAACCATTGCAAGTCAATAGAAAAAATACATCTCATACTTTCTGTGAGAAAAAGTGTTAAAAAAGAGATGAAGTGAAAGAAGCACACATATCTGCTGTCTTTCCTTTTTTTTTTTTTTCTCTTTTTGTAGTCTGCTATTAGACTCCAAGCCCTTAAACTAGTTCAAAAAGCAAGTCTTCTCATGATCTCTTCTTCATTCAGTACCATGTATTGTTCATGGTTCAGATCTCTTCCCAGTAAGTGACACAAATTAGCTGCCCAGAAGGTGAAAAGAAGGTTCTTGTGTCACCTAGACCTTATCTAGACCATGCTTTTGCCAAGAAAGTTTGGACCAGATGATCCTTGAGGTCCCCTTCCAACCTGGTATTCTATGATTTTATGAACTTCGTCTCCCACTTATTTCACATCTTCCATCATTTTTTCCTAGTGCTCTGTCATTCATTTCATTACACTCTGCATGTTCCCTGCCAGGGCAGAAGAAGCAAGGTCCTGTGCATACACGTGGCCCTCTCATTTAGAGAATATACACATTAATTCTTCTCCATGTGTCTCCTCATCATATCTGTTTTCACTGTGCACACAACTAATAAAAAAGCTATAAGACAAAGTGTTGACCAAAACATGGAGGTTCCTGTCATTCCTCTGAAAAAACCATATTGTTCCAACAGTATTTTCAGCTTTTCAGTAGAGACACTCTAGTTTGTACTATACCATAGGGGTACAAAAATAATTAAGAAAAAGTAGTAAAATTTCCATGGATTATTCGAGCACAGTCCCTCTGAAACAGGAGAAAAATCCACTTGCAATGGGTTTCTATCAATAGATGGGGCCAGAAACAGACAACATAATTCTGATTGTCGTCAGTTCACAACTGAAAAACTAGTCCAGAAGAAACCATATCCTTACAAGTCTGTAGTATTATTTTCACTTAAACCAGTTTAATAAGCTGAGTTAGCACTTGAGATTGACATGTGCTGCATGGCAAGAACATTTTTGTATGATCACAGCTGCACACAGCTGCAGTGTGGTCAGGGATGGGCAGTGGTTTGTTATTCTGTGCCCACTGAGTATTGCATTGTCAAAAATGAAAACATCTGGGCTTTGCTTATGCACTCACTCTTAGCAGAGATACTGCAAAATTACCAACCAGCTTATATATAAGATACTGTTATGAGCATTCTTAATAAAATAAACAAACATATGCTCTTTACAAGCCACAGCTGCACAAAATATTGCTGTGCAGATAAAGTTTAAGTCTTGTTCAAAAATGCCAACTCCTTTTAGCCACCTTCTTTCTGACTGCGTACTTTACTTTGATTGCATTTACTCTCACATATTTCAGCTAATCATTGTGCCTGCACCTGAATGGAATATAAAGTTAAAATAACATTTGAGGATTTTTACAGGTATCACATGACAAATACTGTGTATTTGGTTTTAGCTAATATGTCAGAGAATTCTGCATCTACTTAATTTTTTACCACTGATATCACTGAAAGATCAATATATGAACAAAGAAAGAACTCTAAAATTACATACAATTTGCAGCCACAATTGACAAAGCATATCTTTCAGAGACAGACTGTATCTCTGTTTAACATATACCCATTACTGTTGTGATGTATGCTAGTAAATCAAGATCACAAATGTGTGTGCTAAGATTTGAAATGCTTCCATGGATAAATTTATATTCTGTCTGTCTCCACAGCCTAGCTGCCTTAAAAAAAACCAAAAAACCCTAACTTCAGTGAGATGAACATATATTCTTAGGATCAATTTGCTAAGGGGATAAGGGCTTTGGCCTGTGCCTTGCAGCACAGAAACAATCAGGTACATCCCAAGCATTCATGAGCAGTGAACAAATGTGTGGAGCTGCCTACTGAGAACAAAAACCTGGAAATTTTTCTTTGTGTCACATCATTCTTCCCCAGTCCAATCCAGACTGAATGGGAGGTGTGCGAAACAAGTACGGATGGAGATTTCAAGATACAGGTTTCTGCTTTGTTGCCATGCAAAGTCATGTGCAGTCAAAGTGTTTAGCCTAGTATACAAACTTTCACTAAGGCCAAAAGTTTCTGCATAGCACTTTTTGGGTTTGGCCAGCATACGCTTTTTGTTCCTTTCCATTTACTTAATTCTCATTTAATAAATTACAGCTATGACTGCCTTGAAAATCACGCATGTTGAAAGAAATGCTGCTTAGTAGACTCTCAGTGCAACTGGATCCCAACTGCAATTTCCCAGTAAGGGTGTAATTTTGCCAAAATCAAAGCAGGAAGTGAATTGATTTAGTACTGCAAGAAGAGGAAACGCTCCTCTAAGGGCTGGGGCAAAGTTGTGCATGTGACAGGAGCAGTGAAACAGTGGCTGCTTATTTCTGCCAGTGCCTGAGCCTGAGGGAGCTGGCTGGGTCTGTCCCTGGCCAGCGCTGCTCCACAAGAAGTAAGGCAGTGTGAAACAAGCAGAAAACCCTGAAGCCTCAGGGGGGTGGCTGCCTCCCTGCCCCCTCCCCATTGCCTCTCACCTACGCATTGAAGAAACCTGGAGCCACATTTGTGATGTGACAATGGCCATGGCAGCAGCTGGTCTTTTGGATCCATTTAGGTCTGAGGAAGCCCTAATGCCCCAAATAATGTAGATTTGTAGTCACTCCTTGCCTGACTTCCATGCAAAGTCAGCCCAGCTTTCCGCTGGGAATAAATAATCTGTAGCAGTTCTCATTGGCAGGCAACCAGCCTCTGTCTCAGGAAAAGTCCAACGTCTTTGAGGTTTTGTATCCTGTCAGGCACTAAGGTTGATAACATTTCATAGCAGCAGGGTGACAACAATCAGCAAAGCTTGGTTAATTAGAGAAATTTGCAGCAAGACTATGCAGGAGCTGACTTTTAACAGAGCTGGAGTTTTTCTTCAAGGGTGAGAGAGGTTGTTTTGACCACAGTTCTGTAAATACAGAGAGTAATGCCCTGTCTGCAGCTAAACAAACTCACTGTAATCATAAGCAGTGGCACAAGATTTAGGAATTGGTTTTGTATTTTCTTACATTAGTTAAACTTTATGACTCAGGCACTCTGAAGGACAGATGTAGTCCTGGCGGCCACTGCCAGAGTTCCTAGGGCTGTATGGAGGGATCCTATGTACCTTCCCAATGTGGGCTTAAACATGAAGCTGCATAACATCAGTTTTCATACATGAACATACATGAGAGGCACTTAAGTTATCTGAAAATTGTCTCCCTTTGTATTTTTCAAACCGAAACACCCCAAGCCACTAGTCACGGAAGGAAATGGCATGTCCTGGACCTTCAGATGGATTGTTGGGCGAATGCCCAAGAAGTGAGGACAGTGTAAACAATTGGCTTAGACAAATAAGCATTAAGGAAAATCTCTTAATGAGGCATCATCATTCACTTTAAATTCTAGAATGGTAAAGCATTTAGAAACTCAGCATCACAGCTCAGTGAGGTCCATCGTGAATCATGTCTGACAAATCTTATTTCTCATTTCATGTAGCTTTTCCACAAGGTGTCCATTTTCTCCATTGCATTTGTTATCTCGAATGGTTTATTTCAGTCCTGATACATGATACTGTAGAGGACAAATCTCTGCTTCATTGTCTTGCTATGACTGTCTATGCTCTCTAGTTCAAAGAAAAATATATTTGTCCCTAGGTTTTTGGAAACACTGCATTTAATAAGTCAGCTCATTTTCTCCAAGTCACATAAGTCACATTTTCCCTGTGATCATAGGAGCATAAAACTTGCTTTCTATGATCATTCATGCTCATAAAATTCAGTCACAAAATGCTTGAAAGCAGCAAATACTAAATGAGTGGAGAAAAAGGCCCTACAAACTCTCATTTACTTGCAAACAAATATTGGCAGATATGCTTTTTGTTACAGCTTCCATTATAGTATGAATATAAATTACTAGAATTGAACATGTTTTAATTGAATTTCCTTTTGACCATAAATGTGCCTTGTATATTATACTTTCATGAACCTGTAAAATGAGAGTTTGTGTGAGCACAAAATTCTTCTGCATGTCTTGCAAAAGCTGAAAGAAAACATTAATATATATGGTAATCACAGAATGGGTTGGGTTGGAAGAGACCTTAAAGATCACTTAGTTCCTAAACCCCTATATTTGGGGGGGACACCTTCCTACTAGGAAGTTTGCTCAGAGCCCCATCCGACCTAACCTTGAATGCTGCCAGGGGTGGGGCATCCACAACTTCTCTTGGCAAACTGTTCCAGTGCCTCCTGTTTAAGTTTAAAGACGTCAACCCTTGTCCTAACACCACATGCGCTTGCAAAAGGTCCCTCTCCTTCTCTCCTGCATCCCCCCGTAGGTACCGAAAGGTGCTGTAATATCCCCCTGGAACATTCTCTTGTCAAAGCTGAACATCTCCATCTCTTCCAGTCTGTCTTCACAGAAGAGGCACTCTGGCCCTCTGATATGCGTGGCCTCCTCTAGACTCACTTTAGCAGGTCCGTGGCCTTCCTATTTTGGGAACCCTAGAGCTGGACACAGTACTCCAGATGTGGTGTCATGAGGGCAGGACAGAGGGGCAGAATCCCTTCCCTTGCCTTTCTCTTGATGCAGCCCAGGATATGGTTCATTTTCTGGGCTGCAAGCGTACATTGCTGGGTCACATCAAGCTTAATTAACTTAAACAAATGTTTTCAGCTCTTACCTTTACTGACCTTTATGACTACCTAATCCCCATAAAGATCCCGGCCTCCTGTCCTACAGACATTAGGCTGTAGTCAAATACTCATTCATTAACTTGGAAATCTTTAGGCTCCTGAACCTTTGTTCGGGGATTGAAACTATGCAATATTTGACTGCTAGATACACTGCTAATTCTTAAATGCATGTGTCAGAAATTTACTGCTGTTTTGCACTTGTTAATTCAGTTCCTACAGAGAAAACAAGAAATCTGCCTCTCTGGCAAATTGCTGCAGGGAATAATCAAATACTTAGCTTATGAAACAGTATCACTTATTGATTCCTCTCTGGATTGGCTTGATCTTATTTTCTGTTCTGTATTCATGTCTAACTGCCTTCACACATTAAATATACTTATAAAACAAAGAAGGCTACAGATTTGCTTTGTCACTTGTTTGCATTAACTGCACATGAATAGATGAAGAGCAAAATATCCCCCACTCTGCATGGATCTGAGGCAACAACCAGTTGTGAGCTGTCTCTGAGCTCAGTGACCTAGAAACCAGGAATAAGACTCATAAAAGTCAGATGTTGAAGAACAGAATCAGAGGCAGCCTCAGAAAGAGGATGATAAATCATTTGACAAGTCCATAATATGTAAGTGCTTCTGAAATTAAAAAAAAAAAATTAAAAAGTAACACCTTAAAAATATTTTCCAGCTCTGTATTTTCTCTCATTTTTTGTCTCTTTGAACATTCTCAGAAACCCCATCCTGTGCACAACAACACACTGAATGCCCCATTTTTTATTACAGAACGAGGCATTCTTCTTTCACTAACACACCAGGGAATGGCAGTTGTTGCTGCAAAAAATCCATGAAAAAATCAAGATTGTGGATCTACACAGAAGACACATAGCTGTTTTGATTCAAGACACTCGCAAGGCAGTTTTCAGTCAGTGAGAGATTCAAGCACGGAAATAAACATACTCCTATCAAAACCCCTGAAAAACAGAGAATGTCACTTTAATATGAGCAACTAGATTTTAGTTTTCAAATAAAATCCTGCTGCTCTTAACTGGTTTCATGCTGTGAGCTGGATTAGAGATATGGTGTCCATAGCACATATGGTGTCCATAGCACATGATCTATAGCAGCCAAATAGTCAGGAATGTCAACTAAACTAAAAGAGAATAATTGTGTCACTTTGGTTCATAATTAAGAAATAGGCATTTCTGCAAATACACAGGAAACCTGGGGAGAGTGATTTGGCATTGTGGGATGGTTATAACTCTAATAAAGGCTTACTTCTACACTCATCTGGCAATTTTGCAGGTGGAAGGTCTTTTGTGATTTTTACATCACATAAAAATATTTTACACATTTTTAGGCGACAGGGAAAGAGAGAATGAGGTAAAGGCATTATGTCAATACATTGTGTGGGTACGTACTTCTAATGGATTACGTCTTTACTGTAAATTGCTTAGACCTATTATGCACAGATCATTGTTAATACTATCAAAATCTAAAAAATAATAGCTAGCAGACAGGACACAGAAATGATGTGGTAATGACATCAACACGACTTCCCAAAGAGAAAAGCTAAGCAGACAGACATCATAGTGTTTTAGATGTTTCACATGTGATGGTGGTGATGATGCTCATTACCAGAAAACCCAGGCACAACTCAAAACCCCGTTGTGCAAGCACAGAATAAAGTGAATTAAGACTTTCTCACACAGGAGGTGTGAAACATAGCAAAGCCAGTTTTGTATCGCATCTTAGATGTGCACAGATTTCTTTTCACACCTGTGAATGCAAAAAAAAAAAAAAATACAGGCAAGAAATATCCAAGGATTTGATGCTTTCAGTTTTAACAGCTTAACAAGCCAATTAGGTAGGAGCAAACCTCGGGCTTCTGGCACTTTCTCAGTGTGATTCGCATTTCTCACCAGCGTGTGCTGCCCTCAGCCTGAAAGAATCAAGTGCACTAGACCATTTTTAAAATGCCTTCTTTCATGCCTGTTTTCCTGTGTGTTTTGTTTCTGTCCTGCCCAGAACAAGCTCTGCGCCACAGGAGGTAAGTAGATAAAGGCTAAGGCAAGGTAGTGGATAAAGGCTCCAGCTGTCCCAGGAGATTTGTTTTCCTCCTCAGACACCACCTTCATCTGAAGGAAGGTCTCAAGCATAGAAACACAGCAAGTACTTGTCACCATTCCCTGCCATTTTCTGTGACTCACACTTTTGTCTGTTTAATAGTTAGATTATCTTTTTCAGTAATTTTTTAACATAGACACTACTGTCTGTGAATAGAATGGAGTGGGAAGGCATCCCACAAGCTGAACTTATGTCATCTTGCCTTGGCTACCCTAAATTTAAAATAAATAAATGCAAACATAGATATATAGATGCAAATAGATGTCAAGTGTAGCTACCTTCTCTTTTTTTATTGAAATTTTTGAATTGCAATTGTTCTATGACCCAGCCTCTCTGCCACGAGTTCCATGCTGATGCCTGGGAAGGATAATGAAAAACATCAGGTCTGGCTTTCCCACCCAGTGCAGACAAGAAATAGGCCTCTGGAAAGAAACTCAACTTTTCTCTGCTGATGTATTGTCTTTATAACTGGTAATGACATGAGTGAAAGAGGAGAAAGCAGGAGGGAGAACTGGAATGAAGGTCTCTTCATTCTTCACTTCCTTTTGCATCCCCTGGCTTTTGTAACATCACATACAGAAGCGTTTGCATTTCATGGATGTGTTTTTCATGTGTTAGTTTTGTCTTGATGAAAATCAGCAACTGTTCAGTTTTCAGAAGCAGATTGTTTCAGATTTTTCAGCTTGTTTTGCAGACAAAAGAATCAAAACCATTCGAAAGGAGGTCAGTAGGAGTTAAGGATATAATCCATTTAGGATTTAGCAAATCCTACCCAGACCTTTTTGCATTTCTAGGCACCTAGCTACCTCTGTAAACTGGATCCTGTAAAAAATTCTGAATTGTCAATTCCTAAGAGAATCAAACCACTGACTTTTCCAGGTTTGTTTGACCACTCCTGCCACGGCAGAAAATATGCCACCAGACTGGAGTGTGTGGTGGCTCTTGTGGGGAAGAGTCAGGGAGACAGAAGGGTTGCAGAGACTAGGTTGTTCTTGATGAGGAAGCTGAAGCACCTGTCTCATTCTGCATAGGTGGGATAGTACTGGCTATAGCAGAGTATAATAATGTAAATGAAAGAAAGATTTTGTAAGACATGCTTGAGAAATAGGATGCTGTCATCAGTTTTACTAATCTCACAGTGTCCTCAAGTCTTTTTTATTAGATATTGGATTTAGTTGATGTATTTGAAGAAAATAAACATCTGGTCAAAACAATTGCAGGTTGCTACATAAGAACTACTAAGGCACACTGCTGACAGCTGTTAAATACAGATGGCAATATTGTAATAGCTATGACAGTATAACAGTAAGTTGTGACAGTAGCTCAAAGTTATGACAGCACAACTAGGTAACCATTTAATCACATTGCAGGATACACAGGATGACAAAAGTAGTAATTCCAGGCCAAAATTAAAACATTTCCACATTTTCTAAAAACTAAAAACACTTGTATCAAGCATTTAGTTAATACAGAGATATTATTCTAGTTGTGAAACAGCAGCACTGCCCAAGAGCATTGAGGAAATCACACCCCCTGAAACAACACCAGGCTGCTGCAGAGGGCTGTTGGGGTCTGGCCTTGAAGCAATTGGCATCTCTGTCATTTGGGTGAAAAAAAGATTAACATCATGTTCCCCATTCTGGGTAACCACAGCCCAGATTTCAAGGAGTAAGAGGAAGGCATCCACCTGTAGAGGTTTAGCCCCGGCCAACAGCCAAGGCCTCACTATTATTGCTCTTTTCCTCCCTTCCGAATTGAACTGTGTTACTAACCCATTATAAGAAATGCTGGCAGAGGAGCAAAATCAGGCTGAGACAAGGTCAGTGCTTCTAAGTGATAAAATGAATTTATTACAGAGTCAAAGGAGCAAGCAAAAACAAAGGAACATCTCCTAAACATTCTTTCCTCCGCCGTCCTCCCATTCCTCCCTCCCTCAAAAAAGCTTCACAGCCCTCTCTCCTCTCCCAGATGGTAAGGGGAACCCGGGGAGGGGTTTTTTCTCTAATTAGTTTAGTCCTCAGATGCTCAAGTATTTCCTCTTCTTAACAATTATACCTGGAGGGGTCCCTCTCTCTCTCTCCTTTGGCACCATGGCAC
>VZRZ01000509.1:1294322-1311704 GCA_013398175.1 Climacteris rufus
AAAGTCCTTGGTCCCCACCAGACACAGCTACTCTTGTGGGAGTTCACTCCCTCCTGCACCATCTCCACTCCAAGTTTGATTAAAGTTTCTCACCACAGGCTTTGAAGATGTATCAGTTCCGATGCTGCAGGAACCTCCTCCTCCATTGCTTCTCTTCTTTGGCAGACTGGCATCATTTGCTGGCTTTCATATCTGATGTTTCAGTTGTTTTTTCTAGTTATTTGCTTTACTCCTTCTCCTCTGCCTAGTCTACTAACTACATGACTACATGGCTACATGGCGCGCGCGTGCGTACTACAGAGATTGCTTCTTAAATATACTGTCGCAGAGGCGTTTCTGTCCTTCCTAATTGGCCCAACTGTGGAAAACAGCACATCAGTTTCCCAGAAGCCATCAGACATAGGCCCTGACTGGACAGCTGTGGGAGCTTCTGGAAGCTCCTTACAGGAGCCACCTTTTGGCCCCTACCACACCCAAAAAAGCTAGACCCCCCCAAACTTCTCAAACCACCACACCACCTCTTCAAAATCCAAGTGAATAGGCAGGCGTACAGCCAGCCCTTTCTTTTCTCTTGGGGCCATATCTATCAGTGCATACACTGAACAGTCCCCAGCTGCTCCAAAATGAGAGGAGGGGCCCTTCCACGAAATAGAGGTGGAACAGAGGAGCAAAAGATCTGTGGTGATCTGTCCTGACAGTCCTTCCACTGGCTGAGCATCCAATCTTCAAGCTTGACAGGTATCTTCAGTCCTCCCACAAAAGCTCATGCTTTATCACAGGATAGCAAACAAAACCTCTGTAAAAATTTTTTAGGACAGGGACTGAGCAGAACCACAGGTCCAAGGCTTGGATTGGTGAGATATGACAGCCTGGTGAAGGCACACCAATCCAAGATACCAGCCTGACTGCAGCCCTTGTCTCTGAGGAGGAGCTGCAGTTTATAACACACAAACAAATGAGTCATTTGATACTTTCAGATGTAGGTTACAAAATTATAATGTGCAACTCTTTTTCTTGAGTAAGATTAAAATGTGTAAATTCTGCTGGCCCTCTCATGCACATAGAGTGGAAGGCCAATCAGAATATGAAAATATTGCTAAAATGGTTATTTTCACTGTACACCAAAATTACCTTGAAGAGTGATCTATAATTTATTTCAACCTTCCTCACTCAAAAAAAAAAAAAAAAAAGAGTCAAGTTTCTGTTATTTAAAACTGCGTTTAACCTCATGTGTTTAATGAACACATAAAAAGTTTGCTCTGCATGTTGCTTGGACACTGATAAAGGCATATAACTCAATATACATGACATTTTTGAAAGATGGAAGAGAACCCAGACAGCTGAGATGGGTCAGACAGGAATCAAAATTGGAGCAGTGCCTCCATTGTATCTGACTAAGTGAACATTGCCACACTGCTACCTTTAACAATGTATCTTTCTTTGTAATACTCTACCCAGAAAAACAATGTCAGATTTTAGCTGGTCCCATAATACTCTATAATTGCTCAGGTCACACAGCAAAAGTTTGAACAAATACAGTAAATACAAAAGTCTGTAATCTGGCTCAGTTTTTTCTCTTTTTGCATGGTAACACTGAATAAAACTCTGTGAAACCTTCCTTGTTATTGCTGTCATCTAGCCTTAATTACTGCTCTGAAGTGAAAACAGTAGCCACAGTGGGAGCATGTACATATCACCGCTGCAATGCCAGGGCTACAGGCCTTGCTATGGACCCAGGAACTTCACTGCCCATTAAGAGAACAGGATTTGCTCTAGGATAACAGTTGTTTTGGGTTTGCATGTCAAGGTTTTAGTGGGAGGGAGGGATACAGGGGTGGATTTTGCAAGAAGCTGCTGGAATCTTCCCCTGTGCCCAACAGAGTCAATGCCAGTTGACTCCAAAATGGACCTGCTGCCAGCCTAGGCAGATCTCATCAGTGATTGGAGTAGTGCTTCTGAGATAACAGACTTAAGAAGGGGGAAATTAAACATCAGCAGCTGTCAGAAGAGAGGAGTGAGAATACATGAGACAAACAACATTGTGAACACCAAGATCAATGAAGAAGGAAAGGAAGGAGGTGCTGCAGGTGCCACAGTAAGCATTCCCTTGAAGCCACTGGTGTACTCCATGCCAAAGCAGGTAGAGGCTTTGGCATCCAACCAAAGCAGGTTGTAACCGTCGGGAGAAAGGAGCTCATGCTGGAGCAGATTTGCTGGACTTGTGACTCCGCAGGGGACCCACACTGGGGCAGCCTGTTCCTGTAGGACTGCACTCCATGGAAGAGACACACACTGGAAAAGTTTGTGAAGATCTGCAGCCTGTGAGAAGGACACATGTCAGAGAAGTTCATGAAGGACTATCTCCAATGGGAGGGAGCCTACACTGGAGCAGGAGTAGAGTGTGAGGAGTTTTCCATATGAGGAGGAAGGAGAGGCTGAGATAGCATGTGATAAACAGACTACAGTTCCCAATCCCGTAGCCCTGCACTTCTGGGGGGAAGGAGATAGAGAAATCAGGATTAAACCCATGAAGATGAGAGGTGTGGTAGAAGGTGTTTTTAAGATATGAGTTTATTCCTTATTACCCTATTCTTAATTGGAGTGGCAATAAATTAAATTCATTTCACTGAATCATAAAATGGTTTCAGTTGGAAGGGACCTTAAAGGTCACCTATTTCCAACCCCCTGCCATGGGCAGGCACAGCATCCACTAGACCAGGTTGCTCAAAGCCCTATTCAACCTGGCCTTGAACACTGCCAGGGGTGGGGCATCCACAACTTCTATGGGCAACCTGTTCCAGTGTCTCACCCACCTCACAATAAAGAATTTCTACCTAATATCTAATCTAAACCGGTCCTCTTTCAGTTTAAAGCATTGCCCCTTATCCTACCACTATCTGCCCTTGTAAAAAGTCCCTCTCCATATCTCTTGTAGGCTTCCTGTAGGTATTAGAGGGCTGCTATTAGATCTCTCTGGAGCCTTCTCTTCTCAGGCTGAATAACATTAATTCTCTCAGCCTGTCTTCATAAGAGAAGTGCTCCAGCCCTCTGATCATCTTTGACACATGCCTCTGGACTCACTCTAACAGGTGAACATCCTTCTTCTGTTGAGAACCCCTGAGCTGGATGCCACATTCCATGTGGGGTCTCACGAGAGTGGAGTAGAGGGGGAGAATCATCTCCCTTGCTCTGCTGGTCTCCAAGTCCGTTTTGCCCGTGACAGTAACTGGAAAGAGTGATCTTTCCCTGTCCTTATCTCAACCCACAAACCTTTCATTATATTTTTCTCTCCCATGTCCAGTTGAGGAAGGGTAGTGATAGAAGAGTTTGGTGGGCATCTGGTGTCCATCTCAGGCAACCTACCAGAACAATCAGCTCCTAATTTAGCCCAAACTTTTCTGTTTCTAAAGTCCTTCTCAGAGGTTTGTGTTGACCTGCTGGTAACAAGGGTCTGGTGGCTCAAAGGTCCACATTTCTACATCATCAACATAGTACTTTGACTTCAGGATGCAGCTGGTTGTATTTTCATAGAATAGCAAAATATTTAGCAGATGTTTCAACTTTGGATTTTACATCCTTTGAATAAAAACACTTTATAAATAGATAAAGGAAATTTACATTGCAATGCTAGTGACATTTTTCTTTTCCATGTATACTGCATTTACAGCCTGATCAAATGATTACTCTCAGGCCATGCTTTTTCAACACCCAGTCCTTCAGAAATAAGATCACTGAAGTAAAGAAAGTTACAGCTCAGATACAACACAAAGAGAGGTCCTGGTAGAGTGAAGGTGATTTATCTTCAACAAAGGAAATAGAGTCATAAACACTTCTTTTGCTACCAACAACTAATCAGATAAACTTTCTAGTAACAATCTTTGAAAGGAAAGACATTAAGCTTGCCAGAAAGCAAGGGCAAGCACAGCAGCTAAATTAACTATACACCCACATCTTTGCACAAAATTTCTGCTTGAATATTATTAATTATTCATGTCATTGTTAACTTCTCTATGGTTTGTTTGCATTTCTCTATCAATATATGCATAAATCTATCTAATTAATGCTAATATAAATATTTAGTATGAGAAGGAAGAGACTGTCTACACTGAATTTCTAATTCAGTCAAACCAATTTCCAGACATCTTTCAAAAAAAAAAAAAAAAAAAAAAAAAAAAGAAAAGAAAAGTCAAGCATTTTAGCCCCCAAAATTTTAGAAATGTTTTGAGTAAACACACTACGGGATCTTGAGCATTACAATCATAGTGTTGTTTCACATCTTTGCAAAACATTATTCCTATTGAGATGAAAATTAACAAATAAATTTGGTCAACAATATAAGCACTTTTAAACATTTAATCAACTCTTTAAAGACTGAAATAGTATGAACAGGAGAGAAACTCTCTGGGAGCTGAGTTCTATTTATATTACTTCTTTAAAAATAGCAACAAAAGCATATTCCATTTACTTAGAACCTTAATACTGAAAGACATTTTGGATTTTTATATAATATTAAAATTTAGACCATTTAATGGCACAGGAACCTTAGATTTTAAAAGTGAGATGGAGAATTTGTGTCTTTTTACAGTTTTTGTCTGAAACTCTTACTTATAGGTAAGGTGCTTTGACTTGAGAGCATCCACAGCTATCTCTACTGTTAGTTGCTTGCTTTCTGCATCCTGCCATAAGAATCCTGCTTCGCCTATATCAAAGGGCAGTTTTGCACTGTCTGTAATGAAAAAATTATTAATAAAGTTTTCTTGGAAGTTAAAAGTAATAATTTATAAAATCTCGTAAGAAACATTTGTATCTTATCTGAAAGAAATAATTGAACTGCTGGCTTGATGGAAAGGGAAATATCTCATTTTACTTTATTCATTAAGAAGATATTCAACAAGCCTAAAGTATAAAAATGTTAATTTTAAACTAAATATTAAGTCAGCGTGCTCAGCATCTGGAGCAGATTTCAAAGCAACATTGAGGCTGAGTGAACAATCTAATTCTTCCTGATATACTTAATTTGATTACGCTTTTAAGAGGCAATAAATATATAGTTCACATTATCTCCATAAAACTGTTCTTTTTGTCTAGAAAAGAAAGTAATAGAGTTCAGAGTTATTCAGTATAACACTACTGAATAAACATTTATAAGAGGACAGATGATTCAATATAGCCTAAAATGGACATGATGATCACTCTAAAACAATTCTGGTTTTACCTGAAACGCACCTATTGCCTGGGAAAGCACATATTAGTTGCAAGCATCATTAGCCCTTTTCACTGTTTTCATAGAACCTGTTTGCATTAAGTTCTTCTGTTGTTCCTCTAGTGCTAGCACGAAAGAAAAGGTACTTCCTCCCCACCCCCCCACCATGTATTTGTAGAGTATTGATACTGTGTCTGGATGTAGGGTCCCCTCCATGGCTCACAGCAGAGCTGGGCTGTCCCCTGCTCTGCTGTGAAATCACCACAGCACTCAGCAGGATTACCTGAGCTGGGTTAGTTTTCCATAACTTTGGTGCTCTCAGTAGTTATATGACCCAAACGCACAATTTGGGCTCTATCTGTCCTCAAAGCAAGAGTAAGGGCACAAGGGGCAAATCCAAGCTCTGGATGTTAAACAGCTCCTTTATATGATTGAGCAACACTCTTGAGGTACCTATAAAGGACCCTGACAATCTGCACAGGGTGGAGAGTCTTGTTTTGGACTGATGAAGCTTCCAGCAGCATTTGATGGGGTTGCTCTTCACTCCCTCCCAGCTGTCAACTTCTACCTAATCAGGCCAGTGGAGCAACCAGGCGCCATGTACACATAAACAGTGTTAACCTAATTCTATGTAAAGTAGGACAGCATTTATATATTTCTATTACTTGCTGTCTGGTGGGTTTATATGCTGCTCTCCAAATGAGTGCAATTGAAAGGAAATAAGGCATTGTCTTGGTATTTTCTAATCTTGAAATATAACACTACACCACTGGCAAAAATAATAACATTCTGTCAGTTCTAGTCATGTCAGCCTTGTTAGATCCCCATGTGTGGCCACTCCACAGTTCTCTCATCTAACCAAAACTTCTCACTCTGCCGAAACCAGGCTGCTGGGGCAGAGAATCTGCTCTGGAGCCCCTCCTATTCTACTGACATCTCAGGAGTTGTTAATCACCACCCATCCTGCCTGGAGACTTCCAAATATATATGTGTAGACAGTCCAATACCCAGAGGCAGACCAATAAATGGAGTTCTATAAGTGAACAGTTCCACATTAGATGTTAACTGGTGTATATCCAAGGAAGCTGATTGCAGCCCAGCCAATTGTCTAGAAAGTCATTCTCTCTGATGCTGTATCAAAACTTGCAGACTGGATAGCAGATCCAGAATGAGGTGCACACCCTAGCCACATGATGACCATATGAATAGATATGATCCAGGCAGAGATCAGTCCTTTTTCCTCTTTTGCAATCTCCTTAAACTGCTACCTTAGCAGGAACTTGGACATTTGGGTCAGAAGGAAGTTATGGCCTATCCCAACTTCAGAGCACCAGAACAGCAGGGTGAGCTAAAGAGTGCTGTAGCCACACAGTCTGGATGCAATCTCCTGTGTGCCTCTGGAGCACCAGAAAATTACTATTAATATCTCAGATGGCTGGTTAAAGGAGCCACCATTCCTGTCCTTAAGATGAATTTTAGTGAGGCAGTAAGCTTGCATTTTAGGGAGCACTAACAGTAAAGCCAAGGAACTGTTTTAACTACCTTGAAGAGAATGTGATTAATTTTCCAGCCCTTCAACTCCTTAACTCAGGAATCTGTGTTTTTCTGAACAGGCAGCTCTTGCTCTTGTTCCCAAGTAACATTTTGAGTGAAAATCTATGAACCACACACTGCAAAAAGTCATGTCCTGCCTGGTTCTACATTTATAAATGAATATATAGTTCTAAGGGCTAATGTTCATCCTGAGGAGAAAGAGACGACTGATTTTTAAAGATAAAATAACATTTTTAAGGTTTTGATTTTTTTTAATCTGCTTTTTCCTTTCCTCTCCACCTTCTGAGATATCCCAGACAGCTACATATGATTCAAGCAGATTATACATTTCATCAGGATGGGTGACAGAAATGAAAAACACACCTAGACACTTCAGAGCCGCAGAAAAAAAATGAAATCAAGCTCTTTCAATAAATTCCACTTCCAGAAGACACCTCTATTAAAAAGTAGCAGTGAAGCCATGAAATATCGCGGAAAAGGCAATGAAATGTGGAAGTTGTCATAAATCAAGAGACATAAAAATCTTGGAAATACATGGTAAGAACAAAGTTCAAACCTTATTAATGCTTCTATTATGGTTTACTGCAATCTAATTTGCAAAATATGCAATTCCAAATCTTTTTCTGTGAAGCTCTTGAAGACTGCCCTGGTAAATAAGATTCTCTATAGCTATAAGACCAAATACAATCTTACAAGTATTTAGCCAAACCCTGGTAAAAATGGAAAGATAATAAACATTATCAATTCCTTTGGCTGAATATATGGAAGTAAACAAATATTTGAAAGTAATTACTATTATTTTTATTCATTCAGAATAATTCTTCCTTTTTAATACTCCAGTGAATGATAAATATGAAACTGATGAGAGAAGTCAATGTTTCAGAAAATATATGTACCAATGGAAACACTTCTTATTTTGTCCAAATTCTAAGACATTACCAAAAAGGTCAAAAAGACCCCAAATAGATTATCTTTGTGGGGTTTGTGTTCAGGAAATTCCATCATCATAATTACCTCTCTCCGAGCTGCCACTAAGCTGGTTGCACAGGTACCACTCCTGCAAGTCTTGTCCCTGTTTGACAGTAAAACACAGAGAAACTCCAGGAGCTAAAGTAGCCAGTGGGAACCCCACCACTTTTATTGTCAGGTGTATGTGCTCTCCCACAAACAATCTCATGTGACAATTAAACAGACTGATACCAGGCACAATTACCAGAATGACAGCCAATCTTTCCTTTTACAGTTACCTTCCATTTGCTTTTTGCATTACATCCTCCTTTACACGATCTTATGTGATTTACCTGATAAAAACATGACAAGTCATTGTTCTGAATTATCCATTGTGATATAAATCACAAATTTTATCATTTATGATATTTTGATTACCTGAGCCCTCCCTAAAAAAAAAACATTTAAAATTTCTCATCTCCTGGTGACACATGCTTGTGAAATGCCAGTTTTTTCAGCATTTGATCACGTTTGTGAGAGGGTTTGTCTTGATAAGCGCTGGAACTCATCATTCACCGAGGCTGTCGGTAAACATTTCTCAGTATCATTACTTCTATTTCATCTGAAATTCCATGGCAACAAGGCTTTAAACACTGGCAGCAGGGAGGTGGAATAATGTAATTTGTAATTTTAAAACTGTGTAAAATGGGACAAGTTGTAGAGTATTTGAGGGGTTATTCTCCTCTCAGTGCACTGGGCTAAAGCAGCTCCTTCGTTAGCACAGGGGAATGCAGAACACCCCGGGGCTGAAAATGCAGCACTTGCATAATACAACCATACTCAGTTGAAAGTGAAATGGCACCAGAAAGACTTGAAAGTAAAAGAAAACAATATCCTTTCTGGTGGCACTACTCTGTTACAGCGGTGCCAGTGTCCTGTCATCAGGCCAAAGGCACAAGCCTAGAGACCCCAAAGGGTACATGTTAGTAGCCAGTGAGCTGGGCTGACAGATCCCTCACGTCCAGACTCAGTCCACTGCACTCCACTTTTGGAGGTGTTCAGTGAGCGTGGACTACAAGTAAGAAGTGATTACAGTTACATCCCAATGGCCAGTTTCAACAATAGTAAAACCTGAAACCACCACAAACCTACTGTTTCCAAATTGTGGAAATATTTGCTGTCTGTTTTCAGACAGCTTGCCAGTTGAGATGGTCAAAATCCTCATTGTTTGTTTGACATCAAATTAGTAAAGGTGGAAATGTCATCAGAAAGTTCTGGTTTTGATAAAAATGTCAAGACTGAAAAATGACAATCAATATTAGAAATTTCAATGTCAAAACCACAGTTTCCAGCTCTAGATGGTAGTGATCGTAAGCCTGCAAGATAAGTTGGTTTATCATCTTCAATTACAATTTAAAAAATTAACTGAAAAATTTCTAATTAGCCATAAATATATTACACAGATGTCCATTTAGGAATAGCCATAGTGATGAGGCTACTAAACATTATCTCATGGACTCCTTGATTCAAGAGAGATTAAATACATTGGCAAATTATCTTTGTAAACTGAAATGCAGTTTTCTGCTGTGTCTTTTTACTCTGTTTATTGTGAATATTAGAGGAAAAAGCACACATGAAATCTTCACCTAAGACTATGCAGCCAAGGAAATGTTTAATTGTATAATAGTTTAGTTTGGACTTGCTTTATTGTGTCATTGTTTAAAGCATGGTACAACTTACTATTCATTAGTATTCATGCATTGTTATTTCTTAAGGCTCATGAATATTTCAGCAATACTCTCTGAATGCCTGTTATGAACTAATTTGATTGTGGGAGAAACATCTGTTCAGTTTCGGATGCCCTTGCTCGAGAAAGATATAGTCAAGATTGAAAAACTCCAGATACACACTGCTATAACAGTGATTTAAGTTATAATTACTCAGTCTAAAGGAAAAAAAAATCAAATCTGATCTATAGACAGGTAAATAGTTGATACCCCTCTTCTCCTGTGAGTGGACCCTCAAAACTCAGCCAAAGTAAAAACAGGATAAAAGTATGAAATAAAAAGGGCACAGTGTTTGAAAACAGGTTAATAGAAGAACGAATTGTAGTAAATGGTTTGTCAAACCTGTCAATTCAGGTTCCTATTGGCACAAAATTACCCCCTCCCTTTACTTTTTTAAAGCTATTCATGTGCTGTGCAGTAGGGCCAGTCAAGACTTGCTTGGAGAGGTAATGTAGGCAGGCTAGATCCTCTCTTCTGTCCTATCAGTAAATCAACAGTGGTGGGAGCTTCACTTTTGTTGTAATAATTAACCAGTGCCCAGACTCCAGGAGCAAACCATTAGTAGACAAATAGCAAGCAGTAACAGCATGTTCCAGGAAAATCAGGGAATTTCACATACTCCTTGGCTCAGTTTGGAAGGAAAAATCACAGCTTTCTGTGAGGGCTACAGTAGAAAAATGAGATTCTGAAATAATTTATCTGGCCTGGAGGTCACAGAGCAGCAAACTCAAAGCTAACTGAATTGGAAGAGAAAAGGGGCAGGAAGGAAAATGTAGCAGCTCCGCTAAGTAGGAGAAAATTTTGTATTTCCAACTGTTCCTCAGCTGCACTGCAAGGTTTCAGGCTTGCAGGAGTTCAGTTTCTCTCACATTAAGATATCATGTTTTGTGGCACTATCAATACAGGTCTTTTCTTCTAGTTACCCTGTTTCCAAAGGAGACTGAAAAAGCAGGCCATGTCACTGGCAAAGGAAGCACACCCCATTTCAAAGCTTGCAGAAATGGTGTCAGGGGCATAAAACTGTGTCAGACAAAGTCCAACCTCCATGAAAGTCTAAGTGGGATAATCTTGTGACTTTGCAGAGATCTCTCACTGATACTGTTTTGTTTCTTAAGCATGAGAACTAGCAATCATCTGTTCTGGAAAATTCAGAAAGGTAGTGACTATTGGTAATATGAGGACTACCAAAAGTTAGCTGTTTTGTTTAAAAGCTGCTCTTCTTCTGAGACAAGCAGTAGAAAGATTACAGCCAAAATTTGCACTTAGTATCTAAAAAAAGATGAGGGTCTCTGAAGTGCTAATGCTATACATTATAAAATCCTAAGCTAACTCTATAAAGAGAATTTGAAGCAGGCATTAGCTGCAGTATCCTTGTTTCCCAAATCAGCTACTCTGACTGATGAGCTGCTTCACCAGTTCACAGATGTGCAAGTGTCCCCACAGTGCTTTTGACATTTCTGAGCATCCAAGCCTCTCCTGGAGAAAAGGCATCTAGGGAAAAAGAAAAAAAATATAGTAATTTTGCTCATTAATCTTTTGGTCTTTCTGAGGTGAAAGTCAGAGCCTCTCTCTAAGTGGATGGCCATGACATGGACATTTGTCCCCCAGGAGTGTTGTCTCAACAACACCTTGAGCAGCACAGAGTGAGCCTTTGATGCATGCACCTCTTTCTGGAGCAATTCCTGACCTGATTCCCAGTCAGTGTTCCCTGCAGAGACCTACTTGAAAACAGACTTTTTCTCCTATTTAGTCATTCCTGAAAGAGAGCATATGCTTTAAGAAGCAGATCCTAAATTAATCTTCCTGTTCTTTAATTGAAAGATCTTAAAACAGTCTTCTTGTCTTGTAATAGAAAGAATCAAAATATTTTTCTACACCCTCTTGTCCAAAATTATTCAGGATAGAGGGCAAACAATCCATACTAAATAAGAGAGCTAACGTAAACTACTGCTATTAGTGGAAGTTTCTACATATTGATCATGTCTTTGCTTGAAAAAAAGTAACTCTTTCAAGAAGATTAACAAGACACTGGCAGATCTTTTTATTTTCTTAAATAGATTCTGTCAGCATCTCAGTTTATTGAAAAGAAACAATATCTTTTTCATAGATCTGGTAATTAGATTTTTTCCCCTATTTTAAAATTTTCCATTTATGGTAATTAGAACTGCCATATTTAAAAAATGTCTGTCTCTTAGTTGAAGGGAGAGAAAATTCAATCAAAACAAAGATAAGATCATGCCTTCATTTGAATTCCAGATGATGCAAGGATGATGTTACTTGACTGCTACTTGCCCAGGTGCAAAATTGGTAATAAACAGAAGAGAGAACCTCTTGTACTATCTTAGCATTTTTGTTACTTCATGAGCCACTTCAAAACGTCATTCTGAAAAAAAAACACATGACTTATTTGCTGAGGTACTTTGGAAAGCACTAGGGTGATAACTTAGCTGATTCAGGAAATCCCCTGGAATGTGAATATTGAGACTATTTTTGGCATTGGCTAACGCTAGTTTTCGGATTGTAACTTCAGGTGTTGTTTTGATCTAATAGTGCTCCAAGCAGTTTTCGATAAGTAATCCGACATTGCAAAGTACCATCACTGTACAGCTAGCAACTCCAAAAGGTCAGAAGTTGGCATCCCTTTGGATTCAGAGCATCACAAAATGGTTGAGTTGGAAGGGACATCTGGAAGTCATCTGGTCCAACCACCCCTGATCAAGCAGGGTCACCTAGAGCTGGTTGCCCACGACTGTGTCCAGACAGCTTTTGAAGATCTCCAGGGAAGAAGACTCCACAACTTGCACCAGGGCTCAGTCACCTGTTGCCCTGAGTTTTGCAGTTCTGGATGTTTTCATTCTTTTGTAACTGGCTCTCACACATTCTCTGCAAACATAGCCATGTTATTGCAACAATAACTTATTATTTACATTCCTTTCTCCTGGGCACAGAAGTTTGATGGACATTTCCTTTGACCAGTGTGACTGAGGGGCGGCGAAGCTGCTCCTCCAATCCACTATGATTGCTGAGACACATATATAATAAAGACAGGCAGAGTCTGCCTGGCAGTTGTTCCTTTGCTCTCAGCAGGTGTCTGTCTCCTTCTTTCGTGTCGTTATTGCGACAGTCACCCTCACACTGAGCCTCCCTTTAGGTATTTATATACATTGGTAATATATCCCTGAGTCTTCTCCGGGGTCGACTGTCCCAGGTCTCTCAGTTTCTTCTCATAGGAGAGGTGATCCAGCTCTATCATCTTAGTGGCATTCCACTGGACTCTCCCTAAAAGCTCCATAACTTAATATTTCAGTTAAAAACTCTTTAATTTGGAAACTTTCTTCCTTGTTTTGCCAGTTATTGTTATCAAAGCAGTCCTGTGCTAGTTTCCTATGCATTCAGGAAGGTCCTGTTTCCTCTCTTTCCGCTGCATCTTCCTTTTTCTCTTATTTCAGATGGTCTCTTGCACCAGATCGAATTGATAAAACACAACAGGACCTGGTAAGAGAATATTTGTTTAATGGCCTCGTTATTTCTGTGCCAGATATTATCTCAAATGTCACAAAGTACCAAGAATGAGCACTCTAACATTCACCCAAAAACAAAACCATGAGGATAAATGGGGAAAAAAAAATTAACTTGACACTCAAATTGCTTAGGTTTTGAAGCAGCAAAGCAATTAAGATGAATCACAGTGTGGAAGACAAAAACATGGGTGAAAACAAAAATACGTTGGGACTTGCTTCTGCTGAAGGGCTCCTGCTGAAGGCTGCAGTCTGTACATAGGAGGCCTTTGGAGTTCCCAGCGACAAAGCTGCTTAAATGTGAGGGCAGAATTTTGCTAATTCAGCAGTCTTGACCCAATGAGCAAAAGTGATGCCTCAGAGTGCACCAGTTCACAGAACCGTCCTCCTTTCCTCCACATGGAGCTAGGGAGTGGGGGGTGCCCTCCGGTGTAATCTCACCAGCTCTGGACCATTACCGCTGGGAAGAGGAGTGTGCAGTGGAGGTAACTGGTGTCATGCACTGCCATCTGCTGTGTCTCTACTCACACTGCCACACGAAACTCAAGCCTGGAAGATATGGAGCTTGAAACAAAACTATCACTATGTGTCATTCTAGTTGTGCTTCAGGAAGGGATTGCATAAGGCTATGGAGAACAGATCCAAACCAAGGCACAAATGAGTACTAAGGGCATATATGGCTACTAAAGGTCCCAAGTTTTGCACGACAAAGGAGACTGTCCATATTCTTTCTTTTTGAAAATAAGGATTTAATCTGCATTAGCACATTAATGAGTGACAGCATATATAAATAAACTAGAACAGCCTTCAGTGTTATAAGATGCTTTAAGAATATTTGGATTTGTTGCTGACTTTTATCCTATCTGAAATTTTATGTTAACTCCCAAGAGTGAGACTCAGAAAAACCTGTCAAATATATTTGCATATATTCCAGCTCAGAATCTCCCCAGGACAGTAGCTACACTCTATTTATAGAAAAGCTAGTTGATAATCTGAGGGAGCAGCTGGCCTTTTGAAGTGCTAAGAGCAGACCACAAAGTGTTACATGGCAATTGCAGAGTGAGAAAAGACATAGATTCAGCACAGTGCAGGACTTCAGGGAGGAAACAGGAGACTTGTCATGGAAACCTCGGGAATATTGGAACTCCTACCACACTCTCTCCAACTTCAATAGGACAAGTCATGGCATGACATCCTTCTCTCTGTAGAACAGGTATCATCTAGTGGTACCTTGGTGCTTTACATTGTAGATATCATTTTTTCCAAATAGAGTATAAGATCTGTTCATGTAAAACCCAGTCCTGCCTTCCATCCAGGTCCTGTAACCTCTCCATACATACCAGCATGGATCTATTCCATAACACATTTTGTAGTCCTACCAGTTTTTATCTTCTTCATGGTATTTTGCTCTAACTGAACACTGTAATGATATACAAAACAGAAGAATTCCTACTGGAAAAACAAAATTTCCCTACCCACACTCCCCACTCTGCTTGGATCTACCAGACCTCAATCTTACTTTTGCATCAGGGCAGGGAAGATTAAGTGATGAAAGTTGTTTCAACATGTGTTAGACTGAGTGAAATTTTTAAAGCTATTTTATTTTCATGATTCTTTCTGATATTTCTTCATTATGTCTTGGTACCTCAATGCCTGAAGTCTTCTACAGTCTAAAATTATTTGCCATTATTTGCCAGGGTATAACTTAATAAAGGTGGTTTTGTTTCTTCAGTGAAACTCCAGTGACCGTGTGTGGACCATAACAGCTCCTATGACGTTGGTATTTTTTCAGATTCACACTTAACCTAGATAAATATGAACTACATGAAACTTCTATCCAAGAGTGTAGAATGGACTGGCAAACCATACCAGAGGAGTTAGATGCAGCTTTTATCAGGATGGAGTTATGTCCCACAAGGTATACCCAGAGTCCACTGCAACACATTATTGTCATGATTGCTCTGGGATTGCCACATTTGAAGATATGGGAATACATTAAAAGATTGATATAAAATTCAAAATTATCATGATAAATCGGAGGCACAGTCCAACAGAAATATAATATTATTCAAAGGAGATGTGCAGGATTTACTGTAGTTAAGTAAGGACTGTCAGCTGCAGAGGTGCTGGATGGCAGATGACTAACCAACTCTGAAAAAAAGGAGCTGGCAGTTACGATGGATCACAAGCTGAACATGAGTCAACAACATCATGCTACTGCAAAAAAAAAGAGAAGCATCACACCGAGGTGAATAAATAGAAAATCAATCTGCTGCTCTGGCAGGATCATGTCTTCATCCTACACAGCACCAGATAGACTTCAGCTGGAGTACTGCAGTGGGTGCTGCTCGTAAAGAAAACTTTCAACTTGTGGGCAAGAGTCCCCAGGAGACTGCTGTTTGAATGAGGTCTGGAACATAATCTGTGAGGAAGAGGAAAGAGTATTTAACCCATTCATCCACAGCAGAAAAGAGTGAGAAGGAACATGAGAACAGTGTGCACACACAAGGCTGCTGTTTAGAAGAGACAAATTTGTTCTTTGTACCCATGTTGGAGGAAACAAGAAGTAAGAGCATAAAATTTCAATGAGAAAAATCCGTATTGCACACCAGAAAATTATTTCTGACAGCAAAAAATAATGAAGTGCTGGAAAATTCCAGAGTCAACATCCTTGGAAATCTTCAGAAACACATTAGGCAAATCTGGGTTATGGAAGTGTCAGTGGAATAACAGATGCTGTCTTATTAGGTCAGCAGGAGGGATGACTTGACACCTTGAAGTTCCTCTGAGACTTTCTCTGCAGTGGTACTCAAGAGAAAAGATCATCTCAAGAAGATCGTTGAGAAGTAGTTGAAGGTAACACTTCAGTCTTTCTGATTATCTATCAAAAGAAAAGAGAAAAAAGATAAAAAGTAAATAATCATTCCTGTCAGAGCCCCATCATTTCACATATAATAGAGTAACAAAACCATTGATCTAAGAAATTTTTGCCTTTAAGGAAGAGTGAGCAAAATGGGATGGAATTTTTGATTAAGATTGTTTTCTGGAGTTTGGGGAAGAAGGGTTTTTTTCGGTGCGGGATTTTTTTATTTTTATTTTTGTTTATGGTTTTGTTGTTGTCATTGTTGTCTTGGGTTTTTGGGAAGGGGGCTGTTTGGAGGTTTTTGGTTGGGTTGGGTTTTGTTTTTTCAGTTCAGGCAGAGGCAAGCTGCCTCTGATGGTTAAGATGATTGGATGTACAAGCAGTGGCTGATAGAACTGAGTCTGCTTGAGCCTGGAGAGAAGGTTGCTGTTGGGTGGCCTGACTGCAGCCTTCCTGCTTAAATGGGGTTGTAGAGAAGGTGGAGTCAGATGACTTAGAGGTGCCCAGTAAAAGCGACAAGCACAGGCTGCAGTAAGGGAAAGGTTTCACAGTGACAGTGGTTAAGCACTACAATAGATGCTCAGGGAAACTATGAAATTTTTGAGGATTTTCAGTACTTGATCGATTGAGGTGTGAGTCAGCCAGTAGTCCTAGCAACTTGAAAACCCTGCAGGACTGGAGCACCTCCCCTGTGAAAGCAGGCTGAGAAAATTAAGGGTATTCCACCCAGAGAAGAGAAAGCTATGTGGAAACCTCATAGCAACCTTCCAGAACCTTCAGGGGGTACAAGAGAGCCAGAAACGGACTCTGTCAGGAATTGTAGTGATAGAACAAGGAGTAATGGGTTCAAACTGAAATAGAGGAAATATAGGTTAGATATACACAAGAAATTTTTTACTGTGAGAGCAGTGAGGCACTGGAACATGTTGCCCAGAGAAGTTGTGGACGCCCACCCCTGGCAGTGTCCAAGGCCAGGTTGGATTAGGCTTTGAGCAGCCTGCTCTTGTGGAAGGTGTCCCTGCCAATAGTGGGGATGGGAACTAGATCGTCTCTTATGTCCATTACAACCTAAACCATTCTATGGGTCTATGATTCTATGACATTGGGAGGAAGGGCTCCTTTTCTTTGAGTTTTGCAGTTGGGAATATGTGGGGTTTTTTTATTTTGCAAGGTAGGGGTTTGCTTGGATTTTGATTGCTCAGAAAGACCTCTGATGGTAAGAACAACTCCCTTGTCAGGCAGCAGTATGTGCAATAGGGATTTGTACCAAATTGCACAGAGCGAAATCTGTGCAAACACTAACTGCAGACACCCCCTGGAGAGGGGTTTTATTGAAAGTGCTGACTGCAATGCACATTAAATACTTCCTTATTTCTACCTCAGGTAGTAACTGAACTTAGCAGTAATGGAACTTCTGCCTTGATCTTTAGGACTTAGCCCTAGAAAGGATTCACCACACCGGATTTTGCGTTCCCTTCACTTTTCTTCTCACCCAGCCCTCCTCCCCCC
>VZRZ01000509.1:1311745-1543588 GCA_013398175.1 Climacteris rufus
ATTTGTCTTATTTACTGCTGATCAAAATCTTTATGTTTAAAGATATCTGTTTCTCATAGTCAGGGTATTTAATTCTATTGTGCGTGTGTGTGTGTGCGCTACATTCCTTGTTGCTAAAAGTTTCTTCTAAGGACCCAACGGCTGGCATTGATCTTTTTGTTTTTTCTAAGATCATTGCAAAAATATTTCTTTGTAGGCTAGGGAAGGAACATATGTAAAAAATTAAGTGAACTTTAGAAAAATATTTAAAAGCAGTGATCGC
The DNA here is from genome assembly GCA_013398175.1 of Climacteris rufus. Lineage (NCBI taxonomy): Eukaryota > Metazoa > Chordata > Aves > Passeriformes > Climacteridae > Climacteris > Climacteris rufus. The sequence continues at coordinate 1,312,008 of VZRZ01000509.1, forward strand.
CCAGTGCTGGCATAATGTCAACCTTGACACTATCTCTAACTCACTGGCAAGCTGTTTGCAGGGGTATTTCTCATATAATTTCCTTACATACATTGCAAATTTCCTTTTTATAAGGTGTAAGGTTCTATACTATAGCTCTGGGAGCTATTTCAAAGGATCTTATTATAGGACAGAAACAAGAAGATAGCTAGAAAGCTGGACTGGAAGCTAAGTATTTATAGGGAATGCAAAGGGATTCCACAGAGATTGCATTTCAGTGGTTTAATGTATTGTGTACATTAAAAAAAAATCTGGAATTCTAATAAGCATACCAAATACTATAACAGAAGTTGGTAAAAAACAAAAACAAACAAACAAAAAAAAAAACAACAAAAAAACAACATAAGGAGTACTAATGAAAAAGGCAAATTCTTCTATATAAGGATCCCTCATGGCTACAAGAAGTCAACACCAAATCTATTCTGGCACTCATGCACTCACGTTTCTGCCTAGATTCATCTCTTACCAGAGAGAGCTATAGCACACAGTCACCACAGAGTTGCTTTATGTGGATGGAAAGTGGAAGGCAACATCACAGGGCAATTTGTTCCAAATGGGATGAAGATGTGCATTTTTCTAGATCAAGTATAGAAAAATCTAAGAAAGTCACTAAGCTCCTGCTCTGACTGTTGAATTTGATGCCTAGGAGTGGTGAGAATAAATGTAGTCAACAGGACTATATACAACATATGGAACAGCCTTTAAGGAGGGTGGAAATTCATGCCTCAGTTAATATTGCAAAAGACAAGCTCTCACCCAGGTTTTAGTGGAACCCAAAGGAAGTAGATTAAGTCTTTGAGACAGTGTAAATTAGTAACAAAGAAAATGAGAAGCACTTATCTTGGTTAACAAAAGAAAAACAACATTCCATACACCCACAAAAAATACAGCCAGACATTGCTATAGATTCAAAACCAAGTGCAAAGCAAGTTAAGTGTTTCCCTTTGGGTTGTCAGCATCCTTCTTCAGCTGTCCAGTTGTTTCACATCTGAGGAAGAAAACCTCCATTTATTTATGTGGTCATGCTGACAACAGGACTTTCTACAAAATGTCTCCTCATGTTGCCTCTGCACTCCACCTGGGTCCACTTAAGCTCATTAGTGAGGAATGACATCCCACAGGGCAGTTCCAAACAGTGCTGGTGCTTTCCTCAGAGAGAAAGGCCAGCTGCTCCCCTGCATCTTGCCATGCCAAGGTATGATGCTGCATGGAGTTATGGTGCAGGACAGTGACAGCAGGCAAGATCTACAGCTCACAGTTTAGCCCCATTTCAAACATCCTCAGCATGGATACAGTAGCCTGGCTCTTTACCCCTCTGAGGTAAAAATGTTGCTTCCAACTTACCTAAACTTATTTGGTTGTGTTGAACTAATAAAACAAACCCAGAATAGCCTATTTTTCAGCACTGTTCGCGACACTGTACAATGTAAGTACTGTGATGTTTACTGCAGGGAAACTGAAATTATGGAGACACCATGACAGAAAATGAAAGGAAGATGTCAAAGTATGCTTTAAAAAATCCACTTGACATATTTGCAAACAGACTTTCAAAACTTTTCAAACTTTTTGTTGTTGAAAATATGGTTGTTGATTATTATTAGCCAGCATATGTTTATCACGAGCAATAGGATCAGAACAAAATAAGGCAGTTTTTAGAAAGGAAAATAAAGTGTGACTGCAAAATACGCCAAAAGAGGTTGATCCTGTTTTCAAAGAGTAGTTTCTTAGAGTAAGGGCTCTAACTTGCAACTGATATTCCTTGTACAAGCTCTTCACCAGTGGAAAACGATTATTTGATGGTTGGTCTGCAATGGAAGAAAACAAAGGACAGCCATAAAGTGCACAGCTGGATAGACATCACCCTTGCTCAAGTCAAGACATTAGCCTGTGAGTCTGGGTCAACAAGGTGCAAAACCAAGTACAGGCACATGCTTAATGCAGCTCAGGCAAGGACCAGCTTAAACACAGCTTCCAAGACAAGGTGAGGGAGGCTGCCGACAAGACTTGAATGAAGCTGGACCATGTTCCCTGCAGCTGCCAGGCAGGATGTACACTGTGAAAACCTGCTGCAACTGCTGAAACCACTGCTGTCATAGCACAAAGGGATAGATTTCAGGGTGGAGCACTGCATAGTAAGAGCTGATTAAGCACCATGAGACACAGCACAAAGGCTTCCCAGTGGCCATATCTTCTCAGCTTAAAGATATTTTGCATGTGTCTGGGCTAGATTACTTCTTGTCCCTAGTTTCTTGTGCTTCAGCAAGAAATCCAAGCATTCAAAGATATTACAAGAAAGACTGCTCTAGTGCTTTTACTGTGATCTGTGAAATATATCATGCTGTTTTCAAAGATGACTTGTCACAGCCTTTGCTCAGAAGATTTCCCAGCTAAATTTTGCAAACTCATGGGTCTTTGATAAGTATCAAATTACATAAGACCTTATCTCTAAGGAGCAGATGAGCCCTTTGATATCAGTGAGTTTATTACCTGGTGCAGGATTTATTGATTGCTTCCAGAAGAGTTCTCCACCCCTCCTTACTCTCAATGCATTTATATACCTTTTAATACAGAAAAGCTGGGACATACTGCATAGGAAGTATTTGGCTGTTCCACCTCAGAGAAAAATTCATACTCTTCCAGGAATCTTTCTGCCATCCTTCATCGAAAGCAAACAGACTCATAATGACTACTGCCGACTAGGAATCAAGTAGTTGCCTCCTTTCATGTGTAAACAACAGTCAACTTTAATCAGCCTTTAATCTGTCAGTAGCCCTTCAATAAGAAAGCTATGCATTTATACTTCATTAATCATGTTTCAGCAGAGCAAGCCAGGATCTGCTAGTTCTGTGAGCAGAAACAGACTCTGCTGGGGTTTCAGTTTGGGGTGTTTTTTTAGGGCCACAAGAAGGGATAAAACATGAGTAGATGTATGTACGTGTGAGTGTGTGAACAAGTTCCATCAGTTTGCCAGCTGTAGGAGAGGCATTAATCTGCATTACATTACATCACTGAGCAGATATTAGAAAGCACCACAGCCATTTTTCCTTAACCCTACATTACATCTCTTCAGGCTACACAGGACTTTACACTTTCAGAAAACCTCAAAACACAGAAACCAACCAAGAAAATAGAAAAGCTTTCAAAAATAAGTTTTAGAAAACAGAAACATTGGCTGTACTCACGGCTATCTTGTTCAGGTTTCTACTTCACTTTTGGGGGCCCTAACATCTTGGGAAAAAGAAGTCCCCACAAGCAATTTTAGTTGCTTCAAAAGACAGATATAGTGTTAGATAGTTAAGTTAAAACTCTTACTTAAATGAGTATGTGAAATTTTTCTACAAGCTTCTGATCCATCTCAGTTTTTGTGCATTTCTACCTAAAAAAATCCTGATCTAATCGAGCACACTTACTGTAATCAGTGCAAAGCCACAATGACTGTCACAAGTATTTGTAATAACAAACCAGAAGGATCAGAAAGATTAAGTAAGAAAAGCAAATCTGCCAAAAATGTTAAAAAAAAAAAAAATCAGTGCATCTCTTCTGTCTTTTGATGTTCCACAACTTCCATGAGAGCAAAATGAAGATTTACATGTAAGTACTGCTTTAGGTGACTTTTGAATTTGGGAAATACATTAAGTGCTCCTCATGTTTTCAGCTTGGTTTTGTCAGAGTCACTGATGAGTCTTTCCTGAATTGTCACTCTTGTTTTGCTCTTGGAGCAAGTGCAACAAAACTCAGTGATCCTGTCTTTCTCTGTCTTCATCTACATAGAGCAGTAGCAGGTTAGGTAAGTTGCAACAACCTCCATGTTGTTTTTTGAGCTCCTGAAAGGTACCACTTTGGTGCCTGTGCCTGATTAACTATAGACTTGGAATCAACAGAGGAGAAAAATGTCGTAAAAGAGTGTGATGTTTTTCACCTGCATATTTGATAAAGCTACAGCAGCAGGATGCATGTAGACTCAATAGGTCATTTGCACAGGCTGCTGGTGGTGGGAGCTAGCTCCCCTCCCCCTGAACACAGAGAATACCAACATCAATGACAGAGATGATCAATGAAAGTCATACCATGAAAAATACCTGTGTGCCTCCAAAGAGGAACTCACCTGAACCAATTTATGTGCTGGCCTTAAGATGAGAGGACTTGCTGCAGTTCAACAAGACCAATCCCTGTTTATCACCTGAAAACTTGCACTCCTTCCCTTGCCATGCCCTGTGAGCTGGTAGGGTATCCCAGGAACCCTTGAACCACCTCAGCCAGAACACCACTGTTTGACACACAAACAGCATTTTGCACATCACAAACACCCTCCCCTGGTTGTCTCACTGCCGGACAGAACAAGCTTGACAAAAGAATGTTAGAAGTGGGAATGTTATAAGTGGGATCATCTCTAACCATACCACCCCTGGCTATCAAAAGCATCCAGCTCCCCTCTCGCTGGCAGTGAAGTCCTTCAAAACAAAGGCCCACTCACAGCAAACTCAATAAGCAGTCCTTTAAGTTGCAGGAATCATCAAAATCTCATACTTCCAGATCTCGTCACTCCATGCTAGGTGTCTACAGGGTCCAGTTCAGGGGCCCAGTCTGGTGACACCCTTGCAGGCAGCTTTGACAGCCCATCTCAGCACAGGTTCCCTGAGAGTCACCAAAGCTGTCAGCCCTCGTGGAGGTGAAGAATGGCAGCACTGGTGGGCTCAGACTGCAAATGAAGAGCTGGCTTTCAGGGTTGCACGTCCTCATGCCTTGATGCCCTTGCAGCAGCATATCAATCTCTCATCCCCACTGTCACAAACACCCTGTTTTTATAATCTAAATGCTCATATCCTCACTCCCAGAAGTAAGAAACCACTTGTGCTTGGGAATCAGCAGTTAAATCACAGGCCATTCCATAGCTGAAGGTTGATGCTGTCCCCAGCAAGATCCTTTCTTTTCCCCAAGACCCCTCCCTGACCACCAGCTTAGCAGGAACCACCTGCTTCTCCTTGTGCCCCAGACAGGCAGGATCAGACCTCAAGGCCCCACTGCCCCAGCACTCCACCCCAGGCTCAGCCCTGGCCACCGCTATGCCTGGCAGCCCCTATCCCAGCCCTGGTGTCCTCCCTTGTGCTGGTGACACTGCAGAGGTACAGCCCAAACACCCCGCTGGTACCCAGGTCCATCCACGTATTGTGATAGTGGCCCTTAACACTATCTAGCCCAATAGTACCTGCTAGTGCTTGCCACTCATTTTCAGGCATCATTTCACATTAATTACTATTCTCTTATTTCATTAGCAGCAGTAAAACACTTTAATAAAAGTCATTTCACACAGTCTCTAAGTTCACTGCTGGAACTTCTGGGAAGATGTGCAGGTCAGGCTTTGCAGTAATGGGTCAGTGAGAGCTATAGACCTACAGAGAGTCACATATTAATTTTGCATTACAGGAGAGGGTGAAAAAGCTCTGATATTTGCTACTACTACATCCAAGAAAAAATGTAAACTGATAGAAAGCCAAAGGAAACACAGATGGGTTCTGTTTAATACAATGCCATATTGCAAATTAAAAAGGTCTTGTGCTGTGCTGTCTGACATGCTTCACTTGGAAATGAAAACTTCTGGATTCCTCTCATTTCCTCTCCCTTAAGCTAATGGCAGCAAACATGTGAAGCAATTGCTCCCCCTAAGCTTCACTCACTATTAAATCACAGACAATTTGCAATGCAGGTCAGAGCCATGGAAGGCTGTTTCCATGTAGATGTTTCATCTGGCACCCTGCTGAAGCTAATGAATCAACAAAATCTTGTAAAATTTATTTTTATTAATTTATTTATCTTTTTTTTTTTTTTCCTGGGGCAAAAGGATAAGTCTTTGCAGACACTTTTCAAGGGAACTAAATCCTTGCTAAAGGCATTCGGAACTCTGTTAAAAAGAACAGAACAAATCTTCTATTAGGCATTTCAGAAGTGGTGAAAAAACAAGCATTTGCCGTGTTTGGAGATCTATGTTCCTGTGCTGTCTGCAAACTGTGCACGTTATTTCTCCTGATCCTAGGAAAGATCCACAAGCCAGATTAAAATCCTAAAGATGTTTTATCCAAGAATTCATAGCTACACTTAGGTACTGCATAACCATCAAGATACTGAAACTGTCTTCTCATAACATTCTCTACTCAACACCTTCCCTTAGGTTTTGTTCATGTAGGACACATGCTTGGCTCTCACTGTTTTGTACCTGAGCCCCAGAATGGTTTTCAGTGTTGGTGATCCCGCTTCAGATTCCTGGGGTACAACCTGCAGGGCATTTTCAGAGTATAAGCAGTCATTTCAGACATGCCTACACCACACAGCAGGTGCTGTTGGCCATTATTTCCACTGAGCACTCCTGTGGACAAAGTACTGATGCAAGTCGAGTAAAACTCTAATGACCCCTTTGCAGTAGGGATTTTAATTAACAACTCTGGCTCCTCGTGGTATTCTTCACACACTTTCAGCCAGTTATCTACCAGGTGTCTCATTGCCAGCCCGTCACTTGCATGGTAGGTTATCACTGATATTGGCTGTCCAGATTTGCTGATAGCTGCAGCACTGACATTTGTACCAAGTCGGCAGAGCTGACACTAAGTGAGAGGTCACTTTCTAACAAATTTTATTAAAACTCTGAGATTTCTCTGAAGGGAAACAATCATATTTGTGAATTTGTGTAAGATTTGCAGGCAAATTGAGGTGCTGGTATATCAAGACATTTATAAAAGGTCATTAAGAATTTCCATTAGTGAGGAAGTAATTTGATTGTAGAAGTTTGAGGGCATTTCATCAGAGGCAAATAAAGAAGGAATATTTAACATCAGATTAAAACCATATGAGACCATTTTGCACCACATGAGTGACATTTGACTGCACTCCTAAAGCACTGTTGTGGGCAGTTCACCTGAGAAGAATGTTCATAAACCATAATTCACTGAAAAGGACTCTATACTGCTAAAAGGAAAGAAAGGAATTTCACCCAGAAATGAGAATTATGTGAGAGCTCCTCACAATGAGGAAAAAATAGTCCCACATGCAGCAAACATTACTGTAAAAATAACACATTTGGAAAATATTTGAGGTAGAGAAAGGAAGGGTTACAATGGATTACATAAGATAAATTAGAACAAACTGAATGACCTGGTCCTTCACTAAATGATAAAGAAAGCTGGTAGCAGATGGCTTTTGCAAGGGCAGTTCATTTAGTACATTGTTTTTTCTTCAACCTTTCAGCTTCTATCTCCATTAAGAGAGTAAACTGGGCTCAGGTGGCTGACACAATTAGCATCAGTGATAAAGTGGTAACAGTTCAGGCTAGAACAAAGAGGAGTCAGAGATTACTTACCTATGATACAGAAACACCTAGTCCCACGTCCACCATCTCTAGCAAACTTAGGGACCGGAACAAACTAATCTTTACACCTTTCAAAATTAATGGTGAAAAAGAGAAGTAGCAGAACAATTCAAAAGCCCATTACAGTACCCATATTTGAGAATGGAGAAAGGACACATAAAAAGAAATTGTAGAATGACTGACATAAATGTCATGCGAGGATAAACACTTGAAAACATAAACAAGATTATTTAGGCAATAGGGAGATAATAATCAAGCTGATATAAATATTTTCAAGACCAAACTGTGAAAAATAACAAAACATGAATTCTCAATATGAAACTGGCAAAAGAAATGGATGTGATTCTTGTGATCCCTTTGTGTAAATAGAGCAGTGAATAATGTAGTAAGTGATTTCACATTTGCATATGGTATGTGCAGAAATACTGCACATAATGCTGGTATCTATATTTTACAAAGAATGGAGAAGGAGAGGGCTAAAAGTGAAAAACTAATCGAATAATCTAAGAATTACTAAAAAATATTTCTTGTGGGTAACCTAAGATGTTATATGTATGGAGTTAACAAAATTGCCCCAAAAGACTAAGTTGACTTAGTCACAGCAGGCAGTTCATTTTCATGATGACAAATAGCATATTGAATGGACCTATTAACCAACAGAAAGGAAGGAAAGGCAAAAAATAATAACTGGAAGATATATACAAAATATTTTTAGGAAAAGCTCTCCATCCTTTCTTATCTTTACATCAAGACTGGCTATCCTCTGGAACTGACACAATTTGAAAAAATAAAATACTATGCTGGGTCTCAGTAACCAGTACAGGGAAAAGTATATTCACTGTGTAATTTTTTCTTCCTTTTGACAGTCTTTATATAAGGTAAATAGGAACCTCATTGATATATGCAAACCAAAGCCTAATTAATTTAGCCTGATATTAAGATAACATTTACTTGAAGGTTAGAAAATTAAACATGATAGACTCACCAAGGCATAAGCCAAAGCATCATTTTTTTGGTAAAATAATGTCTCAGTACAGGTTTCACATGAAAGTCTAGCAGGAGTTTTGACAGAAACAGGGGTGTTAATATTTATGCATTGTCCACAGACAAACACGGAAAGGTCCTCTCACCCGGTCTCCCTACCCTAGCAAAAAACGGAGGAACCATCAAAGTAGGTGGCAAATGTAGTCCAGCCTGCACAGTCACACACATAAATCCCTCTACAAGTCATATGCAGACTGCTCAGCCATTGTCAGCCTGAGTTGGCTTTGTATTGATAATCTGAATGTACAAGATGTCATAGCTCATTACCAGTCTTCATTGTGCCTAAAAGAGATGCATAATCTGAGAGTCATAAAGACACCAAACACAATGGACGGAGCGTGTAGGTTTGGGAGATCCATGCTTTATTCCCAGTTCAGACTTCAGTGTGTGCAGAGAAGAAGAAAAACATAAAGAGAGTAGCAAATTCTGAGTATCAGTGATTTACACAGTTTTAATTAGTGTTAATAAAAGTTAATTAAATGCATTAGAGTGAAATCTTGCCATTTGCTTTAAGAATTATGTAATGTTAGTTTTATGACTGAATACAGCCAGATAACCAATCCAAAAGTTTTCATGTGGAAGGGCAACAGCTTTGCATTGTTGTTGCTGGTTATCTCTAGGAGCTACACAACCGTTTACCCATTTCAGCATAGTGAAACGGATTTATTTGCTAAATTCAAATTCCAATTAGAAACAGTGAGTCGTTTTATTCCCTGTCCATCCATTTTCACAACAGTCTTATTTCTTGGTCCTTCGTACGGCTGGGACATGACTGTAGATCAGAAGTGGGAATTCAGCATCATAAATTACCCTCTTCAGGTCCACTGCCATTCCCAAAGCATCCTGGCATATCTGATAATAGACGTGACAGTCAAGAAAAAGACACTGTTTCATTGCACCATATAAAACAAATGAAATATGCTGTTAATTTCTGGTACTTTTAATAAGTGTTTTAGTAAGCAGCTATGTTTGTAGACCACTGTGTCCTTCCTTCAGAGTTTGAGGAGGGGAAAATAGCCTAATCCAGCTTACAGGGCAATGCAAAATGAGCCTTTGCTCTGAACTAGAGTGGGAGAAGCACAAACCTCACCTCTGTAGAGATTACCACATCCAAATTTCCCTCAGCAAGGTCAGGGAGGATGTCATACCTGGGCCTGAGATTTCTCAACAGCTTGCAGGTCCAGGCATGTGAAGCTTAGGCTGGGCAGTTGAACATCCAGAAATACCAGGTGGTTTATGGCCTGTGCATAGCAGCCATGACTTTTCTGGATGGTGCTGTGCAGTCGCTCCCATGAGCAGGTTGATGCTCCTGTATTGCATGACCTGTAACTCTCAGAGTCTCCCAGAGTTTCATGCTGACTGCAGCTTTGCCACAACACACAGCCCTCTGCCCAGGAACCCTGAGACAGAGGTCACTGCAGTCGTGCCTGCCTCCCCTCAGTAAAGCTGTGCTTTGGTGTGAGTTACACTTCAGATGGTATATCACACACGTGATGAAAACCCTCCCTCACCCTGCCCAGAAAGGATGTTTCCAATGAAGATGAGGACCTCTCCAGCTGCCAGATAGACACAGGGCTGCAGTCCCTGGCTGGGTGTTACACACAGCTACACAACAGCTTATTTTCAGCAGGTCTTCCAGTCTGCACAGACTAACTGCTCCAATGACTCCTTCCAGTATGTTGTTGGACCCATTGCTTTGTGACTTTATAAACCTATTAAGAGTCATACCCACTTTTAGCTAGGGGTTTCCACCGAGTCCCCCAGGTAATTTATTTTCATATTAATACTGTCATATCTATCTAGCCCAAAGAGAAGGATACAGGTCAGAGTTTAAATATGAGCTGGTGTGCAGCCCCATAACCTTGAACCAAGGACAAGAGGTGGTGACAGTGAAGCTCCAGCTGAGCACTGTTCTGTTTTGTTTCTCTCTCCCCTCGTTCATCCCTTTTGTGAAAACAATAAAATGTTTTAACCTGTCTTTCATACTGGTATTTCACACAGCTGAGGGGATGCTGTGGAAGCATTGTTAATGATATGGTTTGCCTGAAAGTGCCTAACAGATCATATATCATTTGGGATAGTCTCAGATGAGCTAATATCAAAGACACAGATGATTCATTAAATTGCAGTGAGAGAGAGCAATGTATTAACCCTTTGACACACTCCAGTAAACTTTCTTCAACAAGATTTTTGTGGAAGCAGGTGTGAGGGTGAGAGAGCAGGTGGGAGGGCAGGAATTTGAGACTAAATGGAATACAAGCAAAAAACTCTGGAGGGTGAATTCTGACCTGGGAAAGAAGTACTGAAATGCTGTTGTAATAAGGAGAGTGCCACTAAGGAGAAAATGGCACAAATTCAGAGTTCATAAAAATATTAAGAATAGTCATTCCACAAAAATCTCACATGACAAAGAAAGAGAGACAAAACTGTATTTCTAACCTAACCATCATCACTTGCATATTGCCCTTGTCCAAAGCTGCCCATCTCCCCTTTCAAGGACAGCAGCACAGACAGAAAGATCAGATCAGCAGGGAGAAAAGGCATTCCATTATTCATTGGTTCAGTTATTCACGAGATCAGAAAACAAAAGAGAAAATAATAAAAAGAAAATCCATAAGACAAATGAAACAAATGAAAAATCCATAAATATTTGGCAGTTGTCAATTGAAATTCTTCACGCTTACAGAAGCAATTTAAGGAGCTTAAAGTAGCTACAATGCAAAGAAATTCTTGATAGGTCCATATCTGGGAGTTTTTAAATAAAAATTCAACCCTCAGTAGCATAGAAATTAAAACATGCCAGATGTTACAGGGATTTGACGTAGTTCAACAAGGGTGAAGTTACAAGTTTATTAACTACAGCAGCTGGTATCAGAGGATTTGCAATTTTTTTATGTGACAGAGTTGGTGCATGTAAGCACACAAGGGTCTTGAAAAAAAATGTTGCCAAAGACCAACAAAACGATAACTCATAAAAAAAAAAAAAAAAAAAAAAAAAAAAAAAAAAAAAAAAAAAAAAAAAAGACTTAGAAGACTGTGATGTGTAAAGGGGTGTAATAAATTAAACGAACAGCAGAGGTCCTTGTTAAACTCCCTGCAGCCACACAAAGATGAAGAGATGCAATAAAGGATCATTTATTTAGTTTGCCAGCAAGGATTTTTAAGAGCTTTTCTGAACTACAAAACCTTTTCAAATTATAGCACTTGTAATTAAATCCATATCCTTTGAACTGAATAGAATACAGGCTCTGTAGAGCTGTCCCCAGCTCACACATCTCCACACCAGAGGTCATGCACTGAGTCTGAGCTGGAACTTGGCAGCATGGGGAAGGACTGCTCCCCAGATATGCTCTTGAGCCCATCCTGAAACCTATTAGGGAAACATTTACATGGTTGATTAATTTATATTTAAGCAATTTTATTAATTAATGGGGTAGATATAAAGAAGTTACAGCTTTAAAGTTCACAAGTCTGTTTATCTAAAGTAACACAAAAACACATCACGACACCTATTAGTTGCTTTTTTTCCCTTGAGCACTTGAGAAAAGGGGTAAATAAGATGGTTTTGTTTCAGAGCAGGCAGAATTTTTCAGTTAATAGCTTTTAGGAACAGCAGGCCTTGCTGAGACATACTGCTGTGCAGATGGTGGCATTCAAATTGTGCAAAAAAAAAAGAACATAGGTTTGTTGATACTGCATAGAGTAGATTATATTCCATCTGTCTGCATTCCATGTATATGCAGATAGATCACTTTTTCATGGAAAAGTATATATAGGTAAAAACATTCCTGGCATAAAAGCATCTAAGCAAAGCACAGCAAACACAAGAAAATAACTTAGTAGAAGTGTGTCACAAAACTGTGTCAGCAGGCTGGAAGCCCAGGCTGCTACCAGCCTAAGCTTCATGTTCTGCAGCCTGAATTCCACTTTATGGCTTTCCCAAGCCATCAGCATTTGAGGTTCAAATTTTACATGCTGGTTGGTATGGCTTTAGGATTTATCCCTCCCAGACTTTACTGGGTCAAGAAGAGAAATAACAGTTCTGGTAAATTCTTGACACTTTTTGTTCAAAATCTTTGGAGCACACATTTCATAGGTATCAGTGAGAGTGCAGCTGGTCTGTCAGTAATTGTTTTTCATACCCAGTGAAAATCTGAACAAATTCAGTCAAGTTACAGACCCTTCAAAAGTACTGTTTGTGCATGTTCAATAGGAACCATATTTGCCTTTGCAGCTAAAGCATCTGAAGGCTGCACAGTGAGGCATAAAACTGCACTATTGAGCTGCTCTAGGGTTGGTCCAGGTACCTCACCTGAGAAGCAGATTTCTACATATTTTCATTGGTCCTCTTGCTGGGTCTAAGTAGAGCAGAAGAAAAATGCTTAACTCCATGATGCACAGAGAGATTGACACTATCCATGTCTGACTGGCCTAAGCACAGACATTTACACCTCAGCCTCTGCAGCTGCAGAAGATCTGGTTCATCTAGCCAACTTCTGACAAAAAACATGGTTACCAACTCTGAAAAACCCAGGTTCTGGAGTAATAAGTGTTACAGAAAGACCTGGAGAAATCAAATGCTAATAAATCCACAGCATGCATTTCAATCATGTGGGATTGAATGCAGTGGCTTCTATTACGGTGCTGCTCTGAAGGGCTAAGTAGGTGCAGAGCTGCATCTTGCTGAGTTCTGTGGGTGAGATTCCTCTTTCCACCAAGGGTTATCCATATGTCACTTTGTAAATCATCAGCCTGATTCCCTAAGAAAATGCTGTTCCGATCCATTCTGACACTTTTATTCCTACTTAGGAAAGTGTGCAGATCCAGGCCTGAAAAACAAAGTTTCACATGTGAATTTGAGCACCTGTGCTTTCAGGCACAGGTTCTACGATGAGGTGCTTCGGGATCACAGGCAATGATTACACCAAACTTTGCAGCAGCTTTCGATAGTCAAACAAGCTGAGGAAACCACCTCTAGCAAAGATGCTTTTGTGTACTAGGACACGAAACATTTACAAATCAGTTTAACTTTCTTTTTGTTTCATATCACTGGAGACAGAGAGAGAAGCAGCTTGTAAAGAGCTGGAGTGATATTACACAGCTTTTAGAATAAGTGCCAGTGACAGTCTCAACACCCCCGTTTACCATGCCTAAGTCTGCAGAGTGGTTTATATTCACCCACACCGTGTGCTTTCCAGCATGGGAGTTATAGTGAACTCTCTCTGAAGCACCAGCCTCATTGATTACTCAGTCAAATGAGTTTGATTCAGCACACCTCCAGTGTAACTGCATCTCTAGTAGGCAAAAATGTGTAACAAAAGGGTGTCGATACTCCATCTTTCCACTGAGTTTGCATATGCTAAGGACTGACATTTTTTTCAGTAATTTTTATTTTCTGTTTCCAAAAATTCTGTCACTCTGCTTTTATATTAAAACCTCAGCTTAGAAGATTGCTCAAATTGCAGAGTCCTCCACTGATACCATGCAAATACAGAATTACCACATGAAAGCAGTGAGTTTAGCCAAGAACACTTCAAACAGGATGCAGAGCAAATATGTGAAAACAATTTCCCATCTACCACTGCTTTATATAACCAAGTGATCAACTGACTTTCCAGTGAGAAACTAAGGACCAGTGAGTGAACTGATGACCTTTGTTCCACATGCTCTGTCTTTAGTAGTGATTTACCCCCTTATACCAATACATGTTCTGCTAACTAATCACTTAGTTATTTATAGTTGCTACACTTAACTCTTGGAGACTTGCCACATATGTTATGTAGCAAAGGACATTACAAACATCTTCCCATATAGATTTGTGTATGTATTCCAAATAGTATGGAATTCTTGAGTTTGGGGAAAGCTGAAAATTCCCTATTTCTTCCAGACACTAAGGTTTTGCAGAAAAATTTCATTTGTAAGAAATAGCTTTTCTTTCAGATTCCAATATTATCTAGAAGAAATAGATCCATTTTTACACCATACCATGTTCTGTATCATTATTTATTCCTGAATGTTAAACCTCCCTCACTTAATGTGGTGTCACTTTTTCCTGTTTCCAGGATGACTGCTGGAGTTTTTCACAAGCTGGACCAAGGGGACGTGACGCATTCACCCTTCTGGGAATTGAATTCTATCCACTGAAACAGTCACTGTTCTTTGCCCCATATATATGGCATCCTCCAGCCAGGGGTCTCTCCTGTAACTATATAACTGCCTCACAAATCAAGGCATGAAGGTCTTCTTCATACAAGAGACTCTATTTGTTGCCAAGGAGGATCCCACACAAAGGCAGAGAATGTGATTTGCTTGTTTGGGGTTTGTCTTTTCTTTTTAAGCAGGTTGCATTGCCAGAAACATCAACAAAAAGAGCTGGATATTAATTTCTCCTCGGTATCATTTTCACCCTTAAAAAATAATCACCTGATGCATGATTTCAACAAGAAAAGAATTTGGTTACGCCGTACCACCAGGGAAATGATGGGATACTGCAATGTTTAACTAAACACCAGATAATTAAGGGGGAAAACTATTTTAGCAAGTGGCACCTCTCTCTTTCAAGCAGCTACGCATTTATTGGTATGACTGCTTTTTCTGAACTTAATTAAATCAACAAGATCCCATATAAGCTTGCACAGCTGTATTGCCTTCCCGCAGTTTCAAATATTTTCATAATCTTGGGTGTAGCGTGGGATACCAGGTGCTTCAGCAACTAACTCTGAAAACAGATGATTTTTTTTTAAACCGTGTTATACTCCCAAAGTGGAAATAAACATCTCTGCATTCCCATGACTAAAGAATCCTCTTTTATTCTTTAGCAAGCAACAATCAGAATACAGACTATTAACAAAATAAAACAAAACAAAATGCACTGCAGGGTAGGGTAGGGAATTTTTAATGTTTTCTGAAAATAAGTAAGCTAACATTTCTTCCTTTCTTTTCCCTATGTAAATAAAAAGAATGCCGAAATTAAAAATTTTATCATACATCAACTTCTCCCTTGCTATTAAGTGACACAGTCATTTTAAAGCACCTAAATATGGTTTCATTTTAAACTAGATCACTCTTGGAAGTACTCAGTATTTTGGGAAGGGGGAGGAGGAGAAACAAATGAAAGATTGGGGAAATGTTAAATTATTTTCAAGCTGTTTAAACCTAAATGTTAATCACATATACCCAGATGGGTTGTAAAACCAAACAATACAGTGGCAAAGCACCTCTAGAACATTTTTTATTTCTTGTTATCAGCAATCTAGCATTAAATATAAATTGAGTAGCCAAAAATGAATGAAAAGAACTGCTAGGTACCTCTGCACAGAGTGTAGTAAAATTGGATTACTGTAATGATTGAAGAGCAGATGAAACCTTTGCTGAATACAACAAATCTCTGTTGTGAGTTAGCTGCCTGTTTCTACAGGTTTGATTCCCCTCTCAGTCAGGTCTGTGACCACACTGCCAGGGACTCCCACAGTGCACCAAGCAGACCTTGTGCCTAAGAATGTTGCTCCTGAGCAATTTTTAGCAACCCAGATATGCCTAAAGTTCAGCTACCAGAGGCTGTTACTGCACTATCATACTGGGACAGCAACAGAGTAATTCATAATTTCTTTTCATATTATCCTTCCCACCCATCTTTGATATTTTCTGTCTCAATGCCAACCAAGATCTCTCATTACAGGCACACTCACACTGCCCAAGCAACCATTTCACTCAGAAGCAGGTTGCAGGTGACAGAGGAGGCATTTCCTGCCCATGGGGAAGGAGGAGAATGGACTGTTCCTGCAGGCTGGATTTGCTGGTCAGAAGCCTGCACTGGCTCCATTGCTTTACTCTCACACACTTGAAGCAGAAAGTCAGACCACTGGTACAAGTTAAGGCTGTGCAGCCCCAGGCCAGCCCCTAAAAGGGTTTATAGTCACATTTGGATAAGCCACCAGTCACTGATGATTCCAAAGTTCCACTGTTGCCATCAGCCCTCAGCTCCACCTCCAAACACCCACAGAAAAATTAGTACTAACACACTGCCAAAACCAAATCCTCACAGACTGCTGCCATCAAAGCCAAGCCATGGAAACTGCTGAGGGAGGTGACATTCTACATATTTTGGTGCCAAAATTCAAGTGTGTACCGACCAGGACTGGGAACATAGTGTCCATTTTCTGCTGCCTATCAGAACTAGGCATTTCAGAAGGGCAACCCCAAGCACCTATGTGCCCCTGCCTGGAGAAGGTGCCTACACAAGGATTGTACATGTAGTTTGCACTCTACTGTCTCTGAGTAGGTGAACAATGACATGAGGGGAAGCAGAGGCTACAGACCACAAAGCAACCACACAGCAGACTGCCTTTCCCACTGGGCCCCCAAAGTTATACACTGCCAGGGATTTCTCCTTTTGGCTTCATGCATCCTCCCTTCACTTCTGTATAATCATTCAGAGCATTTGGATGTAAAGCACAGCTCTGGAACGCCATGCATGGCTAATGCCATATCATGGATATAGGGCGCTAACTCTTATGCTGCACTTTGCTTCTGCCTCCCTCAGGAAAAGCAGAAGATTTCACCTCCTGCAATAAAGAGGCTATGGGGTAATGGCTATTTCTATTAACAGCTAAAAAAACAAACTCATGAGACTTTGCTTTGGCTCATATCAGGTTTTCCTCAATGTGTTCCCTTGTTGCAGAGAAGGTCAGCTTCTGTCACTAAGAAATTTGCTGTACCGCATTTTCAGCTCCAGGTTGTGGCCTAAGAGTAACCACTGTAATTTCTTTGGCTCTGATATCTCCTATTCTTCAGTTATGCCATTCTAGACATATGACTGTCACATCTTTCTATGCCTGTGCTGGGAAGTATGTTCAAATAAAGTTTTATATCCATTTATTTATATAAAATTTCATTTTATCGCAGTTTATATTTACCTAATTTTCCTTCACTCATTCACTTTTTATCTTTATATAGCCTCAGTTTTTAATTCAAAAGTCATTTTTTTCAGTGTCGTCACACGAGACCATGACGGAGTATTGTCCCAGTTAGTTGCCACAGGATATGTATTATAGGAACAGGACTATGGGATTTTCATCTGCCTATGCATTTAGATTCCACCTTCACTAGTATTAACTTCCACTACTACTCTTTTGCCACGTCCTGGGGACATCTGTAGAACAGTAATACCTTGCTTTACCCACAGGGAAGCAAGATTTGGAGAGGAAAACAGCAATCTTTCAAACATCACCAGGAAGCTTATGTCAGCTCTAAGCCAGTGGTGAAACAGCTGACAGAACAAGGAGAGTTTGCTTTAGAAGTCTACTTAGATCTCTTCTGGCTCTGTTCACTTCTAGTTCTTTGCTAAGACAGCTGGAGAGCTGACATCAGTATTTGATCCCTTCCTCAATATTTACAAATATATAAATAAAAAGTCAGAGGATACTGCTTTCCAAGATGTTTCTAAATCCATTCCTTTTGTATTTAACAGCCTGCGACATCTTGCAAACACATTTCCCTGTACAAAGCACAATTTAGTTGCATATAGGAATGGCTAGCTATGAACAAGTTGGTGTGACTGAAATGCATCTTGTTTTCATTATTAAGATAAGCCTGACAAACACTGCAGTTAACCCTAGCACATATGATCTCTACAGATCACAGTAGTTACCAGTGGTCTTTTTCATTTACAGAAATAATATTTGCACTGGCCTATCCATAAGGCAATGGGTAGGTTGGGGAATGAAATCCTCAGAGAAAACAACTCAGCTGCTCTCAAAACTGAATCTCTTGTGTATTTTAGAACACAAAAAGGGAAAATAGAATACCCATTTGTAATGAGCAGCTGTCTCACTTTAAGTGAAAGGTGTTATCTCAGAGATGGGACATGAAGATGCAAAAGCTACATTAAAACAACCCTTTAAGACAGCAAAGTTAAACGTGGGTCACCTGACTTTGGCACATTTCTGCACATCTATTAGGACACTGCTTCTAATTACAGAAACAGATAACAAGCTTGTCTGTGCTTGTCCAGTACACTGGAGGATGGTGTGCACTTAATGAGCATCCCACTGATAATTTGTTTTCTCCTCATTATTCACTATCTGGGCCTCCGATTCATGTACAGCATGCTGTTCAGTTGTTCATTTTCCCAACGGGTTTTCCCACAGGCTTGGCACAGCATCTGAGTGATTCATAAGCAGTGTCCTTACATGTTGTGAGAATGTGGTTGTATTTTACAAAGAGGAATTTGAAACAGAGAGATATTCACAGAAAAGATTTTGCAACACTTGTGATTGGAAGGTAGTTGCATAAGTAAATTCCTAATGAAGAAATCCTCTAAGAATCATGAGGTACCAAATGTCACTGACTGGTGGCAGCAGTCCTCTGGAACAGGGCGCTGAGGAGGCAAAAAATTGAGATGTGTTCAAAATTTGACCAGAATAACACAAGGAAGAAAAATCTATTGAGGACCATGTGATATGAAGATGAAAACACTGGCTCAGAGTACTGTTCAACACTAGTTTTTGGAGACAGGAAAAGTACCACAGAGAAGTATTACTATGTGACACTGTTGTTCCAATACGCTTTCCAGCGAGCCTGCTCTTGGCCACTGCCAGAGACAGGATACAGGGGAAGATGGATTATTGGTCCTGGTTTGGCACAGCCATCCCTATCTCTGCTCTTAAATAAAACCTGGCTAAACAACAGTTCTGTTTTTGGCCTAAGACTCTGCATGTCTCCATAGAGCAGTATCAACTATTAGGAGGTTTTTAGCATACCCAGTAGCAATATGTTTGGCAGAAGGTAGATGGTGTATTTTACGATGTCACTGGAATTCAAAGAGGCAACCAAATATTTCTGGTTGTTAAGGTCTTGGCCTAAGTGACGTAGGTAATTAACAGACTTCGGCTTTCAGAGCTCAGTTTCCTCAGTGATACTTCTGCTCTTGAAAATGTCAGCCTCTGGTTTCCTACAAAGTCCCATAAAAATGCAGTGGCTTTTGATCACATAACTGCATATTGAAACAAGAAAAAGATGTACATGAAAATGTTGCACTTTTCATTCAACCAGACAAATCTATTCAGTACTCCCAATAACATAAAATTAACGGATTTAACATATGTAGCTTCTTTTAGGTAGGTCATCCTTATCTCAGATTTTTCCTGTCAGAAGTCACTGGATTTTTGTTTACTATTATATTTATTTCTTCCCTGGCACACAGCAAAGACTTCACATCTAGCCATCATCATGAATACACAAGGAACTGAGAATCCATCACCACATACTGGCAGAGTGATCTGTTGCCATTTTCCCTGAATGTCAGTATGTCACCTTGTGTTTAGGAAGAGATAGTTGATGCTAAATGCCTGGGTCCACTCTAAAGCATATTTACTTAGGAAAAGTATCTTTGCATTTCTTTGTCATACATCCTTAGATCCTTTGGAAAACAAGAACATCAGCAAAATGTCATAGGTCTCCACTCCCAGTAGATCTATAAGTACAATGCAATAAGTACATTGCGATAAAATTCTGACCTGAAGGAATTTTCTAATGAGTCAATGCTGTTTCTTCCATTGCTGAGAAATATCATTGTCAAAAACAAGTTGGTGGAAGGATTTGCTGGCTTTGAAACAAAGTTAGTCAGAAAAGATTTATAAGACTCAGAATAGGATTTTAGATCTCAGAAGTCTCCATCCCAGAATAACACTCTCCTGGGTGTGAGAAAAGGGTAGTTAAGAGTAAGAACAGGAAGGGTCCCATAGCCTGGGGAAGACCTTGGGTGTATTTACTGCCTATGAACCCTTCTCTCCATGCAGCAGCCCCATATTGTAGAAATCATTATATAAGCATGAGGCTGAGGAGGCAAACAGGCTTTACAGCTTGCTGGTCCCAACTTGGAGAACCCATAAGAAGTCCCAGTTCCTTATCACAAAAGGAAAGCTAAAACAAGGGCCTAAACCTGGCATTTAGGTGGTCCAGATGAGAGCACTGACCAGAAACTTGTTGCTTGTTTGGGTTGATCTGCGTAAGGCAGAAATGTTTTGTGGAAAGATGTTTTGAATATGTTGGTTTCTTTTAACTTTTGTAAACCTCTGAACTGTATTTGTTTCATTTTTCTTCTGAATGGGAAAGATTCAGAAACCACAGTACGTCCTGCAACATGAGAGAAGCATCTCCCTTCTGCCAAATTTCCCTTTCCCTCCTGGGGTCTGCCAGGACATGGCAGCTCCATGCAGGTTTATGCCTAAAGAAACACCTTGCCTGGAGTTCTGATGCATGGGTATACACACTTCTTTCAGGTCAGGTTTTGAAATAAATCACAATCCAGCCCAGTATCTTTCACACAGTTTCCACTGAAAGGACAGAAGAATACATACTATTCTTCAACAGTAGAAGTCTCACCTTCTCATGTTACAGGCAGCCACTGTTTCATTAAGGGGTTCTGGGATAAAGGCAAGAAACCAGATCTCCTCTGCTCTGGGACACTAACCCCCAAGGACTCATCTGTATCAGAAAAACACACAGGGCATGGACCCAGCCTCTGCAGCATGATCATTCATTTTCTTAAATTATTATCACAGCTCATGGCTAAATTTTGTCTCCCTTTGCCATGGTTTGGAGGATAGCACAAGTAAAGGACTTATTTCACCTGGAATTTATGCAATCTTGTTATTAAAGGAAAAAGATAAGTCTACAAATACAAATTTTGTATTGTGCTACTTTGCTTCAGGGACAGGACTAAGTCCAGGACTCTTTTTTTTCTTTTTTCTTTTTCTTTTCCTTTTTCTTTTTTTTTTTTTTTCCTAGAGATAGACCACGGCCCATGTGATTTGGGGTGGGGACAACAGTTGACTTACAATGCAGTAAAATCTCTACACCATGTCATAGTTAAGGCATCCTCCTGCAAATGAGACTTTCAGATATGAATCCCATCAGGCCCAGGAAAGATTTAAGCTTGGATCTGCTGTAAAGATAAATTCTCTTACCAGGGAGCCTGGGCACATAGAGAGAGTAGTTTCATTTCAAATGTCCTGCAGGCACAAAATTTGCATTGGATTTTGCCATGTTGAGCCTGAATGCAAAGGGATTTGGCAAGTGCTCCTTCCCAGAGCAGGCAGCATGGCATTAGTGCACACAGAGCTGGCATAAAGACAGGTCTAAGTGTAGGCACATGAATCCCCAAGGACCCATCTATACCAGTCAAGCAAACGGGGTATGGACCCAGCCTCTGGAGCTGGATCATTCATTCTCATTATTAATACAAATATATTAATATAATGGTTTCTGGTCCAATATAAATATGTAATGCCTCACTGCCTAGGACAGTGAATATTTATTGCTGTTGGAGCCCAAAGCTGTGCGCTATGACCAGACATTGTCAGGCAACCATTTAATTTTCTTCCCATGTTACAAACCAGAATGGATTGCTAAAATGGAGTATGTCACAGCTCTGCTTATGAGTCCTATAGTCATTCTTCCTCATCTTATCCTGATACTCAAACATAGTCTGAATATCCCAATATTTCTGAAATATAACATTCATAAACTCTGAAGAGCCAAACTGTGGGCATAATTCCCCCACCTATTATGCTTTCATAGACATGTTGGAGAAAAGTTTTCTTTGTGTTGGTACAATAATCCACTTTGCAATTACCAAGAGCACAGCAGGCTTACCTAATTGAAGAGATAACGTCAGTGGAATAGCTTCCTGCTGTAAAATATTCTAAACAGAACTGTGTAGAGAAAATAGTCATTTTGACATTGTTTTAGTGACAATGTTTTATGTGAGTAACTGTCATCGTTGCACTAAAGCATCACTATAAAGAAACAAAGAGCAGAGAACACTTATTTCTTTTACAAATTAACAGTTTACTGAAATGATGAATCTCTAAAAAAATACAATCAAATTGTGTCTCATGGTGTCCCTATCTCTCATGTATTTCATCTGGAGCAATAAAAATTCAGCAATATAAGGCTTTGATCCTGCAGAGCTTAAATATATGTCCTTATCTTACTTCTTTATTTTCAATAGTGCTATTGAAATCCATAGTCATTAAGCTGAGTCTGGGCAAAAGCTTTTGCAGGGTAGAGAATAAAGTACAGTTTAAGGTAGCTAGCAGTACTAGTCTGACTCTGAAAGAGCAAATGTCATCATTTTTTATTAAGCTTCAGCAAATTGCCTCCCTGATATTTTTTGAAGTTATTTTGACAATCTTCTCTTTAATTTCTGAGTTTTGTGAAGCCTGTGGAAATACAAAGTAATGCCATCACTTTCTGATATTTTGTCTTCCCATGAAGGGTTCATGTAATCCCATTTTTACATGTTACTTATTGAATTTCAAAAATAAATCAAGTTAATTCTGCACCACAGAAGTGTGGATGTAAGCATCTTAGGCAGCTTAGTGTTGACAATTCTGTAAAAACACATTTATTTTATTATTCACTAATTTTCCTTTTGCCATCTGTTTTCCCATCTATAAATTTATCTTTCTTTGTCAAACAACCTCAATTGCAGGTTGTCTGGGGTGAGCAGCTACAGATATTTGCCTCACAGAGAAAACACCGCTTAAAGATACACAAGCTTACATTTAAAAGCTGATGTCTATGTATTTGTCCCTCTTCTTAGTCTTGTATCCCACCAGTGGCAGAGACTTCTGCTTGTTACAAAATATATGCATGCAATGCAGCAGAGAACAAGAATTTACCTCTGAGTGGGTGATGTTCTGGAAGAAGAGGGTGTTGCTGTTCAGAAGAGAGGAGGACTAGCTGTCACCCAGATACCTCTCTTCAAGGGGAACAGTGGAAAGAAATGTTTACTTAAATGTCTGTAATTTTTTCTTGCTGTTCTGCAAGCCACTACCCTACTGGGACTATACGTACAGTCATATTACCATTTAATTTTCTTAAAAATAAAGGTCAGGTCCTGAATCTGATCATTGCAAGGACTCCACCCATAGCTTTTTTTTTCATTGTGTATGTGTGTGTGTGCATTCAAGTGTGTACTTTCATGACAATACCATGGAATCACATAATCACAGAATAATTGGGTCTTGAGGGGATCTCCGGAATCCACCTGGTCCAAACTCTGCTCAGCACTGGGTTACCTCTAAAGCTGGATCAGATAGCTAAGGGCAGTGCGCAGTTGTGTTTGCGGTATCACCAAGGATGGAAATTCCACAATCTGTTCTGACAACACCTCCCAAAGCTTGAACACCCTCATGTTGAAAAAACGCTTTCCTTATGTATGATGGAGTTTCCCTTGCTGTAGCCGATGTCCACTGCCTCTCACTACCAGCACTCTGCACCTTTTTAAAGTATGTCAGCCTCTGCCATCTCCATAACCTCATTCTGGCATCTGAAGACAGCAGCTTGATTTCCCTGGCAGAACAAAATCTACTCCCTCAATCTCTTTTCTCATGCCACATATTTCTTCTAAACATCTTCCTTGCCTAGACTCACTTCAGCTTGACACTATCTTTCTTGTACTGGGAGTCTGAAACTGGACACAGTAGCCCACATGCAGTCCCATGTGGAGAAGGGGTAGTAGTTATTCCACTCAGTCTGGAGTCTGTGGTAATGTAGTCCAAAATTCAGACAGCCTTTGTTGCTGCAGAGGCTGACTCGTGCTCAACTTCTTGTACACCAGAAACTCAAGATCTTTCACTTAAAAGCTGCTTTCCAGAAAATAAGCTCCAAACCCATCTCCTCACAGCGCCCTGAGGATCTCAGTATTGCTTGACATTGATGGAGATTTGAGTGACAGACCTGAGGAGCAAGGTCAAGCCCTTCTCCCTGTACCATAAACAACATCACAGGAGAAGCCAGAAAAAATGTCTTATTCTGTGGATCACACTAGTGTACAGGGAAAGTTGGAAGCCCATGGGAAGACTTGGTAAAAAGATTTCCTAGCTGAGGAAAGAGCTTATAGGTCATTAGATCCATGCCAGAGACACCTGCTTCCCAGAATCCAGATGTATTGGCAGTGGGATCTGACCAAATCCATATGAAGAAGCTGATGCTTTTCAGCACTGATGTCTCCAGCACTTTTTAGAAGCTGAGGATGGCAATGGACTATTTTGTAGCAGATGTGTGCACATGTAACTGTGCCTTTATGTGTGCAGACCTATTTGTAATGCAACACAGGTTTAAGAGAACAGTATCAAACAAAACAAGAACAGGCTGAGTTATTATCAATATGGTACTAGCAAGACGAGCATATCTATTTGCAATACACTGGAAAACAGAAAAAAGTCATCACCTTGCAGAGGATTTATGACTTACCCTGCTACTTCCTTTTGGGGCTCAGCCCAAGTTGTCATCTGCCTGTCTGTGCAAGCTTGAGAACAGTCAGGAAAATCCAATGTATGGGCTGGTGGACTTGCTGCTAATATTTGTTCTAGTCATGCCAAAGACACAAGAGGCAAATAAGACTGAGAAATATTTTACTGAGTTATCAGTTCTGTCAGGGAAGGACAAGGAAATCCTTGTCCTGCTATCCTGCTATCCCCAAGGAAAGAGCCATACAGGTTTCCCAGCCTAAGGCATTATTCGTTTCAAACTACTTACACTTGCAATAATCAAAGAAATGTTATTGCACTAAAAAGGACAAAAGACACAACTGAAATAACTCATCTGAAGCTACGCAAGACCAGAAAGAACAAAGTCAGAACCAGTACAACCTCATGCACTTACAGCACAACCATCTTTCCACTTAAATCCTTTTGCTTCACTTCCACCAATTTTCCTCTCCTCTTCTGTTTCTCATGTGAAATGGTTGTGTATGCTGATAGAAAGGTCAAGGACACTATGCTTTTTCTTTTATTTTTTTTCTCATTAACATTTTTTTTATCTTTTTCTCCAGAAATAAAAGAAACTAAAAGTCTTGTCTCATATCTGCTTCTAAATGTGGAGAATGTGAACTCAAACTGAAGCTTGTCATGTTCACAGCTTAATGCAGATCCTATTTCCATTTCTCTTTTCCTGTCTAAAACCAATCTCTTTTTATAGATTTTAAGTTTTGTGCAACTTGAATTGTCAGCACTAGCCAATTACTGCAAATTTTAGAGCTGAAAGGCACGAGATGCTTCACAACATTCATTTCACTGCAGCTTTGATATTGTCTGATCCATTGAGCACTTGCTTTTCACAACAGAATGTTAATATATTAAGTCCCTCAAAGTCCCTTTCTAGACTTTGTAACAAAATAAATAAAGAAGGGGCGACATAAGAAGAACAAAGTCAGCTATTGTATTTCTTAGGGCTTTTCTTTCTAAGTCCTGAACTCCCCTTGCAGATGGAACCAGGTTGCAACCAGGAATGTTGACCAATAATGACAATAACACCACCAGTTCAGAATGAACTGCTTCAGAACACTGCATACACAGAGTAAGAGTTATTCCTCAGTAGTGTCATTGCACCTTCCAGAAGCTTAGTTTGCAATTTTCAGAAAGTTTCTAAAGTAATAAATAAATTGCTAAAAAATAATGTCCTAATTTTAGTTTCAAGTACTAAATAGATCCTCTGAGACATTCAAGAACTGAATGTATTTGGTTCCACAGCTGTGCATACGCACCCCTTTGTGCCACAGATCAGGGTGTCCAACAACTGGCTGTCCCACACTGGGACTGAGCCCTTGGTGCTGTGGCTGAAGTCCTCTCAGGCTGTTTGCTGTGGTGGCAGGGTCAGCTTCCCTGTGCACATCAAGCAGTAATTCAGGGAAGGTATCCTGGTGATCATTCACAGAGGTATGTTTGTCACAGGAACAGAGCAGGGTGTTTCAGAGGCAGCAGCTCTGCAGCTGCTGCACAGTGGTGTGACCCAAGCAGCAGCAGCCTTGGTCAGTCAGTCACTGTGGATGTTGCACCAGCAAATGACCTTCATAGCACAAACATCTCACACGAGCATACGCACCTTGGGGACCTCACAGCAGCTCCCTGCAAGCACCCCTGTGAGCCCAGTGCAATTCTTTAAAACTATTGCATATATCCTGGTAGTCAAGACATGAGAGAAATCACAAAGTAGAAACTTTCAGTTTATTGGAAAGTATCTGCCCTTTGACTAGGAGCATATCACATCCACAAAAGGAGTGTATCCTTTGCCTGTTTGAGTCTGACCTCTGCCCAACCCCTTCATGGTTCTTCCCCTCGCGCTGCAGAGGCAGGCAGCCCTTCCTCTGGGAGCAGAAAGGCATCTCAGTGCTGAAGTGCCCTTGTTGTGTGAAGCTAATGCAGTCTTTGTGCAAGTAATCCCTGGGATATGAATGTCTACTAACCGAGTAAGAAGCTCCCTACCAGCACAGGAAAGAGAAGAGCCTACTCAAAGCCTGCTCACCTAAGAGGAGAGACATATACTCAGTGTGCGAACACCTTTGTCACTGCCTTTGGGGGGAAAAGGGAAAGTGCAGATACTTACAGTTCATCCCCATGCATTTCCCCAGTTAAGATATTGTTACAAAGGCAATAGTGTGTTGGTTAAGACAGTGATTCACCCTCCAAATATTTCATGGCCAGGAAGGAAGTAGTCTATAGACAAGGATACTGAAGGGAGAGCACTTTATACAGACTTCATTTGTGCCAACAGTTTTTTCCAAAGGTGATGCTGTGCTGCTTCTTTCCCAAATTAAAGTCTTCTCTTGTTTTATACAGCCCATTTCTGTGTTTTAGGCAGATGCAGTGCACAAAGTCAGGGAAACTTGTTAAAGGTAATGAGTAGCCTTGGGGCCATTCTGGATAAAGAATGAATGTGGCTTTCATTCTAAGAGTAAACAAAAAATATCTATACTAAACTCCTGATGCTCCTAGAATTTTCTATTACCAGAGCTAGTCAAAGCAATGAGATCTGCATTACACAACAAAATAAATTAGTGAGTAGATGCTATCTTTGTATGTGTATGAGCTTCTTGCCTTGCCTACCTGTTTACCTCAGAAATGAAACCAAGTATTTTAGTAAACACTCAGTCAAAAGATGCATACAGTCAGTATATTTGATTCTAAAGATTCCAAAGTTGGCTTCTTACATGAAAAACAGCCCCCTTTTGTATCTTTTATTAGGAGATATAAACAAAGACATTAGAGAATATACTATAAATTTATGCTGGTTTTTCTTTCCCTCACAATGGAAAGTAAATAATTAAGGAAACAGTTGTCAACACTTTCCTCATTTTGCTCTTCTTACGTTAGACCATTTGAAAGGGGGATCTTGCAAAGAACATTAAAAGGCATTTGACAAGGACAGTCAGAAAGAGACAAAACTACATTCAGTATCTAAAATCCAATTCGGAATAGCATCACTTTAGAGGTTAAAAATATTTACACTACCTACAATGCAATCACTTCCAGATTATTTGAACATGCTGGTATCTCTGTGAATCTCTGTCTTTCCCGTGCTCTAGGGACTGTGATGGAATCACTTTTGCCTGAGAGATATAGGAAAGATGTTTCCAGTCTGTTACTGTTGCTCATTGCTGCTGTAAAGCACTGCAGCTCCATTGACTGAAGTCCATGCCCCATATCCCAGGATCCCATGAACCTTTGATGGTGGCCATTGAGGAGGAGGCTTTCACTAAACAGGGGGAAATTCCAGTTTCTTGTCATACCTGCTTTCTCTGAATTCATCAGGAACCAGAGGGAAGTAGCAGGAAAACTCCTAACAATGAAGCTGTCACTGCACTTGAAAATGCATTCAAATTCCAAGCCATGACATGATCCCTCTTAAAAAACTTTGGAGATTGTTTCAAAGGTCATCATACAAGGATAATTTTGGCCTTGAAAGACCTATTGTGCTTCCAGACATGTGAAGTCTCTTTTTAGTTCAAATTAAACCCATAGCATTTTTACACGTTGACATTTTCCTCTTCTTCTTCCCCCTTCTCCTCATTTCTACTCCTTCATTTTCTGGGAGAATTAAGTTACAACACTGCTGAAAGGAAATGAATGCATTCAGGTGGTGGGGGCAAAAGATGTAATCCCAGTTCTCCATGATTCTGTACAAGAAAAACTGCTGTCAAACACCAGGCTTTTAAAAACAGCAGTGTTGTGTATTGGCACAGTCTCTGGAGTGGATTAATACATGGTGAACACCAACAATACACTCTGCTAAGTGCAGCCAGTGTTTAAAACCACCTTTTTCTTTCCTTTCTGTTGTTTTTCTTTTCAGTAGAATCAATCATGTTTGCTGAGGCTCAGTTGTGCTCTGGCTTTCAGTCTTGACTGCCAAACTGCTCTGAATCTTCCTCTTATTTCAGGTTACAGCTTTGACCTTTGAGAATTTTTCCCAGATTAAGTGCTGAGAAACATTACTCATATTCAAATTGACATAGCTGTGTTGAAAAGGTTGATTTCCCTCTGCCCAAACAATCAATGCTATGTCAGACTAATAGCCTGACCTTGACAATGTTCCATCAGAGAAAGGGATCAGCCACAATATCTGAACCGTCTCTGTCAGACAACAGATATTGTCTGTTGTCTTGTAATCTCCTTACACATTCTTGAATCTTTCAGTGATTTTTTCAAATAAATCTAAGAATACATGAATGCAAGTTCTGGGCTTTATCATCTGTATTGTGCTGTATCCCAGCAAATCAACTGGTAAAGTCTTACACTTATACAAACAATTGTTTTAGCAGGTAAAGAGTAACATTAGGTGTTTCACGGTGTCACAACTGCAGATATCCCACTACAGTCTATGATATGAAGGCATTGTGCTGAAAAAATAAGATGTATTAAAGTAAATTTATTAAGATCTATTAAAATTAAATAAATGTTTCCCAAAGCATTCTTTTCCTCCTACACATCAGTTGGGTTTTTGGACTATGTGTTGCAATGATCAACACATATATATATATATTCAATAACTTCTGATTTGATTAAAGAGGCTTAACCCCTCTTTTTTTTTATTTAAATCCACATTTTGTTTCTGCTTTTGTGAGCCCCCTTTTATACAAATATATTTATGTATTCAAAAATGCTGCCACTGTAGATACAGAGACAGTAAATTCTGGTCTTCTGCTTTTTGTTGTAAGAAAAAAATCTTTGCTGTCAAATCCTGGTTCAAGTAATTTAAAAAATTCCTATGGATTTCAGAAGGGTCAAGATATCACCTTATCTGCTGACTTGGCAGAACTATGAAATGATCTGCATGACCAGGTTAAAAGATTGCAGTCTTGTTATATTTTAAAACATCCTACTTATATTTTCTTACTGATATGTGGTTATCCATTAAGTAAGTTCAGCTATTTGGTTTGCATTTTATTTCATCCAAGTGATGATGTGCCTCTTAATGAGGCACAATTAACTCTGTATTTGGGAAAAAGGAAAGCAAGTTATTCAAGTAAAGAAGCTGATGAATCCTGACATGTTATCAGTTAGAAGCCAAGGACCAGGTAAGATTTAGGATACTCTGCTCCTGAAATATAGCTATTTTTCCTAGAGTATTCATTAAACTAGCACTGGTGTTTGCTGATCTCTTAGCAACCAAGTTCAGGGAGCCACACTGACTGAAAACCCTTTGCTTTGCTTTTCAGAGTTAGTTTTCATCCTCTTCAGCTCCCTGAGCTCACCACAGCATCAGAAAAGAGCCAGTGCTAGCATATGGATTTAGGTCAGCATAAATTTTCTGGGAGTTTGAAAATAAGGCTTATAGGCAGTTAGGGAGAAGAGTGAGAGCAGCGCAGTAAGAACTTGACTAAATTCACATTTGATGACTGCATTCAGTGTATCCTGCTTATCACATTCATCATGCTGAACAGCACTATTGGAGTAAAACAGCATGAAGTCTTCAACAGAACTATGTAGCAAGGTTGTTCTGAAACTACTCATGAAAAGACCTGCCAGAGCAACTTCCTTTTGTTTTCAACAGTTTTGGGGACTTTTATTATCCCATATAATTCTATAAAATAGGAACAGTTCTTTAAATCCTTTTAAAGAGGTTCTAAGGCAACCTATGGAAAGATTCTTCTTCTCTTTCACAATACAATTTTCTGTTCCTGATAGCACCATTAAAACTGCCTGGCAAATTTGTAATTAATGTTCAAAAGCCTGCTGTTTGGAGTTTGCTTGCTTTTTTCTGCCCTGTCTAGAGCAATAGCTTCAAGCTTCCATAACCAAACCCAGGTTAGCCTAAATTCACCATTAACCAACAACAGGTGCACAAAAAGCAAGAGCTTCCAGAGCTGACGCACAAGTCCAAAAACTGTGAAATCTAGCCTAAAGCTTGTAGCCTAAAAATGTAACCTAAAAAAATTGATATCTCATACCAGATAGCAGCAGTCTGAATTTCATGAGCTTAAAATCTTTATTTAAACTTCCTAGGTTTGCTGCTTCAAATAAAAGCGAACTAAGGGAGCATCTTGGCACAGAATAATATCCTCAGATCAAAGCAGTCGCATGGTGATACGTGAGGAGGTGAGAGAGCAGGAACCATTGACATGATAAGAATACAAAAGAATCTGAAAGAAAAGGATATCTTGTATGATGAACAATGCTAAAATCATCTGCTGTAAGAATGGAGTCAGGCTGGAGTGTTTCCTGGGAATTGGCGAACAAAAGACTTTTAGATACCTTGATTTGATCCACAGGAAAACCTGCTCTGGCCCAGCAAGCACTGAGAATTCACAGTATGAGGCCTACAGCAATTTTTTTTGTCTTTCACCAAATGCAACCAAAAAAGGAAATTTCCCTTGCTTAATATGATGGCCTGTATGAACAATCCAGTCTTTCATGCAAATCACTGGATTTGCATGAAAACACGGAGTCTGTTTCCAAAGTAGTCAAGTGTTATGTTGGCTGCTATGGATACAAAAGTGCAGCTACTGCAGCAGCCATGAGTACTCCTGTCACACAAGTAAAATTTAAGAAACTGCTGTGTTGTTTGATTCAAGCACTGATGAATCCTGATAAAGTCTGGAGCTAGGGAAAGATCGTGAGAGATTGTCACAGAAAGAGAAAGAAATCTAAACCTCTTACCTGTGCTTGTCAAATAAGGAAAATGGAGAATAGAAAGTTGAAGCTTAAAGACAGCTTTTTGCAGCTGCAAAGTAAAATATAAATGATGATGAAGAAAACTTTTTGGCAGATAGCAGTAATTTCTCAGCTATGGAAACTAGTGATAGTCACTGAAGAAAGGGTTGGTTTTCTTGGAAACCACAAATGAGAATGGTGTCAAAGTGCTCGTGGGTTTACTGTTGCCTCCATACCAGGAATTTTGACAGGAATATTTTCTACTATTAGATTAGTCATAAGCAAAAATATATAAAGTGTTTTGTATTTGGCAGCTTTGCCAGGAATTATCAGAACTATGCTGGCTACACAAGCCTCGTTTGGACTTCCCATCAATTACCAGGATAATGCTATGGAGACAGAATGTGTGATGGAATAATCCAGTAGACTCTGAATCAGGAGGAGTGGGATACATCCACTGGTGTTGCTTTTGAAATATAGAACCTGAAAAGTCTGCCTATACCTCACTGTGTAGAATTAAAATGCTGGTGAAGTCACTTGGTTCTGTGTGGGTGAGTCTTCTGATCCTGACTGCATCCACACGACAGATGGCAGCTTGACTGGATTGCTCCATTCACACAGCACATGGCAAAGAGCTCTGTGGGGAGCAGAAGGGGAGCACAAACTGGAATACAAGTGGCATCTATCCACACCCATCATAGATTAAAGGCTGTTCTTCCAGTTGGCCTGGTAGCCTGCAGTTACAGACACATTTACAGTACAGAGCCAGCACAGACAAGGATGACCGGTTTATTAGGGTTGTTAAACACTTTCAGCTCAGAAACCAGGTCTTGTTACATCTTTCACCTTCATTATGAAGAGCAGTTTTTCAGAAAGGTATTGTCAGCCCAGTACAGGAGAATCATCTGAGCTCAGTGCAAAGCTTAGAGAAATCCAAAGAAACATTTTCAAAGGTATCTAAACAGTTCATTGTTTCTCAAAACATCAGGTATCTAGCACTGAGATCTTCCCAGGAGGCTTGAACTTCTAATGCACAATGCAGAAGACATCACAAGGGCAGTTTTCCCCAGAAACAATAGCTGGTACCTGCATCAATGTGTAGCAGATTTGCTTTTAAAACTCACTATGTCTTGTTTATGAACATCTTGGTTTAAGTTAATAGCTTTCTGCTACTTAGAAAAAGCCACCAAGTAAAGTTTCTGATTCATTTTAAAGGCAAATGACTTTTTCTGTTACAGAAAAAGTCTGCCTAAGACACCAGAGGAGAGTCAGCTGCCCCTGGTCATCGACACAGCCTGTGTACCTAAGAGCATCTGTCCCACAGCACTGATCTATTCAGAGATTTACACAATGCCTGTCCACACGCGTACACATTCAGATCTCTGATAGCTTAATAAAAGTGGACAAAGCAACGTGGATTTCCTCACAGCTACAAACGCAAGTGTCTAAAACTGAGGGGACTTGCGTAATCTTGGAGCTGCCTGACTGAATAGCTAATAGCTTGGCAATTAGGGAGCTACCAGGATTCGTTTGTACGTGTGGGTAAGCAACTAAATCAGCCAATTTTCAACATGCATGCACACTGCTCTGTCTGTTGGCTCCATCGTGGCTGGCTGCTGTCATAGCAAAATATTCTGTGCCAGCTGAAACATACTGGTGTCTCCTAAACTCTTTTTCATTCTGCCTTACCAGAACATTCAGCATGGCTGATTTGTGTTATCACTCCAGGTAAAGTCACTGCAAGCAGAGCGTGACCCACACATTTGAAAGAAACTTTCTGTGGTGCTGGGTCTCTCTCAAAGCAGCCGACATCCCAAAGCTGCGGTTCTTCTTAGTCAGATCTGAACAGATCTGGGTAGCACTTAGGCAATTCATTAGCCATGAAAACTTACTATGGAGCCAGTTAGCAGCTGAAATGGTGTAGCTGTTGCTGTCAGCATTTGCTGGCAGTGGGACAGGGGACAGCTGCTCAGACAGCTCTGTTGCTAACACACAAGTTGGGTGAGCCAGTATTGTGCCTCCTGTCAAAAGCAATTGTTATGTTATTCTATCAAGTCCATCAGCTGGCCAGGGTGAAAAATAACAGTAAAATACAAAAAATATTGGAAAAAAACTCCCAGAAAAACAGTGTTTACTGTACGTGAAAATTATTTTCATCACCCTTGATGTTAAGAGAGAATGTGAAATTCCTGCAAAATTGTGTGAGAATTTTTTCTGTTTTCTTATAGGTCTTAGTTTCAAACAAATATTTTCACCTTCTTATGGAAATTAAAACTGTTTTTTATTGCAGTGAAATCAGCAGTACAGTTATGTTCACTTGTGGTCAAGACTTAAATGTCAAGGACAAATGGGAAGTATAATAAACACAACAATTAAAAAAATCTAATTAACTGTCTTAGTTCACTGCTTTTCTTATGTAGAGAGGTTCTATCATTCTGATTCTGATGCCTTTGATTAAGCTCTTTCAGAAAAACTCAGAGCTCCAGCTGTCCATCATAATCGATGAGCTCAGCTAATTGCATCATACTAGCCAGTGCCCTTCATCAGATAGTCAAGATTTTCATGAGCATTCATGTAGTGCCTGCAGACTCGACATTAACAAATTAAGCTGTCAGGAGTACAGGTGGCAGAGTGCAATCAAAATTTATTCCTTCTCCTTGTTTACTGGGCCATTCAGAGGAAGTAATTTTAGCATCCAAAACCAATAATCTAAGACAGAGCACATTCACTGCTTCCTTCACTTTAACAAAAATAAGTACTAGACAATACAAGGATTTAAAAATTTCCCCATCAGATCATACAGTAATAGTTGTGATACAATAATCAAGACTTCTAAATGTTCTGGATGTGCCTTGCTGAACTGTTACATGGCAACATTTCTTTTTCCCATCACAGTAGAAAAGTTTTTGACTGCATTTTAGGCTTGCTATGCAAGGCAACTACAGCTGGTTTTCAAGCACTGCTGTCACAGAGCAATTTTAAAACTGGTACAATGCTTAAAAAGGGAATGACTGAGCAGACAGAGCTGGCTGGTGTTGGGATGCCCTCCTAAGGGACATGCTCGGTTGGAAAAGAATGTTCTTGCAAGTCTGCTATCTCTCTGCTACATCTTGCACAGAAGGACATGTCAGGGTAAATTCAGAGTTTAGAGGAGGCTTTAAAATCCACCAAACTCATCAGTAAACAAGCTGCACCGAGTGCTTTGCTGCCCTAGTTAAGGCATTGGTGATCTCAGTATTGCTTCAGTTCTCTCTGTTAGGTTACATTTTTGCTGTCAGCTGTAGGTGACACACCCATTTTCAGCCACCAGCATATCCTTGGAGAGCATAGGATAAACTTGAAAGGATCTGAGACAATTTCTTCTTTGTGGTGACCCAGGAGGATCCATGGGAAGCGTTTTGGCAGTGAGCCAGAGTATGTACTTCTGCGTGACTTCATATCCAAGGCTAAGTTAAGCACTGTTGGATTCAGGAGAGTTGTTCGCCAGTTTTCCAGATCTGGGCTTTTGGGTGGGGTGTGTTTCAGTTTTGGAAGGCTGTTTTATGGGCACTTCTACAGGGATTGTAAAGTTCAGTGTGGATTTTTATGCAACTCATTTTCTTTAGCCAATGTTCCATTATTATGATCAAACAACTGATGAGGAAGGGTGGGGAAGCTTCCCTGGAGGGAGAATGAATTTAAAAAAAAATGTAGCAATATTCAGCTTGAATTAGACAAACAATTTGGGAGAGAAAGGGAAACGTCTAAAGACTCCAGACAGAGAGGAAAGAGGCCAGTTTAGGTCAAAGCATAATGTATGGGGAAAAGCTGCACTGTGGAGGAGTGAACTAAGTATGTCAGTTTATCAGGGTGTGAATACCATAAACAAGCTGAGAATGTCCGCTTAGAAATAAAGCAAACAGGGGTTTTTTTTGCTTTAATCTTCTTTGTTGTTGTTGTTGTTAGAGTTAACTCTTCCTGTCTTGACCAGGAAGAGCAGCTAGCCCCTTGTGCCCAAGGCATCAGTGAAGGAGCCAAGATAGAGTCCAGAGGAGGAACCATTCAACTTAGAGAGCAGCCTCACAAAGGGACTGTTTTAGCTTTGAGGACTCTCCAATAAATTTTCAGAGGCAGTAAGAACACAAGTGAAATAATGAAGGATTAAAAAATTAAGAAGTACCTTTCTGGAGATTTGAGAAAATTTACAAGGCGAAGAGCAAAAATAAAAAACGTAAGGAAATTTGATTTTGGGACAGGCCTTCTCTTTGAGAGAAGGATTTATCTTAATGGGATCATTGTTAGTCAGGACCACCTACCCTCTTCTGTATGATGTGATGTGTTGTTATCTATAAGATCTCTCAACAATCCAAATAAACTATATCTGTGCTACAGTGGCACGTCTTTCCATCAATGTATCTGCTGAAACCAATACTGAGACTAAACATTCTCATTATCTATGAGCAAAATATACTCGTCCTATTCCTCCTAATCAAATTCCCTCCAGACTCACACAAACCTACAAGTATATTTAATAAAATTATGGACATTTCTATTCAAAAATAACATTTTTTTTTCAATTTCTCACATAACATTTTCGTTTGTTCTACCACACAGTATCACTTTCTTGGCTATAACAGACTAAATTGATTTATCTTGGCTAATTTTATCTTAACAGATAAGCAGACATGCCCAGAACTTATGAGAGACCATCTGGAAATGCTAGATTCTGGATGTGCAAGCTAAGGTGTCAGAGTAAAACAATGGGTCACAAAAAACTGAATGATTACATTGGAATATTACCATGGTCCTCTTGCCACGGCCAAGATGGCATGAGAATTGTAAGAAGAAATGAAAAGATTCAGCTGTTTGTCCACAACTGACCAGAAGCACAGCCTCCATCCCTGCAAATACCCTTCACCTTCATCTCACCAGCCCCACCTCCTCTGGTTCACTTTTTAACATCATCAAGTGTTTGCAATTTATGCAACACTACATGTGATGGTGCTTTCTTTTCTCATGCACCCTTCTACAACAGAAGATAGGCTAACACTTCTTACCCACCTTTTTTTGAACAGAAAAGCTGCCTAAGAAACATTCAGAACATTAGAATCCATAAGCATTTAAGTGGATATTATCACTAATGGCAGTGTAACACCTTTATATTTCAGGCCATTCAACAGGAATAATTATATACCAAGAGTACAAGGAGGTTCCAATATGAATCTTAAAAATGACCAGAGGTACTGAAAGCACAGTTGTCATGTTGAAAAAACTGTGAAAATGGTATTATTATTTACAGGTTACCTCCAGGAAGAGGACACTGGATTGGGAAAATTATATTTCTATTCTATTCTATTGATTCTATTCTAAATCTGACTAACTTTTAGCAAAGAGCATAGGTTGGATTTTTCAAGTTATCCAGTATTACATATGTTCTGGTTCATTTCTACCCTTACAAGGTCCATAGAGTTCCCAAGGACAAGGCTTATAGCAAGAAAGACAGGCAGCTGTTTCCCTGTTACACTCCAGAGGTGGAAATCTTCAGACATCTTTCTTGATAAAGAAGGTTGCCTTTCATACTGTAGTACTAAGAAATATTGGCATTTTCATCAGATTTGCAAGATTTTTGGCATGATTAGTTGTAGAGTTTTACAGTGGAAAAATTGTAACAGTGACCACTATCAAGGCACAGAAACACTACAAGGTTAGGTATAAGCAACTTGGACTGAGACAGATCCTAGTGTTGCCAGTAACTAATCAAATGAGGGATGAGAGCTTTTGGCTTTAAAGTGTTTTCATGTGGGAATTAATTAGGTGATGCCCTTAACTAGTAGGGCAAAGAAGCAAAGAACATGCTATGTCTCGTGGCACCAGATCTACAACTTGAAGTCTGACAGTATGACATCCTTGAGCCCTGCAGCATAAATTCTACTTCTACCTGCAAACTGAGACTTTTCCTAGTACAACATAATCCAAAACACAAGAAATACGTTAACAAAAGTGATGTTTTGTTTGCATAACTGCAATTTTATTAGTGTGTCTGTCACAAATTGTGACAGACAAATTATTGCTTGATGCACCTCGACTGCCACAGGTTTCTAGTGCAGATTGTAGATAACTAATGCATTTGATGATACATAGATATGCTGCCAATGTCTTCTAACCTTTACAAAGGTACTTTAAACACTGGTTCCAAAACATTTTGGATGGCAAACATCAGTCATCTGTCAACATTTCCATTGGACCACCATGCAACATGATCAAATGTTTGATTGGTAACATTTGGCACTAGAGCTCAACAGGCTGCTTGCAGATGTCCCACTGGGAACTGACAAACCACCAGTGGCCCACACAAAACAGCTTGAGATTTGTTAATTTGGAATATGTTATTCATAATAAGCCTTCTACTGGATTCTTCCTTTTGTCTTTCACCAGTCCTACTGTCTATCACAGTGAATCAAAACCAAATGTTAAAGACTGGGGAAAGAACTTGTAAAAGGAACAGAAGATGATACAGTGACAACAGAAGGAGAAACTCCTGCTTCTGCACCCTGCCATACTGAAGAAATCTTGTTTCAAATCTCAGACTGCATGCGTAAGACAGCCATATCATCTCTGCCAAAGATAAAGAGATTGGAAGTCTATCACAGGACAAGTTTATATTTAGAGGTTTGTATTTTTATAAGTACTTTATACATCATTTTAATTTTTCTGAATTTTTACACAAATCTGCAGTTTTTGAGAAGAAATATATTTTTAAATATTATTTAAAATTAAATGCTGAAAATTGCTTTTGTAAGCAGTTGTTTTTTTAGCAAATTATTCCACTGTATAGTGATATTTAGGGAAATTACTATTGTAATATTTTCTGCTCAAAAGATTTTGGTTATAATTTTTCTGGTATGGGAGTAATATATTTGGGGAGACAGGTCTTGTGAGTGTAACAAACTGTTTTTCTTGAGTTCTCCCATTTTTTGCATTTCTTTAGAATAAATTATTCATTATTTAATAATTCTACCATTTGAAGTTACCTGTATTATTTTTTTGCTATATAGAATCATAATATGAGATAATTTAGATTTTTAATGCCTTAGGCCAGTCTGGGATTTTCCAAAGACATTAAGCAGACACTTCCTCCTTTTAGAACTTTAATCTTGAGAATAATTACAATCTTTCTTTTCTCAAAGTGCTGTAAATTAGCAGGGTGAACCCTTTTACAGGGATATTAATATCTTTGTTATGATTTTACATAAAGAAATGTGACAGATAACAATGTTGTTTTCACTTGGTAACTTTTGCCTATTTCAAGAATTATATTTTCTCTCTTCTGTAAATGTGTTTCAGGCATTCTGCATTATTAATAACCTACTGGGTGAGACACCTACATTACACACTGGAGTCCATTTGGTTACCTGCTACATATATGCAGTAAATATCAGGCTTTACTTGAAAAACTTGTAATCTAAGCATCCTTCATGATATTTCTAATGGTATTTCTTTCTCTGGCTAAGCAGATGAATACTTGAAGAAAGTCCCTCAATGGAATGTGCAGGGTGCAGAAGGTCAGTTGGCTGTGCTGAGCAAGGCCCATGATACTTTCTCTTCCTGACCAGGTGGCCTACAATAAACACCCAAAACAGTGTCACCCATCTTAGATTGTCCCTTAATTCTAACCCATAAGCTCTTTATTTGGTCTTCATCCACTCCTTGGCAGAGTTCCATCCATTCGATTTGCTCTCTCACATAAAGAGCAACTCCGCCACCTCACCTTGCTGGACTGTCTTTCTTAAAAATACGTGGACAACCATGAAAGCACTCCAGTCATGCGAGCTATCCCACCGTGTCTCTAACTTCAAAGAAGTCACTGCCCTGTGAACACACACAGATGTCTAATTCCTCGTGTTTATTCCCTGTGCCACCTGCATTGGTGCACAGGCATTTCAGAGGGGTAATTGAGCATGCAGGTTTCCCAGGAGGAGTACAAGAGGTGTACACACCCTCTAGGCAGTTGCCCTTCTGGTTCTCAGCTTGAGAGGCAACTAAGGAACATTTGTCACTGGCGTGGCTTATTCCTGGATGTCCTGCCTTATCACCTGGATGTGATGCTGTGAGCATTGCCACTTTGGATGCCATCCCCTGAGTCCTTCAGCTTAAAGCCTTCCTCACCAAGCTGGCCAGCCTGCTGCCAAATGCCTGGGAGCAGATGTAGAAGATTGAGTGGTGGTTGGTTTTTCAAAACACAAAAAATCAAAAAAAGTGTCTCACACATATTATGGTAATTTGCTGCACGACTCACTGGGTAGTTAAAAATCTCCACTGTCACCATGGGAATTGTGATTCTGTCACTTACCGTCAAGATGTTTTGGACTCTTCTTTGCCCCTGCTTTAATGTTATCATTACACCTCAAGGTTCTCCTTGTAGCAGGAGGCCTAATGGGATGCTCATGGAGTCCCTGCCTGGGGCCTCCCCGTTCTTCTGCTGCTGAGCCTTCAGACTTGTTACAGATCAGTTCCATGACTGCCATTACCAGAAAGAATTACAAAAGTCCTGGCAGCCATCAGTGACATCTCACCATCAGGCTCGGGGAGGACCATGTGCTTGCTGCCATATCAGGTTCAGCTAACAGAGAGATGTTTCTATTCCTCTAAGGATGCAATTACCCACAATTGACATTAATATATTTTGTTTCCTCCTACTAACCTTGGTCCTGAAGCTCATAGCCTTGTGTCACACAGAGTTTTCTTCTCTGCCGGGGAATACTTTTCTCACAAGCTTGAGTGGCCTTGGCTATTCAGCTCCACCATTTCTGAATCAGGCAGATTTTCTTCATAGTGAACGTCTTTACATCCCTCTGTACAGCACTTATGGTCCTAAAACTGTCCCTACAGGTGTGTGGAAGTTAACAAATCACCAAAACTCTTCATTTTACCCTTAAATCTCTACTGGCTTCTTCCTTCATTGATAATCTCTTCAATAAGAAAGGAAAGGGTGAGAGAAAGACAAAGAAGGAATCCACTCTCAGAATGAAGCCTGAAAAGCAAATTTCTGAGAAAATTTAAGAATGAAGCCTGACAGGCCAGTGGTGCTACCACTCCCTACACACAGGACCACTGAGGGACAGGATGCTGACCCCTTGGCTGGATCACTGCAGATTAGTATAATTATAGCCTGACTTCATCCCAAAACCTAGCAAGGATTACTGTCTTGTCTTTTTGAGAGCATAGTCACAAAATGAAGTGAGCTGTGGGCAACATATTCAGCTTGCTTTCATATACACACTGCAAGCCTTGTTACCAGGGCCTCACAAAGCATCTCTTGAAAAAGGAATACAAGATGCTCTTTGTAAATAAAAGTTCATGAGTTTGAGGAATGAAGTCATTTTCCAAAATCGCAGTGAACGATATTCTTTTTCACGAGCCAACAAGAAGCTGGGAGGTGGGCTTGAGGGAAAAGAACTGAATGAAGCATGTTAGAGAAACCACTTAGCTCTATTAGCCCATGGCACAGCCAAGTTGTCTCCCTCCTCCTTCTTCTCTTCCTCCTCCTCCTCCCGCCCACAGCCTCCCCTCCCCCATGACACAAGAAATGGCAGGTCTAGCGGAGTTTTTTTACTAAATTCGGCACCTTTCTGCCTTCTGCTGAATAAACTGGAGATGTTAAAAAATAAACAGTCAGGAGTGTCAGTGGTTTGTTTGGAGCAGTCAGATGGAACTGTAGGGACACGGCATGGAGGGGGAGGAAAGGGTGACCTCACTTTCTGAACGGCAAAGTTTGAGTGGGAGGGTCTCCACATGAAAGGTAAAAAAGGGAATGATGTGAACATGTGAAGGAAGCCAGAGCTCTGAACGGAGCGTCAGTCTGTATCCTGACACGGGGAGATAAGGTGGCTGGAGAGCTAGCAGTGCTTTCCTGGAATACAATCTCTGTTTGACACTCTCTGCTTAAGCACTGCCCATCTGTATGTTATTGTGCTGGAGCCTCTGGGGGAAAAGAGGAGCCACAGGCACAGAGTGAACGAGGGAGGCAGCAAAAGCGTTTTTCTTTCCTTTTTTCTTTTTTTTTTTCTTTTTTCTTTGCCCCCTCTTTTAAATCGGGATCCGGTTAGACTGCCTTGAAGTGCCACATCTGGAAACGGAATGCTGAAAGAAAGTTAAAATAACTGAGGCACCACTGAGCCAAGGGGGGCTGATTGCAGAAGAGGGTAAACAATTACTGAGACGCTAGAAGACCACTGCTGGATGTAAGGGGAGGAAATGGCTTTGATCTCCGCCTGGCCCCTGGTTTCTCCTATATTATTCTTTTTGAGATGCTTCTCCTCCAGCGCAGCCTCAAGTGAGGGAAGCGTTTTTCAGTTTGACATTGAAGGTAGCTCAGCGGTCAGCACGCAAGAAGCCACTGTTATCAGAGGGCAGCAGCAGGCAGTAGCTACTGGAAGTTGGGTGCCTTTTGCTGAGGTACAGTAATTCCCTTCTCTCTCTAGTGTCTGCAATTTTCTGCTTTCACCTGTCTGTGTCAAAGCTCCCATCTGGTTAATGTTAGCTTAACCATTCGATCCTTAAAGCGATACAGGAGGATTTGGGGCGGCGGCGGGGGGAGGAGTGGGAGGGGGTTTGAGATGTTGCATTTCGGGACTGGAAAGATACAGTTCAGACTTCAAAATGTACCCATGCCCTGCCTGCTGTGAGCAGACAGCTGCTGTACTTTGCAGTGAAGCTGGTTTAGCATGTCTCTGACTTTCCTGCCAAAATAACTAAACAGGCCTGTCCAAACACAGCTATTTTACAAGAGTTAATTGTCACAACACTTTTCTGCTTGCCTTGTAATTCCTGCAATTGTAATTCACTTAAATTTCGTGAAAGAGTCTGTCTTCTGATGGCAAACTGTAGAAGTTTGTGCTTTTGCCTCTGAATGTCATCCACCTCCAAAATCTGAAGTTTGTTTTCGTGGTGAAAACAGGGGATGATAAATCAAATGCATCTAGGAAACTGCCTGCAGAGAACACACCTGCAGAGATTTTAAGACTTCCAAAAATTATGTGGTTGGGATTAGTGACAAATGAGATTAGAGAGATCTAAGAAGCAATTTGGCAACAGAAAAAATTCCTGCAACCCCTGTATTTTGGGATTGATTTATACTCCTCATTTTAGCAATGCTGTATTGGGAATGGACTACTCAAACATACAGCTTGAGGAAACAATAAATTACTCCAGCATGCATAGGGGGTGGGGTAAGGTTGGAAGTGGAATGGAGGACACG
The DNA here is from genome assembly GCA_013398175.1 of Climacteris rufus. Taxonomy (NCBI): domain Eukaryota; kingdom Metazoa; phylum Chordata; class Aves; order Passeriformes; family Climacteridae; genus Climacteris; species Climacteris rufus. The sequence goes on from VZRZ01000509.1 coordinate 1,354,621, forward strand.
ACACAGTAATATCTCATGCGTGGTAGATGCAAAGTAGGAGGGTAATTGAGTTCCATAAGGTCATGGGAAGGGAAAGAGTAGTTCTTTCAGCATAACATCGAAAAGTGAGGTGAGATTAGCCTGACTGTGTCACTGTGACAATATCAAGATCACAATCTCCAATCACACAGCTAATTTTCCACCTACATATACACTCCACTTGCCAGAATTAACAGCCATGGAAATAAGCGCATAAACCTTCCAGACAGCCAGGGTTATTGCAGGGCTAGGCAGAACTCATTCCCCTGCTCCAAGCAGCTGGACAGCCTCAGGAAACGCCTGCCCACCCTGCCAGAGACTCTGCACGAAACATGACCTGTGTGAGAAAACTGAAGGTTAAACATGGCTTTGCTCGGCATAAGGACTCTCAGGAGACATCCCAGTTCTTGGACAGGCTCCATGACGTGGGATATACAGATTTTCTCCTCTGGCCTTGGATCAGCCCTGGGAAGCTGCATTGCCACCTGTTGCTTACAACATGGAAAGTCCCTCAAAGAAATGCCTGATTTAATAGCTGGATGGGGTTTGTAGCTGGTCTTCATGGGATAATGGGCATAAGTGATTATTAGTCTTTCTTGATATGATAGTATAGTATGGTTTTCCCAAAGACACAGTTCACATTTCTTCACGTAAATATATTAGATTTTACCTTGGGAAAGATCTGTGAGATACACTGGACACTGCAGGGGAATGATGCTTTAGTTTTCTTCAACCATTTCAATTCCTCCTACAGTTTTGTTTGTTCAGTCCAGCCTAATAGACTCCATAACTGGTGTTTGCTCTGGCACTTCAGCCCATGCAATGGCAGCATTTAGACTCTGCATCCCATCATACAACTGGATGATAGTGTCTGATATCATCACACCAAGGCCCTTGGCTGCAGGATGCTACGGTTTCATGAGGAAGAAGCAGAGGCCCTTTGCTGGCTGTATATTTCAGGACCCACCTACATGACAATTTCCAAGGAGGCTGAGTAGGATGCTTTTTTAGGATAAGACTGATGGGTCTGTAACTGTGAGAACCTGCTTACCTGTTGATCCATGTGTGGTTGGTAACAGGATTTGGGGAACGGGCTTTCAGCCTGGAGGTTGAGGTAGGGGCCAGAGAGTGATGGTTTGTAGTCTCTTATCCAAGGAAGGAATATTACTTTTGGTCCTCAAAGAGCTTCCCCCCTCCCACAGTTGACCTCCCCTCCCTCAGGCCCAGGAACAGGGTTGTCCCAGCAGGTTTGAATTAACCTCTTTTGAATCCCAAGTTCTTAACCCACAGCTCACGGTGAACCGCAAAGTAAAATCCCTTACACAGTGCGGTTTGATTCAGCCCCTTCATCTAAATATTGACTCAGGCCTACAGCTCTCCCAAGCAGACAGAGGCTATTAGTCATGTCAAATAGTGCCAAATTATACAAAGGGGGCAGTTTCATAAGGCAGAGTCACAAAGCCACAGATGGGGCTTGGTTGTGGTCTGTGGTGACAGTCAGCTGCAATATGAAACATGCCAGCAGGAGTTTCCAAGATTTAACCGGTGGGATGCTCTTAAATCCTGGTAAGAGTTTGATATTATGAACCTACAGAAGACAGGAGTTCTCAGTTAATGCAAATACATATTAGTGAATATTTCTCAGCTTTCCAATCCTCTTCCTTTACCGTGTGTGGCAACCCTAAACTGAAAGGAAGTGGGAGAAGTGGTTTAAAAAATCAGAATAAATGTTAATGTGGAGTTTTGCCTCTTTTTTTGGCTTGGATTTGAATGCAAACCTCTTAATAGCAGAGAGAAGAGAACTAACTACATTTTAAATGTTAAGCTAATATACTGTATCCATGCACAGAGTAGGCCATGGGTTTGAGTTGGACTCAAGGAAATATCCACTACCTTGGTGCCCTGTTTCTTAATCATTATATTAACCAGTACTAAATTAGGCACACTAATTGTTCCTTGATGTTTCAATCAGAATCATGGGTTGTCTTCAGATACAAACATAAATTCCCCATGCAGTAGTGGAGACATTAGTGTTTTTTAAGCCTCTAATTCCTAGTAGTGTTCCCTGTAAATGCTCAAAGGAGTCTTTTTCTCTGTAAGGACTTTGTTGATGCTTGCTTAAGGACAGCATTATTAATCGGCTAAAGTCTGGGGCACAAAATGTAGATGTTTAAATTAACTGGACTAGATTCCACACAATGAAATGTCATGTTACCTACATTAGGAGCATTGTTAGTTACCACCATGGCATAAGATGTCTGCCTCTTGTTTCAAGAAAAACATTTATAAATTGATGAAAATTATTCAGAAAAGTATCAGGAGACAGATTACAGTGTTAGGAATTTGAAGATATCTGAGAGACTCTACAATCCAATTGCCAGCTCAGAGGGAGGTTAAGAAAAAGGTTGGAACTTATTGTGTAAGTACATACACAGGCAAAGAAAAAAACCCTACTAACAATAGGGTTGTTAGTCTGACAAATGAAGGTTTTGGCATATGCAACAACTGGAAACTGAAGGTCACTATGTTGAGACTACAAGTTTGTTAAATATTTTATTTTCAAAAGTGATTAAGCATTGGAGATTTTATTCACTTGTGTTGGTTTGTCAGTCAAGAGGTAGATCAATATGAAGAACACTCTCAAGTACTCAATTTCTTGTGTGCTGTTTAGGAAAATTGAGTTTCTTGGCTAACAAAGACAATAAGGGGAGGTGGAGGAGATGTTACAGTGTTACAGTGCTGAATCCTGTTCTCTGTGGAGATACAGTGAGAAAAGGAGTGAGCACAGAGCACTGGATCCAGTTCATCAGTGCAACCCAACAGCAGTTGGTGGCATGAAAGCAGAGATTGGTTTTCCCAAACAAGGTTAGATTAAAATATTTTACAAGGAAGATTCATAAGAGGTAGAAGCAAAGGATTGAAAACTGACAGGCAGATATCAAAGGAAAGCAAACAAACAAGTAGCAAGCATGAGAGATCTTTATTTTAGTGTTCCACTCCCTAGCTTGGACACAGCAGAAGGAAAGGAAGTGGTGAGACATATCCAGTTCTGGTGAGGCACAGAGATAAAACTGAAAACCACAAGTTCTGAAAACAGTTATATCCCACTGTCAAACACATGCCTCTAAAATAAGAGGCAAGTCATATGTTACCATTTGGGTCTGCAGCCTGCCGCTGTCAACATTTGTGTTTGTAAATTCCACTGATATAATGGTTTTAATTATATAGGTATAGATTTTGTTCCCCAGTAGGAAGAAAGTTCTTACAGAGTCTAAGGTGCAAATAAACAATGGTACTAGATTTCAAATATTATAGAGTGTGGCAAATGGTTCCCTGTGATCCACATTGTGCAGTCACTCTTCTTAATATAAAATGAATGGAAAGTGACATCCAATAAAATATTAATTTCATTCTAATGTAAATGACTACAAGAGGTCAGAGACCAGCATAGGAGATGACTGTGGAAAGGATTAGAGCAAGAAACAGAAGACAGGCTTTCTGTGGAGACATTTGCCAAGCCAAAAAAAGATAATCTCCAATGTCCTCCAGGGAAAGAAGAAGTGAAGTAAATAGTGGGAAAGGAAGTAAATTAAAGCAGGAAGAAGACAGAGAGGAAAAAATTAGAGCAAGAATGAGATAATCAAGAGTCTTAAGAGTAAAGAAAGAAATGAAGTTGGGACAGGGCAGGAAGCCAATTCCCAGAGTGATAGAAAGCATTATATTGTTGGACAGATGGAAGAGGAAAACTATTGCCAGCATCAGTAGTTTTGGCTCGGGGGAAAGGCAGAGAGGCAGAAGTCCTTTAAAGGAAACAATTATCATGGTCAAGTCAAAATTAGCCATTTACTATAAAAGAAAGCAAGAGGCAGAAATTATCTGATGGAGCTTACATGTTGAAATATGTTTGACAATCATTTTCTCTCACCTGACTTCTACCAGCAGCTGCTGATAAAAACCAAGAAACAGTATGTGAGGTGCTTTCTTTCTGGTCCTCTACAGTGATAAACAATAATTAGCATAGGACCTGTGACAAACTCATGTCTCTAAAATGGCTCACATTAAATAGATAAAATGACAGCAAGTCCCAGCCACTTGTTAACAAAGACTCAAACTATCACCGAATCGTCTTCTCTACTTTTCCCCGTAAAGGCTGGAACAGAAAATCTTGCAAACTGTTGAGAGAAACCACAATTTGAGCCTTACTTGTAGCATTAATCTGTTCAAAACAAACTAGTACTACAAGAAGCAGCAGAAGACCTAATTCTGAGGTGTGAGCCAGAAAGGGTTTTAGCTTGACAGAAACCTTTGTATTCTTTTAAGCTAATGTGAACTGCATCGACTTTAAAAAAGCAGATCTTTAAATTAATTCACTTCAAACCCTTGAGGTTATGTTAGGTTAACTCCTATAATGGGCAATTTGGATTTCTAACTGCTGGGGTTTTTCTGGTACAACAATGTTCTGAGAAACATCTATTAGTGGGGAGGAAGTTTTACTGCAGATGTTTGTGATTCCATCTTAAGTTTCTCATCAAAACTTTAATGAAAATCAGCTGCTTGGAGTAGCGCCGCCAGTCCCCAAACCTTGTATATCATAGGAAGCTGAAGCAAATGGGAGTACAGGACAGAGCAGATGGATAGAGGGAAATGTTCTCCATTTCAAGAAGATGTATAAAACACCCACCAGAAAACACAGTCTAAACTCCACTGCAGTGAATTCCCACAAAGTTTTGGGCTAGTACCAGCAAAGTGCCCCAAAAGCTTATTGAAGGCTGTGAGAACCAATAAACGGCATTTTATGCTCACTCTTATTCACAACATGGGAAGCAAGGAAGGAATTAAAAGTCCAGGTTTTCCAGGGGGCATGAGAAGAAATAAAAGAATTGCTTTCTGAAGGAAAACTTGGCCTGATTTAAACTGATAACAATTAGAGCTTCTAGTGTTCAAGAGCTGTTTAAAAGAGGTCTAGTTTCTGAGTAACATATAACCAATCACTGATAATTTACTACTTGCTTCTGGACTTAGATTTCAAACACAAAAATATAGACACCCTTCGGGTTTTATACTTTAATTGGTCCTCTTGAATGTTTGGATCTGATCCCAGTCCATTTTCACACAACACCACGAGCAGGGGATGTTTGGGTTATGCATTCTAATGCAAGATTCAACAATTGCTGAATACACTATATACAAAGCCGTTAGAGCTCCACAGTTTTTGAAATCTATTTCTTTGTCAATAAATTATCTCAAAGAGATTTTCCTAACTGTCAGTCAGGATACATAAGGTCTGTATTTGACAATGCAAACAGATTGACTAAAATGCAGTAAATATGATCTGGCTTCGTCATTCCTGTTTCGCTGTATTGTGCAATTCTTTATATAGTTATTTTCTCAAAATAAATACTTCATTAACACTAGAACTCCTTCATTTTTATTTTTTCCTATGGAAAACCAGCAAGAAACCGTTCTAAAACCTCAGTATTCAAGTGACAAGGAATGAGAGGATTGTGAAAAATATTTTGGAAGTTACAATTCCAATTTTACAAGACTGTAAGAACAACTAAAATGTTGTTATTTAAGTCATGACATATGGAAGCCAGGGAGCATGAGAAGAACTGGGACACTTGAATGTTAATTTGAAATATAATTCAATTATTACTGAACAAAAAAGACTCTACCTGGATGAACAGTTTCCAATATATTCTGTAAAAGTTGATTTTTTAGCTGAAACATTAAGGCTCAGAAACACTGTTTGACTCTGTCTACCCAAAAAATGTGAATAAAAATTGGCTTGTTCAGCCTTTGACCATTGCTGTCAGGCAGAAAAGTAGCTACACAGAACCAACACTTAAACCAGATATTTTCTGAGCTGTGTAGTACCCTGCTACCACCCTACAATGCATCCTTTTACTCTTTTATGAAAGACCTTCTAAGTGGCAAGAGATTAGCAGAATTTTCTGCCAAAGCTAATGCAAGGCCACTATGTGCCAGGGTTTCCTACTGTGGTTTTCCACCTCTGAGCCTGGATGATAGCCCACAGAGAGCCACAGAGAGCCACAGAGAGCCTGTCATTCACGACTCCCTTATGCCGTGCTCCCCACTCCTGGCTCCAGGGACCCTTCCTCAAAAGCACTTTGTGGAAACAAGCATTTGTCCAGATTCACTATCCCAAAAAGAAAATAAAAAATAAAGAGTTGGCAGGACAAAACATAACAAAACCCTCCCTGTCCTGACTATTAAAGTCTTTCATGCCCCAGAAAGGCTAACACAGGCTGGCCCATTGAGGGTTGGTGAGGTCTCCAGGGAACCACTACCTGGCACAGATCTATTCAGGGGGAGGTAGACAGGTGTTGGGAGGTCTAGACATGGTGTAAGGTCAGGGGGAATTTGCGTACCCTACTCAGCTTTTTGAAAGCTTGTGGTATTCTGTGGTTCTCTACTTCCAGTCAATGACAAGGACTGTCTTCAGAGACTCAACAGGGTCTGTAAAGCACCAGCTAATAAATTTTAAGTCACCTGGAAATAGGGCATTGGGTGATGGGTTTCTGTGAGACATGAGAAAAGAAATTGTTGGGATTTTCTCCAGATGCATCTGTTTATCCCCCTCTTTGAGACAACAAGAAATTAATTTCTTTATTATCAGACTATGCCTACAATGAAACAAGCCCAGAGGCACTGAGAGATGGAAACAAGCTACCTCTTCTTCCCAGCCCTGGCTTTTCCTCTCTCCTTTGAGAGCACAGCATCTGCCCAGCTTCACCCTGAATGTAAATCACGCAGTACAAAGTTAACCATGCTGAGCTGTCTCACTTTCCAGCACGTTTGCAAAAAGTGCTGGGATATCAAGGTGGAAAGTCCTATTTCTGAGAACTGCCCAGAAACACAGCACCTTCCCATCAGCTATTCCCAGCCGCTGCCCGTCTTGTCTGTAGTTGGGCCATCCTTGGAAGGCAGAGATGGATGAAAGTTTTTCTCTTCATTTTTCAAGATTTTCACACTGGCTTGTGGTTCATTCCAGCAGGCTTTTAAATCAATGCTATGGCTATTGGTCAAGCAGATCACTGTTTTTCTCTGGTGTGATTCCAGCATTTCAAAGAGCTGCAAAATCAAAACAGGAAATACTAGAAATCCGGAGGAGGAGAAATTGCTGCAGAAGGGAAATCAAAAGAAGTTTCAGATTTACCGTCTCCGTCTTAACAGCGTCCCACAATCACAGTTGTACCTGCTTTAAAGCCCACTTTTGTTTTCCATCCCTGGAAATTTTTGTCTCGATCTGGAAATCTCTCAGGGAGTACTGTAGTTTGTCAGCTTATTATGCCTCACTTATCTGCGAGACTCAATGACTCAGAATGTGCATTTCATGTGAGTGGGAACTGGGTGGAGGGTGGTTAATGAGGAAACAATGCGGAGTTATTTATCCCTTTTCCTGTAAATAGAATAAAGTTGGCACTTTTTCTTTTTTTTTTTNTTTTTGGCAAGAGGAAAATCAGCTAGCTACCTTTACAACTTTACAACTGCAGATATTCTATTTCCAACAGTGAGCATCTGTAAGAGTAAGTTTTTCACTCAGTGGTTTTACTAACAAGTAAATTAGAGACTGGTATTAATCTCTAATTCTTAGCCAGCTTCCAGACAGCTAAAACATTTTAGCCCTCCCCCTTTTTAGAGAAGAATGCCTTTTAAGCAGAGGCTTTGTCTTTCCCACTGTATATGGAAAAAATGACTGTGCAGTTCTATGGAGAATGCCTAGCTGAGATATGTTTATGTTGGATCCAACCCCATCTCTGTTGCTGAATGGCAGTTTGTTTTCCACTTGAACTGGGGAAGGGATAACAGTCTGGAAACTTATTCAACACAGGAAATTTTTAAAAAATTTAATACAATAACTTAGTCAAGGTAATAGGCAATGTTGTTTTGCATAAAGCCATCTGGCTTTCAGCTATTTCTTGTTTCTGTGGGAGTCACCATCAGTCTGTCACTATCAGTGGAAGCACGCACAAACCCACCCAAGAAATCAGAATATGGTGGGCTGGGGAGGGTGTTCCCTGACATTTTTGCAATTTGAAATTTTAAATGGCTTATTTGCATGAGGTTTCTGCCTTTGAAATGGAAAATAGTATATAGAGTGGCTTTTTGCATGCAGACAGTTCCCTAACAGCTGTAGTGTGCTCTTAAATGGGGTAATTAACTGTCTATCTGTGATGTCACACACTGAATTAATTTCTTCAGTAATAATAGTCAGAATGTGAACTTTCTCATTCAGAAGAATTTGATACCGTAGATCAGAAGTAATGAAGGTTTACAGAAATTATAAATAGAGCTTGGAGGCCTAGGGGAAGCTGGTGAGCAAGCTTGTTTGTTTTTAATTCTCTAGTTTGTGAGGCTTCAAAGCTCAGACAAATTTAACAAAAATCAACAGAGAATAAATAAAATTGCAGAGCAAATGTCCACTTTTGCCTGCATGTTGTGGAGTACCTCATGGTGTAGAGCAGAATTCCTGTTCATCTTTCTACTTTGATGGTAGAGCATGTCTGTCCAACAGGTCAGTTAACTTCTGAGGGCCTCATTCTCCAGAGAAAAACAAAGATTCTTCTGAAATGTCACTTCACAGGGATTTATAGGTTCAAGTATAAAGAAAAGCTTGAATTTATTACTCATGGTCTAGGAATTTAAAGTCTATTTATTTCTTCAAATGATAACTTAGAGTGAAGTATGACAGCTCTGCAAAACAGCACCACCTGTGCATTTTATTTTTAAAATTAGTTATAGTTTACCTCAGTGGTTGGAAGAAATCACAGAGATCTCCTCCTTAGCCAAGACCTGGTTTGGGAAGATGCATGTAGTAAACTAGGAGAAATGAATAGGACAGGTTAAAAGGGGAAGATACCAGCAGAACTAATGTTCTTTGTACCTTGAGTAAGAGCTGCTGCTTTTGTTTTTTTCAAGAAGAGAAAAATGCTGTCATAATTGTATCTAACAGAAACAAATGTAATAGAAAATATTTTTAACAAAAACAACTTCTATATCAAATAGATTTTTACATATTGATGTTACCTTCCTTGCATGAAAAAGCCAGATTTTCCTTAAATATCTGAAAAGGTCTCATACAAAGTTAGTTTCAAGCTTTCATGGGAAATGTTATCACTGAACTGTAATTCCTTCTCTCCTCACTCTTTGACAAATCCTTTTCATATATCTGGTATGCTTCAGCAGTAAATCATTGCAGGTCACTCATAAAAATTAGTCTCAAATACAAGAGTGAGGTATAATCCTAAGAAAGAATTGAGGCAAAAATGGGAAAGGCAGCACAATGCCAAGCACTGCTGTGTACATACCAAAATGTCTTCAAATCATGACTGTTCAGCTGAAAGCCAAAAAAGTTCTTTCAGCACTGGATTAAGAAAAGTCTTGGGTCCAGAAAAATCTTTATGTTCACTGTAGGCATCTGAAACAAGCAAAACATGATTACCAGAAATAGCTGGTTATTCCCCCTGGTTCTGACTAGTTCTCTTGAAAGACATTAACTTGTTGAGTTGTGTCACTGCTGGGTACATTGGGTACATCTGGAACACTGGGATTACATTGTGTACACTGCTGTGGATTACAGTGGGTGCATCTGGATACAGTCCCAGATAATCAGCTTTAGGTGGCCCTGCTTGGACCAGTCAACCTCCAGAGGTCCCTTCCAACCTCAACTATTCTGTGATTCTGAATGGCTGTGGTCATTATTCCATTTTGCTGATTGAGAAACTGAGTGAAAGAGTAATGTTCATCATCACAAAAGACATGAGCAGAAGAATGTATTTTCTTGAGTCCCTGTATCCTTTTGAACATAATTAGGGATAGAGCAGCTCATTCATGGAAACAAGGGATAAGTTTCTTTGATGTTCAGTGAGAAGGAATATTTTTCCTTATGTTAATTTCAAACAATATAAAGAAATTATTGCTATGGAGGTGTTTGTAGATTAGAGGTGAAGTGCATGTGATAAAGTGGGTGAGTGGCTAGGACCAGGTGCAGGGATAGGCAGGGATAGCAAAGATAGGAGATGAGTAGGAGGACAAATGGAAAGCAGGACAGGGAGGACACAAGCATGAATAGAGAACAAGGCAACAACATTGGTTGTGGGAGCAAATGGGGGCAGGTGGAGATCCACAGCCCAGCAGTGTAATGTTCAGATACTCCATTAATAGATACAGCCCAGGAGAAGCACAGAGGCCTCCCCCTAGAAAGGCCAATGAACAATCATCTCATCAGGTTGGCATTTACTGTAAGGCTGTTTAAATGACATTCAAGCCTTACTGACAACAAGAGAGACATATAATATGGACAAGACTAAAAGGTAACCTATAAATAAAGCCTAGGGTAAGATTATGCTATAAATACAAACTGAGAAGCCATGGATTTGATCAATGCCTCACTACATGCAAACGGACTTAGTGGAACATACTGGCTGCAGCAAACCCTTCATTGCTAGCAGTTCTCACTGTGCTTTTGAGGAAATTGTAACTGCACAAATATCTATCCACATGAGTATTCTTTCTCCTCTGGCAAATTCAAATCCATCCAAGTTTTGGGCAAGCAAGGTCTAGAAGAAATTAATAAACAAATGACTCACAACTATGTAGTTGCAATTGCAAAAATGTGGCAGGAATATGAATGACAGTCAGGACAATATCAGAGCTGTCATCAAGTGCTTGTATATAAAGAGGTTAAGGACACCTTCTTGAAATATTTTCTCCCTTGTGTCTCAAAAAATCAGAATAAAACAAAGCAGAGAAAATTTAACTAGATAAATTCTACCCCAAGTCTTATACTTCATATACGATCCATCAGATCATAGAATCATAGAATGATAAAAGTTGGAATAGACCTTAAAGATCATCTAGTCCCAACCACCGCTTACCATGGTTGGCATTGTTGGAGAAGCAATAAAAATCAAAGTGTTTCAATACAGCCATCTGTTAATTCAACCATTTCAGCTGTTGAGAGGCAAAAAACACACTCTCAAGCTTCTTTCTTAGCAGGTATTATGTGAAAAAATGCAGAGCTTTGCATTGAGAGAGTGATTGGGCACTGGAATCATCTGCCCAGGGAGGTAGTAGAGTCACCATCCCTCAATGTATTTTAAAAAGGATTAGACGTGGCACTCAGTGCCATGGTTTAGTTGATGAGGAGGTGTTAGGCTATAGGTTGGACTCGGTGATCTCTAAGGTCTCTTCCAACCTGGTTTATTCTGTGATTCTGTGATTTCTTGATTTCACATTGTTCATGATCTTGTGAACAGTCTAGTGTTCATGTGTCCAACAAACCAGGATAAAAACTGTGAAGAAGAGGAGCAATGCCAAATAATATTCAAAGCAGAAAATAATATTACAAGCACTATTTTCATGCAGCTACCTCTGGTGGGTCTATTCTTTTGGAAAACGGGAATAAGGAATGATACATAGGCATCTGACAGCATCTGGTGCTGGGTTCAGTTACTTGTTATCTCCTAGTTAAGATGTGTGGCAAGTCAGACTTTCATGGTTAGCTAGGCCAAATAAAAAAGACAGATTACCTGCTAATGCACACTGCTCGGATATCACACACGTACCTGTCAAATATGTACTGTCTCCTGGGCACACATAAAACCAGAATGGTTCTAACTTTAAATGCATCCCAAAACTTACTTAACAGTGTATCTCAGTTGTAGCCAGTACTTGGTCCTACAGCATTTTCAGCAAGAACTGGTGAGCTAGCACCACTGAGTTCCTCATCCACAGAAGTGGAAAAGTCTAGGTGCACTGTGAAGTGCACCAGAGCATCACACACTGCCTGGATGAGTGAAACATTGGCTGGATAAGACATGAGATGAAAAGTTTTGGCAGTTCATCCCCTACCAAAAACAGGGCTCCATCTCCATAACTTAAAGGCATGTGGATGTATGGACCATTCAAACAAAATATTAATTAATAAACACCTTATCAGTCTGATGAACTGAATTTCTTATGGGCTCAGGGCAGCTGACTAAATACTCAGAAAATGGGGAAATGCATTCAGGTTTTCCTGTCTGCTGACCCTACACAGCAAGTACAGTTCATATGTTTTCTACTGAACATGCAAGTCCATCCAGTCCTCTTGGGACCAAGGCAGGAACCAGCACGGCTCAGTCAACGGCAGTGCTCTGCAGAGCAAATATAGATATATTCTTTTACCCCACTGAACCTTTTCCATCCCTATGTACACACATCTGAAAGCCCATGCAGTCAAAAGATACTCCTAAAAACACATACTGAATTCTCAAGCCAAAATTAAATCTCCAGCAGTTAAGCACCTTTGCTGTGATCAATAAAGTGCATGGCTGTGTAAGATGGCAAAGACCCCAGGGTTCCTGAGTGTGCTGGACAACAGTAGAGGGGTTGGCACCGAGCTGGAGTTACACACAGTGCTTACTGTACATCTGCTGGATTTTGTAATTTTGCAACAAGTGGAGAGAGGTTTCTCCTGCAGATCACCAAAGGAAGAAGGTCAGGAGAGTGGGACACAGTGTTATCACAGCTCTTCTTGTTTGCATAAAGTTTCCCAGCAGACTGAAGAAGAACTAAATCTTTGTGTCTTATGCTTATGAATAAAACATCTTTGACCTGAGGAATTTGAAATGCCTGTTAGTTTGCTCCCAGGGAGCAAGAAGTGGTCAAATGATCCTCAGTCTACAACTGGAACTTTGGATTTTAAAAATCCACATTTAAATGCACTGGAAGTCAATTATGTCCTGAGCTGAAAAGCAGACATCAGCAGACTTGCTATTCTCAGCACCTTTTGGTGAATGAAATACCAAAAGTAGATTTGTATATCTGTCCAATATAAAGAAGACAGTTTTGTAGTTAATGATTCCCCAGCATGATAAGCCATAGATTTTGTGCCTGCCCAGAGTGGTTTTAGTCTAGGATGTCTATGGATTCAAACATTTTGTTTATTTACATCCCACGTTGACAAAGCAGTATTTTTAGTGTGCCTTTTGGAGGGAATCAGAAGGTGTCCTTAGAATAGGGTCGTGCTTCTTTCTATGCTAGATCTTTCCTGCATGATTGTTGGGGGACATTTATTCCAAGTCATCAAGACTGGAGATTGTCAAAGTCATTCAGAGAATCAGAGCTCTTCTTTCCAGCTGCATCTACAATGCTTAACTCCAACTCGAGCAAGGAATGGACATGGCAGCACTAACAGGATGGCAGGAATCAGTTTTCTTCTCTGTAAAATGGGATAATCTCTTTTTATCACACAGGCACATATTCGAACTAAAGTCACTGCAGTGACCACCAAGTATTTTGGATGACAAGGTTGCCTAAAAAGGCTAGCCCAAAAACTGAGGGCCAAAAATCTTCATAATAATTTATTACAGTTTTCTTTCCTAAATATGCTCTATGTTGTCCAAAGCCATCAAGTTGAAGCATCAATGAGCTATTAGCATCAATAAAATCGACTTCCAGATAGTAAATATCTAATGATATTTTAAAACCTTTCCTAAAAATTATAGCTTTACTAAAGATGTTAGCATATATGTATGTTCTCTGTTTCCCAAAATAAAAACAAATATATCTCAGAGGTGGGCTGAAAAGATTCTGTTTGTAAATTTTTGAATGTACAAACATTCAAGGGGGAAGATGGCAGTACAGAGTGGTAAAACACCCCTGGAAAGTTACCTGTAAATATCAGAGTAGACGCTATCTGAAATACCTCATGATCATGCTCTGAAAGAGCCAAAATCAACCTAACTCACATGAAGGAAGATAATTGCTTGGGCCTATCAGACATCAAGATTTCTTTCATATGCATCCACTTTCTCTATCTGAATCTACTGAGGTGGAACAGATTCTAAGGATCCTTTGCCCTTCTCCAAAGGTACACGGTGTCCAGCAGCTGGCCAGATCTTTGCAATAGCTGTTGCAGCCTGGACACTTCTACAAGGCACAGCACACCTGCTATGTGCAATAGGTTTCATCTCACGGACTTCACATGCAGAGCTGGCCCTTCACGTGAGCTACCCCTCACACCCCCCCTCACAGTCAGGAGAGAGCAGCAGACACAGCTGACCTAATTTAGATGCATTTCCACATACAAGAAATCAAACCACACAGTGGGTGTCCAGCTGGCTTCTTCCCATGCGGATGTCTCCATGCTGATGACTCCCAGCTTGCTGTGGTTTGGTCTTCCTACTCAGGCAGTCCCACGGCGCAGCTGCCAAGGCCAGTCGGCCCTTGCAGCAGCACAGCCACAGCTGTGTTAGCTCAGCACTGCACCTGGGGCACAGAGCTCCTCGGGGCTGCAGCCTGGCACTGCCTTCAGGGCTGACACAGACATGCCAGGTGAGACCTGCTGAGTGCTGAATGTTTGCAAAGATTTCTGTGAGGTCTTGGCGGGGGACTGAAAGTGAGGACCCTATTACAAGTCATCAAAACCAAGAATCTCTTTGGAAAAGAGTCCTGCCTATTCTTAGGAAATCAGAGAAACTGAAATAACATCAAAAAAAACAGTAGAGGACTTTTCTCTAAACGTTGTTTCTCTAACGTTCTTATTTCTAATAAATAATTATATAAATGAAAGTACTGGGAGATATTCAAGCCGGAAAAATCTTTATTTTTAGGAAGGGCAGTAGGCTATTTATCTCAAGTTGACCCAAGCAAACAATCTTCAAAAAGGCCTCAGAACTGTGGCTGCCAACTTCAAATACTGCTTATAAAGAAAAATAAACAAAAGCAAGAATGCTTGGGTTGGGGTTGGAAATGTCCTCAAGGAGCAGAGAGCTGATGTTTCTATGGCAATGCCATATGCTTCCAGCAGACTGGTCTCTGCTTTAGGCACAAGGGTTTTAAAATGGGCAGAGGATGTTTAGAGTATTCACTCATCTCTGTATGGCAAAAGATGTAGAGTTTCAGGAATTTGATATTATTTTGAGTCCTTCACTTCTGTCTGTCTAAACTATTCCTTCCAGATAAACATTACACATTGATGTGAAGCTGTCAAGAAAGGACATGGTTCTACTCAATTTGCCCAATTGTTTTCATCAATTAATTAAAAACTTGGACTTAAAATATCCACATGTCCTACTTTTACAGGTATCTATGAGTGATATGATGCCAGTTATATCAGAGGAGAAACATTTTTCTATTTTCTTTTCCCTGAGTTCTGAGGCAAAGCTTGATAATGTTCAAGTAGAGTTTGTTTTCCTTTTTTTTCTTCTTTTATTTTTGTCATTCCATAAGAGACAATGGGCACTTATAAGTGCCACACAGTTCCAAAACTGTTGATCAATCTGTGTCAAGTGACAAACATTATTATGCAAATAATTCACAGTATCTGTCACAGTTCTCCATGCTTTGATTAGGTGACAGCCTCTCAGGCCAGAATTCATACTTCTCAGATTATTTTTTCCTTAGGTATATGTCTTCTGACAATATTTTTACTACCTTTACAGAACAGATCAGACTGCAGACAAATGAAAACTCAAAATACACTTTCAAAATTAAACTATATAGCCCATGAACTTGCAACACCATCAAGATAAAGCAGGTAAACAAGCTGTGATATGTCACCTTTACCAGACATAGCTATCTATGTATGTACTTGGCCATCACCAGATGACAGGTAATGAGAATTAATTTCATTCTCCTCCACTGAAGGCTAAAAGAACATGATCAGAAACAGTTTCTAAGACTTGAATAGCATACCATAAATTATGTTACAGTCATTTATCTAATTTCTTGGCATATGAAGAAGTAACATGTGGAGGGTGACAGAAACTAAGAAAATGTGTATTTTTGCCTCTTGCCATCAAAAATCACCATTCTACACAAACTACAGGCATTTGTGACACAGGATAGAATTTATTTGTATTTTTGCAAATAGATTTTGTATATTATGTTAATTAAGTGAATTTTCATTTCATCACAAACCCCTGAGTTTGTCAGATTCAGCTGTGCCCAGATTGCTTTCCCTTATACTATCCTGAGCAGACCTTTGAAGTGAGAATCTACTAAGTAATACCATAATGTTTGATCTTTGCCCTCATTCCTGAAGATCCAGGTAGGTCCCTGAGGATCTTTCTCAGATCTAGAAGGAAACACACCTTTGGACGCTATCTCCAGCAGGAAAGACCCTAACACTGCTGGCAAGCTAAAACCAAGGTTCCACTGACACTAAACTTAGCAGTGACTTGGCAGCTGGTGTGCCATGGCTACTACTTTGAGTACTGTTCCTCAGATTCAGCTCCCCATGTGCATCAGCTCTTTCCTCTTTTACAACGGTCCTGCAGGAAAGCACCATTTTTTTCTTCTGGGTTTGTTTTGGATCAGATCTAATGGGATTCCTGGTCCAAGACTGGCAAGCATGAGTATAATGGATATAACAAAGACTGAAATGTCTTAATGCAGACCATTTGACCCTGAATACATACCCTTTTGTGTACCCCAGCACTTGAAAGAAAACTAGAAATATCAAGCACTGGTGTGGATCCAAGGGAGCCTTTTATTATGGAAGAAAGAGACCCTTTGTGTGTTTATATATTCACAAGAAAGTCACAAGTTCCAGTACTAACTAAAGAAACATGCCATGTTTTCTTACCAGTAGATGAGAGAGTCAATGGCTACATCTGAATTAGTGAATAAAGCAGTGTGGGGATCTCTGAGTCAAACAGCATAACACAGCCCATGTCCATGTGCTGAAGCACTCTCCATGTTTGCCCAGAGAAGGGCAGTCCTAGACAAGCTGCCTCTTGGGAGCACATCCAAACAGATGCCATGCCCTAAGCTGTGCCTGGTCATTGCCAGGAAAATCACAATCTGTCAAGGAGCAAAAATAAGGCCTGAAACCACACCTTGCCCTTCTTCAGCTCGCCAAAGCAGATGTGACCACAGAGAACTCTGTGCATGTTACCAGCACAGCACTCTTCTTTTGGGAAAAGAAAACCAGAACAGGCAGAATCACAGCAAACACCTACCACAGCACCACTCCTGCAAGCTGGCAGCTGGGAAGGAGTGGGGGGGCCTGGTTCTGCCCTCAGTTAAGTAGGTGTGGATCAGGAACAGTTCCAATGAAATTGGTGGAACTGTTTGAATATAATATGAGAGTAAATTCATATTCTGTGTATGTGGATTGTCTTCCATCTTCAGTCCCATCTTGCACTCAGACCAGCAGGAAGGTCTGAAGAAGCATAAAACAACTACAGCCTCCACAGCACTGTCAGCATGCAACTGGTTCTTGTTTTTAAGAAATGTAATCATTAAATCCAGATGCAGGGAGGGAAAGGAGGAATAAATGCCCCATGGGTGTAAAGATTTTCAGGAGATCAGCAAGGCCAACATTTGATTGGACTTTTCAGCTTGAACTGGAACAAACTTTGTCCCTCGGGGGAAAAAATCTAATAATTGTGGAGACATAATTGTTAATGCAGACCTAACATTTTGGCCTACTAATTTTCTTCACCATTCAGAAACAGTGGATGGAAATGTTCCTCACTCAATTGCTTACATAACAATTTTACAGGGAGGGTATTTCCATTTTCTTCCAGACCTGTTTGTGCTTTGTGTGCAATTATTTTGTGCTCCCAGAACATTCAGCAATTTGAATTCCTCAATTAGCTCAACACTCTGACACTTCTTTTTATAAATATGATGTTGGCTTATGCTCTGGAACAACCAACCAATCACTCCATTATCACTAACAGGGCAAGGAGCAACAAAAATATATCAGAATAATTGAGTATGCCTGAGAAAACTTCAGAGCCCAAAGGAAACTATCTGGATCCCATTTTCCCTTCATTCCCTCTTCCCTCATAGCATTGATTGTCAATACCTCATTTCTGGTTTACATTGCTGCAACCCATGGTTTAAAGTAGTGTTTTACAATAGTGAGCCTCAGCACCCTACAAGTTTTTGTGATGAATTGCACAATGTGTGGGGGGAAAGTTGTGAAAGGAATACCCAGATTACTTTGCCACATCTCGTTTTGAAGAAGGGCTCTGACAAGGAAAATAGAGTGACCCAGAATTGAGGTAAATGTCTTGAAGAACTGAGAAGGGTGTCTGTTCAGAATAGGAGGTAAACTGGTTTCCAGTGGACTTCAGCAAAGACTGTGCAGCCCTTGTTCTTAGGCTCAATCCAAGGATGTAGCACTGAACTGAACTAACTTGTGTGTGTGGACTAGATAAAAGCTGGGTGTGTGGACTAGATAAAAGCTCACTCATGGCTGCAATGCAGGTTGAAGTATAAATGAGATTATCTTTATGGCTGACTGAAGGATTGTCATAGACATCCCATATTTCCATTGTCCACATTCACTATCATAAGTAAAAAGTTATTCTACTTAGACCCACTAAGCCAAGAAAGCTTTCTGGCAGACACTAAAGAACCAGCTAGGACCACCCACCAGCTCTGAGGCATCAGAGAATATAACAAGCTTTAGATCTGTATGGGTGGAAAGAAACATGGCAAAGGCAGACATTGGGATAAGAATCTGTTTTCAATTTAGAAACTAACAGTCTCCCTTCCACAGTGTGCGGTGTAATCATTCAGCTGCAATCCTTAGTCTGGCGGGAGCCAGTCCTACCGCTGTGTGTTAAGACTAAACAACTGAAAGAAATAAGCAGTACAAATAGACAGTATTTCTGCTGTCCCAAGTGTCTGTGGTCTGAAGACTTTGTTTCCTAGGAGCTATTATCAAAGAAAGTGTTTCCAAAGCAAACCAGATAAAATTTTGTATGCAAGAATGGCAAAGACAACTGAGTTTTCCATTTATGTTCATCTCAACTTCTCAGAGCTCTCTGGGATAAGACCGGACTAATGATTCATTTCTAAACCTCTTTTTTAAAGCTTGCTGTTAGTCATCTGATAAGATACACTGTTTTCAATCAAGCAGCTTGTCTAGCTGGATAGAAGGACCTACCCACACTTGGAAATGGATGTTAATGTGCAGATGAGACTCAGGATTGGTGGCTCCTGCTACCCCGTTCTCCACAGCTGTAATTACAGCACCATGCAGACATGCAAGTGCAGGTTCCAGGAGAGAAATGGCCATAGCATTGTGCCAGGGTTAGCTATCCCCAGCCACCAGCAGGGACATTTAGCATTACTGCTCACCAGCCAGTTTCTGCAGCTAGGGGAGGTATTGCTGGATGGGTCTGCAGGTGGTACTGTAGGCCTGCTGTCCCTGCCACAGCTTAGAAGTGGGCATGAGAAGCAGTGCAGAAAAAAAAACTCATTCTTGACTTCAGGGCAACCCAGGAAAATAAGGAATAGGAAGATACAAAGGAAAGCTAATCCTAATTTCATCAGTACAATATAATAAGATGCCTCCTTAATGTCCCTCCCAAATGCAGGGAGACTCATACCCCTCTGAGTCACTTAAGTTTGCACTTTTCCCACTTTTTGCAAGGCAGGTGACCTCAAGAGCCACAGAATACAAAACACGCTGTAGGGAGAGCCACAAAAAATATTCCAGGAGAGCCTGGTATATCTCAGACTCTGACAGTCACCTCAGGGATGCTGTTTGTAAATGATAGCAAAAACAGAGTGTGGTAAATAATTTTTGGAGAGCTAAATGACATGCTAGTGCCTTCATATCAGCTCTGCAACAACACTGCAGGAGTTAGACAAGGGTAAGATATTTAGGATCCAAAAATTCACAAGTCTGCATGGATCTAACATAACACATATGATACAGGGGAGACTGAACAGGGTAAGCAGCAGCTGCCTGAGTTAACAGAGGTTGCTCCTGAGGATAAACTGTGCATCGGCCACCAGCTTTGCATAATGAGGGAGCAGTTCCTCAGTGGAGAAAAAGAGTTTACACATAACACCACAAATTAAAACTATTCTCTTTAATTTGCTCTTTATTTTCCAGTCTTTGAAGGTCCTCTTATTAGCTTTGTCTCTCATTTCTCTGATTCCTTATATGATGGGTCTAATTAGCATTTAAAGGAAGGTGATCTAGATATTCACAATCTTCTGTTTAATTTTGGTAAACTTTGGTAAGTTATCAAAAATACAAAATTATATACAACAGGCACAGCCACACATTTGTTCAAAGGGCACTAAGTTCTGTAGGTATGTTTATCTCTTGTAGGTTATTCATCCAAAGCTCATCAAAGCTTTGATGTAAAGTAAATTTTCTAAAGCTTCTCCTTTTTTAAAAGTAAAAGCTATTCCTTTCCTATAGAACTTTACTAAATAAGGATTTCTGATTAACTCATCCTCTAGTACAACATGCAGTAAGAATCTGCCAGCTCCACACCCATTGTTTGTCAGGGACAGGACACAGGCAGGAATGCTGACAGCTTTAACACTCAAAGGCAAAAAAGCAAGAACCAGGACAGAGAGAAGAACAGACTTAAGTTCAGCAGTGTGTGTGTGGTCTGCTAGCATGGTGTTGTACAGTGTGCTCTGGGGAGACCTGGTGGTTATAGTTCTTCCTTTCCCCGTCTCTCACCAAACCAACTCTCCAACTACATGTGCATAGGAAATATCTTTTTTTTTTCATTGCAGGAATGCCAAGAAGGATTTTATCGTACCAGCTCAGGAAAATGTTCTCCTTGCAACTGTAATGGTAATGCAAACAGATGCCTTGATGGATCTGGAATCTGTGTGGTAAGGAATTCCTGTCTTCTCTCATTGTCCAACTCTTCTTTTAAAACCAGGACTCAGTTTCAATACACAGCAAAAATAGTGTCTGTACCACAGGAGCTTTTTGCTGTATAATGATCATAAGTAGGGCCAAGATCAATACGTTAATGAATTATCCTGGCCAAAATTCATTCTCCCTTACTTAAATTATCTCTGCAGATTCAAAATGTTTCCCTTATGCAGTATTTGTGAGAGTTAGTATGCTGTAGAAAATTTTTACTGCATCAGAAATATGTAAAGAGTTCTGTATACCTCTGAAAAAAAAAAGTATAAATTCAAATACATTTCATTCTACCCTTTATGAATATAGTGCTGTATACAATATAAACAATTTACAATGGTGAGTGACCCTTGTGAGTGTATATACATGTGTTATCCATAGCAATTCTGCTGCATGGCAGTCTCCTGCTGTGAAGGAACAACATGAGAAGGTTGAAATAATACACCAAGGGAAGAATGTGTTGAATTCCAAGGTACTGTTACAATTTCCCATATGTTCCATCTGACTCAAAATCAGTTCATATAGAAAGATGTGTGTTAGTACTTGAACATTTGCAGCTCCAAAACAAAAATCAGTCCAGTAAAACTAATCCAAACTACTAATGGGCAATCAGAGCACTAATACCTTTAAAAATTACGGAAGTTAATACTGTAATGTATCTAAACCACATAGCAAGAGCTAGGCCATTGCAGGCTTGTAAAGCAGGAGTAGAGCCCTGAACCCCTTGCTCTGCCATGTGTTACTTGTGACAAGTCATAAACCTTTGCCCTCAGTTTATCTCTTCATAAAATGGACTCATAATATTCACATACTTTGCATTGTTGCAGCCACTATCCAGTTTTCAGTTATACAAATAAATAAAGTCATGCTCCATGGCATATTTCCTAACGTTTTTATTTCTGTGGGAAGAAGACAGTGCAGCTGTTCAGTGCAAGAACAATTACTATGGCTTGGCCACCATAATGTGCTTAGAATTGGCTGGTTTCTGTAGAACGTATATTGGCTTAGTCTTCTAATACTTAATTTTCAAAAGTGGTTTTACCTTTTGGTTTCCAGGCATTCCCAGCTATTCTCTTTCTCATGCACAAGGCTCTTGCTCATGGGATGATTGTCCCCTTGGTGCCAAGTGACAATAATTCCAAGGGGAAACTTCTAATGGAAGACTTGGGAACAAGAGAGAGAGCTTGTCAAATGTCTGCTTCCGATGACTCTGGTCACCAGAGCACTTCTGAAGTAGAATATATGGGGGGGGGGGAAAGTTACAGTATCAGGATGAAATTACCTGAAAGAAAATGTGCATTCCTGACTGGTGTCTCTTCAGGGTATTAAACTCTTGGAACCAGCTAGGAAGTAAGGAATAAAACTAAAAGCTAAACCTATTATTTGAGTTCAAATAGCCTTAAGCTCCGGTCATTTACTTCTGAATAAAGAGGAACTGTGAAAAGACTTGAGTGAAATAAGAGGAAAAGGTAGAGAGAAAAAGCAGAATGAAAAGGAGCTTTAAACATTTGCTAGCATAAAACAGAACCAGAGATGCCCATGGGAACTGCAGTAACAGGACTTTCCTGAGGATTTGGAAATTTCCAGGGAAGTTCAGAAGACTAATGAAACTGGTAAAGAGCAAAATGGGAGTGAGAAAGCCTGGGAGAACAAAAGCTTAGACAAAGAAAGATGTAACTTGAATAACAGCAGGAAGAAGCATGTCAGATGAATTAATTAATTCAGTTTGGGAAAAGGTGACTTGATGGTTGGTAATGTGACTTGTATTAAAATCAGTGGACAAGGCAGCTTTCTCCAAGGGCAGTTCTGGAGAAGGACATGTACAGATCTGGCCAAACCCTGCTGGGGCAGAAATGAGTCAGTACCTCTATAGCTGGGAGTTCCTGTGAAGAAATAGGACCACATGTTATGGAGAGCTCACCATTTTCTCTGTTCTCAATTTTTTAGGCAAACTACTCCAATAATTCTTGCAGTGGTAACCACCTGATAGTAAGACAAGATTTTCTGCATTCAGTTAGTTTTTAATGGGCTGTTAAAAAAAAATCTCTATTGATCCCAGCATTGTTGTCATCCTCCTTTTCTCTCCATATGAACTTGCTATCTTCCTGCTTGTAAGATGCAACAGTGTTCTAAAGTTTTATCATTTATGGACTTTCCACCGTAACCACATCTTACCTTAATCCTGAGCCGCAGATACAGAATGTCTAGCAGAAGATCTTTAGAAGAGCTGATCTTCCTCAAAGTTAAAATTTTCTATATCTGCATGTTTATCAACATAATGGAATGATTTAAACATTAAAAAAACACATAATTTTTAAAAATTAACTCTGCTAAAAATCCTTGAAATAATAACAATATGAAAGTAATAATAACACTGTGTTTCGTTGGTAGATCATTTTTTTTATAGTCTAAGTAATAACTAAGCTATAAGACCTGAGTAAATGGACAAGACATGAAATGGACAAGTATGAAAAGGAAAAAGTATTCTGCTTCAAAAGGGATGAAATAAAAAGATCAGGCTCCATACGATGCTCTGAGACCATCATATTATGCAAATCCCTCAAATCAATTTGGCAAATGTACTTCCCATGGCATACAAATTAATGAAATTTTCACTGGCCTGTGCCCTGAATTCAAAATCAAATAAAATTGAACCCTTCTTAATGATGCCTTAAGGTAGGCTGCTCATAATCTTTAATTTCTGCTGACATATATACCTTGAGGTTCTGTTTCAAAACTCTCAGTTTATTCATAGAGTGTAAATCAAATCCATGAGTCGTTAAAAGCTTATTGAATGACACAATCAATGAATCAACAATCTCATTAGGTAACCAGACAGAAGAAATTATTGCAGACAAAGCCTTTCTTGCATATATGTCCACATAAAACCAGTACACAAATCAGTCAGAGTCTTGTGACTAAAACTAAAGAGACACACAGTGCATTTTGTTAGGATACAAAATCACCCAAGTGTTAAATGAAGAATACCCAGCACAGTGTAATCTCTACTAACAATATATTAAAAGAGAGATATCAAATAATGCTTCATTTCAAAGGCACTATTTGGTGATGCAAGTCAGGCTGGTAGGGGAAGAAGCACCAATTCATTGTGTTGAATTTAGATTTTGGATTTTTAGCATAATTTTCTCAATCCTGGCTAAGAGAAGAAAACAGTCTCTTTTCAGACTCTGGCTTTTCATTTTGGAAATATGCATATATGTGATGTTAATTGGGTGAAACTGCAGGAACTTCAAGTGGCCATCTGCAGACGCAGGGATGTGCATTTCTCCTGCAAAAAGTGTTTTGCTGCTAATAAGATAGGAAGATATGAAGGGAAAGTTTTGCCTCCTTCACTATCCCCCAGACCACACCCTACCAGCAACCTACAGCTGAGCTGTTTCTTTAGAGCACCTCCACTGAGGGTTCAGCATTTGAAAATTTAGGCATGGGAGTGGTCTTCAAATGGCTGGTCATCAGAAGGGCTGTGATTGTCAACTCTGAAAAGAGTGGCATATGGAGGTGAAACAGGTTTTCTAAAGCAATAAGCTGTCATATTATATGTAAGGAGTATAATTGGCAGGGCTTTACCATTCTAAAGAATTTGATTGCACAGTTTAAGGAAGGAAGATAACTGCAATGGACTATGGCAGTGACTTCAGAGGAACACAACAAAATGGATTGGAAGGTTGAAAGAATTTTAAAAATACCAAGCTGTTTATCCAGGCAAAATTTTTGTTATCAGTGTCCTATGTGAGGTTTCTACTGTTAGTGGAGATTAGATCTTCCTAGACACATGAAAACACAGAACAGAGGAAGTAAGTCTGGAGAAAGCATTATAGCAGAAGGTGAAGGGTAAATTTGTTGTCTTCCTAAAATTCTCCAAGTGGTTTGTTATCATTTCAGTCCCAGATATTTGATAAGTTTTTATATAAGGCATCCAAATACTAATAAATAAATAAATGTGACCAATTTGGAACAAGAAAGACCAAACGATCCTAACAGTGGAGAGGATAAATCTGCTGGTATCCTTTCCAGCCTTTTATGGAATTTTTTACAATAGAGCATATTGTCATGTAAGTGATTTGTGTTTAAGCATTTGGGTTTACAGCTGAGTGGAAAGGTTGGAACAGATTTGGCAGTTCTGCCTAAGAGGATAATATGTTCCACATGGTTGCCAAGGCTGGTCTGGAGAATTGCCAGTGAATCTACAACCATCCATCAAGCACAAGCAGAAAGCAGTAGAGGGCTAGCAAAACTATCCAGCTTATTAGGTACTTCTTCCTTCACAAAGAGCTCACTGCTTCTTTCTGTAAAGACGGACTACAGATATCTATACAGCATTGGTGATACATTCTTGGAAAGCTAACCAGAACTGCAACAGTCTCATGCTAAAATGCAGCTTTTCTCTTCTCCAGAGCGTTTTAGAATGCAGTAGTTGTCAAAAACACTAGTGTTAGTCAACTCCTTTTCTCAGGTATAGGTATCTCCCTCCCTCTTAGCTGTGTTTAAACTTAGTATTTGTTGTCCTAACCAGTTTAGTGCTGAAAACATGCAACAGTGACCCCCAACATGTGACCATTTTGTTTCTGCTCCCCTCACAGCCAGTGTAAGAGGCATGCAGGAAACCAGGCCAGGACTGTGAGGAAGGGCTACTACTACTGCTGCTGCTGCTGCTGCTCTCCTGCCTGCTCAGCCACATTTGCCATAGTGATGGATTGAGAAAGTAGAAGGCTAGGTGTGTTTGGCAAGGCATCAGCTCCCTGTTAACTAATTCAGGACAATTTCCACAAATCAAAACTTTGACACAGGGGATGTGTTGACCAAAACAGCATCAGGAAATTAGTTTTCTAGCTACTCTCTTTTTTTTTTTTTCAGTTAGACAGGTGTCTTTACTTTAGCAAAAATTGCACAATACTTTATGTTTACTTTTAGTGCCTCATCTCCTTCTTCCATATGAAATGCTGAAAACTAGCACTGCGTCTTATCCACAGTGGTTGGAGAGAGAAGGCTTGAAATCATAAACATCATAGATGGAAAAGATAAAACATGTACAACTCTTGGTTTTCAAGTCATTATGCTGCACTCTTTTTTTATTATTATTATTTTGGGACAGAAATAAGTTCTGGTGTGCTGGCATGGGCAATGCTATGCAGTTCTGTAATCTCAGATATGAAAGCATATGGAGGGAGAAGTCTAAATCTACCTCAAATCTCCACTGGCACAGCAATACAGACAGACTGCACAGCAATGTAAACCACCTGCATCTCTTTACCTATACAATTTACTTATCCTTTTGCAATCTTCTGCAATAGCAGTTGTTATAAGACTCAGAATGACAAGTAATGAGGGAGAAAAAAGGTAAACCACAATTCCTGATATGTTGTAACAATGACTGTTTACATCTCCAAAGTAATAAAATAGTCAGGGTTTAAGGACCCTTCCAGATTTCACAGACAATATTTAAGATACTGTGATTTGGGGGTTTAGGGGGGTTTTGTTGTTGTACTAACTTCAAAAGAGGCAGTAATAACTTTGATTGCCACTGGAGTGTCTCCATACCATCCAGCATTAGGTGCTCTGCACCACTCTGTTGCAGGTCCTGCCTTTCTGTAACTTTAGAAGGTACACAGAAAACCAGTCTGTTACCTGTTTCCTATGGAGAGGATCCAGACTGCCTCAATTGCACTAAGTATTATCCCTCAGATGAAATAATTTCCCTAAAATGTCATAAATGGCAGATTAAATTAAGCTGGTGCCTTTGCGTTCAGGAGCTCAGTGCTGACAATCATTTCTAAGTAAAACTCCACCATCCCCCTCACAGAACAATTTCAAGGTTTTTTTTGTGTGTGTACAGATAGTTACAGTAAGAGTCAGATAAAAATGCTCACGCTGATTGCTGGCACTCAGTGAGACCAGAGTAGTAGGACCAGCTAAGGCATTTTCTTACACAGGCTGATACAACCCAGCCACTCTGTCATCAGACAAGCTGCTGCTGGTCTACCGATGGATGAATGATTACATATTGTAGACTCATAGAGAAGCTTTTAGAAGCCAGGCTGCAATTGATGATCCAATCAAAATTATCCACTTAGAAGAAAACCACTTTTCTCAAGCTACCATGCCAGCGTCACCCAATGCTGAGAATCAGGGAGGGTGTTGTTCTTGCCTTCAGAGATGTTTCCTGGGCTTAATGCACTCAAGAGTTTTGTTGGAGATGCAAAATAATGGAACATAAAATATAAGGACACTTTTTCTATCACTGTAAAAATATGGTTCTAAATACCCACAGAAACTCTGACTTGCTAAATAAGATAAAGGCACTTTTACATAATTACTAACAAGAGAAAAAACACAAAACTGCCTCAAGCACTCAGCTGATGGGATCTCTGGGGTAAAAGAGCTCTTTTTCTCTTCCCTTCAGTTTAGAAGATGAAAAACTCAAGATTTAAGGAGCAACATTTTCTGTCCTGCTCTGTTCGTTGCAATAGTATTTGAGCTTTGGAAACCAGTAACAGATTCATTCTGTTGTTTTGTCGTTTCATATGTTGTTTGGAGAGCTGAGGAAAAACGAGGTGAAGTGAATTGATCAAACATCATGAAGGCTACAACTGAATGCAGCCCATCCAAGGCCTTTGCCAGTGCTTCAGACACAGGGGCGCTCATTCGCTTCAAGCACTCAATGCCCACACTCTGTGTCTCTCTGGTGGTACATTAACATCACTTCTTCATTGGGTGATGACAAATGCAACATATTTTATAACTGTATTAGCCTTCCATTAGCCTCCTGACTCTCACCACATGCCCTGTGAATAGTGCACTCCTAACAAGGAGGAGTGCAAGATCCGAATGTCCCCCCATCACCTGCCTGCCACTCTGCTCTTGTTTGCTCTCAGCTTCTATGCTCTCACCAAGATTCTTTCCTCCTTTTCCTCCTAGTCAAACTTCTTCCTGGTATTCTCTCATTTAGAGGGTCTTAGTTAAAATAACCTTCTGGTTTTCAGTACACTAAATATTTTATTCCTTACAGCAAATATGACTAAGAAAAACCACCTTCAGCTCTAAAACTATTGATGTTGAATCTATTTGAAGATCTATGGAATAAAAATTGACCTTTTTGTTTCTTTCACTCATCACATTCTACTTGCTGTGGAGTTCTCTGGCTAAATCACAGCCTTGTAGAAAGAAATAATTTCTGTGCAATGGGTTCACTATGACTACAAAACATGCAGCAAGACAAGCAAAGTCTTCTGGAATCAAAAGGGATCTGAGCTAAAATAGTGAGTCCTAACAGAGGAGCCTTGATTCAATTCATATTAGAGAGATCGGTTAAAAAAAAAGAAACCTCAGATGTGTTTTCACAAGCAAAACCAAAAACATCAACATTGCCAGGACAAAATTCTGCTACTAAATCAAAGTCACAACACTTGGATACAAAACTCATTTAGGAATGCCTGTGCAAGTGAAGCTTGACTATTTCTTTTCATTAAATATCTTCCCTAGTCGCATTCCTCTCTTCTCATATCCTTTTTCAAAGAACACACCATGTTTGGAGTAGAAAGTGAGTTTCAAATCTATAGGGGCTGCCACAAGTAAAAAATTGGTTAGGTGAGCTCACCCACCTCCATGCCAGTGCTGATGAAGAAGTTCCAGCTGCAGAGACACCAAGGTGCCCCTTGCCCCAGTCTAGGCAGCTCCCTCCCATTTTGAGCACTCCTGAAATCCCACACTCAGCTTTCCTGTCAGCTCCTAGCACCTGGGCCAACTCTGCATGTAGCAAAAGAGGTCCTATACAGGGCCTGACTGACAGTCTCAACAGTCCATATATGATCTCCAGCTGAGGCAATGGGAGGTCCAGGCTAGGAGGGCACCTAGACTGGCCTGTTTCTCAAGTCTCCATTTCATACTCCACCATCACCCACAATTGCTGTTTTAGAGTATGTTACAGGGTACATACCTCCTGAGTCCTTTTGATATCCATTTATAAATCTGTTGCCCATTAATTCACCTAGGAAATCCCTTTTTGTCCCTGCAAGTAATATTGCCTTCTGGCAACGAGTATGAGAAGTCTATCTTCTGCAAAAAGAAGTAATTTTTCAAGTCAATGCCCCTCAGTTCTCATACTGTAGAATTTGGGTGAACTATTGCATTGCATTCAGCTTATTCACCATCTTTCTAATTCTACATAACCCAAACACACCCTCCTGCCTCTCTCTCCCAGCTGAGCAGCCCTACATTTTTGGTCTCTGTAAGATGCTAGTGGATACTGAACAAAATTCATGTCAGCATCAAGGCTTAGGTGATCCGAATAGTGACTCTTCTCACTCTGAAAAGTTACTGTTACATCCTAACTTCAATTTCCTACCCTTTATCAGCTTTCCATTTGCAAACAAAACTTTTTTCAAGTGCCCTGTCAACTTAGTTGGCTTTTTGTGAAAGTCCAGGTAGGTTACATCCTCTGGTTCCCCTTCATACCCTTACTTATTTGCCCCATTAGCTAGCAGATTAGTGAATGAGGAGCTCCAGAATCAGATGATGCTTATTCATATACTCAGAGATCTTCTTATTTATTATAGACACTGTCAACTTACCAGGGATGGAAATCATATCCATCAGTGTGAAGTTTCCATGACCGACGCTTTTAGCCCAGAAGAAGAATCAAGGAAGCTAACCCAAAGCCACAGCAAATATGCACTGATAAAGTAGTTCTCCACACATGTCTGCCATGGATCTGTCTGCTTGCTGCTTCAAGCCTTGCATAGCTGTTCACACCTGTACTGTATCCATATACAGTGCTGTAACTGCAGAGTTCTGATTCAGGGACACTGCAAAACAAATCCTTGCACAGTTGCAACAATAGAAACCCTTTCTGCATTATTTCTACTCTTTTAAAGTAGACTGTTGAAACAGCTCCTGATGCTCTTTTCCAGTCACCATGTCCCAGAAGCAGTCTTGCTGAAACCTGTATCTGGTCTGGGTCTGTTGACAGTATTTACCAGCAGATATTTTTTATTTTGTTTTGGAGTCATTAAAAGGGATTTTTCCCTTCTGGCACATTCAGTTCAAAACAGGGCTGCCAGCTACACCTGAGTACCTCTGAAACTTCTGCTCCAGCACCTGCCAGCCACATATGTGTCGTTTGTCCTGTACTGCATCTTGTCAACACTTGCTGCTGGCCAGTGTAGTCATTTATAGCATTTTCATTTGCAGCTGTTTGGGCTGGTGTGGCTGATTCTGTGAATATATTGAAAGGTCAAGGTCTAGCATCAGCCACTCTACTGCTTGGCCATGTCTTCAGCTAGATGATCTCTTTCTGAATAAGGCAATAGCTCCGTTTAACTTTCACCGTTCTCTCTGTTTCCCCACAGGACTGCCAGAGGAACACAACGGGACAGCACTGCGAGCAGTGTCCAGATGGATTCATTGGTGATGTTGGCAGAGGTGTACCCACGTTCTGCCAGCCCTGCCCCTGTCCCCTGCCTGCACTTGCCAAGTATGCAAAGAGTCTTTGCTTCTCTTTGATTTGGTCTGGGTTTGGCCTTTTCCAAGGTATGGTCAGCATCCCTTCCTAAATGCAGGAGAGAAAGGCTGCTGCCCTTGACAAACACAGGGGAAAATAAGAGGACTACCAGCTGCTCATATTTATAACCACAGGAAACAGCATTTCATTTAGAAGGTGTAAAATATCTTTAAATGCTCATAGCAATTCTTACCAAGAGGGAGGAGAATGAGCAAGTTCAAGTTCACCCTTTTACATAGAAGAGATTATTCAGTTGTCTGGCTGCTGTTAAAAATCCCTTAAAGAACGATTCTCAAGAAAGGTAGCATCAGAGATTTATGTGGCTGAGACAGATAGAAAAAAAGACAGACAGAAAGTTCAATCCATGGCACCTGGATGTTAAAACCAACCACAAAAAAAGCATGACCTTGCAATCCCCTGAGTCTACAGAAGCTGAATCTGGTTAGCACAGTAACAGTTCAAAGTAAAGTGCTGGAGGACCCTTTGACAGGTACAGTGCCCCTTCAGCTGATACCCAGCTACTTTTGGGTAAGAGACTCTGAACCCTGACAGAAAATGAAGACCAAGTCACAGAGCTCCAGATGTTCTGTGCTTTGTGCCTTCAGAGAAAATAAAGAAAAATACAAAACTACAAGCCACAACCAGCCATTAGAAACTGTTAGTGGCACGCAGCTGAAAGAAATTATCAGTAATGCAGCTGAAAGAAATTATCAACTTCCTTTTGCTCAGATTCGTGTACTGGGAGAGACATATCTATGCAAATCCCACCATAATGCACAGAGAAGAAGCTACTAAGCAGTTGCCAACAGGCTGAAGCTATTTTTCAGGCAGCTATGTATTCCTATTGTGTTGTTTCCCATTCTGCTTTTAGCAGGACTTCACAGCAAAGGGAATTTTGCCCTCACTGTATTTGTTTGCTGTTGCTATTGGATTATTCAGAACCTTAAGGTGGGATGAGCTGCATTTTGCTCAGTTTCTCAGGGCTCAAACTGGCAAGGGAACAAAATCACTCTGGCCAAATTCTTGCAGATCACTTCTTGGCTTTTGCAGTGAGCTGTAGACACTTGAGAAGGGCCATGGGGTGAAGAACAGCTATTGTTGAAAAACTTCAGCTTTGTCTGGATTACAGAGAAAATCCTCCAGAGACAGTGGAAGAACCTGGCTTTGCTCACATGTAAAAAGGCTTAGGAGTAAACAAGCTTGCAGATGAAGCAGACTATTTCCTACAGTTTCAGTAGCAGCTGTAGTGCATGAAAAGGTAGAAGATACTACAGCCAGAAGAAGTGCTTTTCCCTTAGCAAAGTGATTGTTTTAACCTGTTGGGCACAGAGCAGCCACTTTGCTGTAAGAAGCTGTACTCTCAGCCACAGTCTAGGCTGCACATGCCTGAGGCACTGCTGCACAAGCCTCAGGCTCTACCAAGCAAGGGCAGTCAGGCAAGGTCTGGTCTGTCCTCCCTACATCTCAATTTGACACAGGGTGACTAGGTCTGCATTCATCCAGACCCTGCCTTGTCCTGCAGTCCAACGGACTCTGCAGCAGTGCCCCATGAAAACAGGGAGCTGGCTGGTCCACCAGGTCACTGAGCGGGGCCCAGTGCAGTGGGACCAGCAGGGACTTGAGCTACAGCCTTTCTCTGCCAGTGCTATGGGAGATGGAAGCAGAGGCCAAGGAGCATTCCCTGCTTCAACATGGTCCTTAAGCTAGGAACATCATAGCTCTTCTGTTACAGACCACTAGAGATAAGGAAATCCTGAATCCAAAAGGACAGCTGCATGGGATTGGGAAGTGAGAACAAAAGTTGCAAGGAGCCTGAATGCAGATGCCTCAACATTAGCAGCAGTATATGGCTTGGACTCGATGAGCCTCAGGGGTCCCTTCCATCTCAGGATATTCTATGACAGGTCTACCCTTTGAAACCACCTCAGTAAAAATCCACTTCATTTTCTCAGTTTTCCCTCAGAAAATTCCTGAAGGTAATAATTAAAGGAATCTCCCATCCCAATTTCCCACATACCACCACTTAAAAAATTAGCAGAAATTGCCTGTTCAGCTTCTTCCATTTGAGAAACCTGACCACAGAAATAGCCTTCAGCTGGGGCTGAAACAGGCAAAAAATAATTGAGTAACATTAAGCTTTGCATAACTAAATTCAAAGAAAAACTGTTCTTTCTTAGGATTTTTTTAAATTTTCCTTCATTAATCCTACTACGTATAAAGAGTAAGGCAAAATAATAACTCTACCAGAAACAGAGAAGCATTAAATGGCTTTAAAAGAGAACATCCAAAGGATGTTGTTTTGCACTCTGTTTTACTTTGGAGATAGTCAGTGAATTCATAATAGACAAAATGACCAAATCTGTAAACTGGCAGACTCATAAGACAGATATTTTTTCCAGGAATTCAGTAGTGTGTCTCTAGATTTTCTGACCAGACTTTCTTCATATCTCCTGTCCTGGGAGCTTTTGGAGTAAGTTTTGGACATTACACATGCAGTGTAATGTCATCTCTTTGGAATAAAAAAGGAGGATGAAGGTTGTTTCACAGTCCAGCAAATGTTACTTCTTTTCAAACCCAAGGGAATTATTAGGCCTCTTTTGTTTTTCCTAAAGTTCACAAGAAGTATAAAACTTGAGGAAGATTTCAGCCTTACTTCGTAACTTAGATCCACAATGTGGTTTTTGCAACTACGTGAAGGAATCAGCCTTTGTTCAAGAAGAGGAAGCCTGCCAAACTATTATGACTTTCTCAACACGTTCTCATAAAAGCCACACAGAAATTAATTTGTAAATTCTGTGAGAAGAATCTCTTTTTATGTTCTCTCTGGTTATATGAAATGTTTTGAGACAGCAGAGATACAGACAGATTTTTTTGTTGAGAAAATTCCAGTTGAGAAATGCTGACAGAAACTGAAATTATGCAGGAATTCTTGTCACCTTTCAGTGCTGTTTGTTCCTGGAACAAGATTACATGGATCACTCATTTCCCATTGCTCTGAGTGTTTTGTCCGGTGTGAAAGGGATGCAACCTGGCCAAAGCTGCCCCACACCGTGTGACTCAGGAGCTGCGTTTTAGTAACCATGAGCCTGCAGCTGGAAACTGCTGCCACTCACTACTCTGCTTGCATTCTATAGCTGGCAGAAATTTATTCGCACATGTTGCAAACTAGAAACATCTTAGGAGCATACCTCTTTTTTCCCGCAAATGTATTTAAGCTATGTCCGTCACTGTGTTTAAAGTGCATATAAAGTTTGCGCTTTCCAAATCTGGCTACTGCTGTTCCTTTGTGTCTCATATTTAGTTAAACATTTGTTACATCCTGAAAATATAAGAAAACAAAGGAATCTATGATTTTGAATCATGGCAGTTGGAATTACAGCCCAAGCCATTACTACAATCAGCGTCACTACTTGGCTTGTTGGTCTCAGAAGAGGCCACAGACTCTTTCCAGCTTACTTGAAAAGATGGTAGAACAGCTTTGGTTACTGTAAACTCAGTTACTGTGAATGAGGACAGCATTACTGAGGTCAGTATTCACCACTTGTTACTTCCAGATTGGGATTTGAGAAAAAGTGTAGGATTTGCATAGGAAACTGCTACATCCATTCCAGAATCTCAGTTCCTGAAGTGCTCACTGCAGTGTCTTTCACAAGCAATATTATACCACTTGGGATAATAGACAGTAAGCAATTAAGTTCACATGACACACACATTTATCTTATCTAAAATGTGTGTATCAAAACCTGCAGATATGTCTGATCTACAATGCAAAACAAGAACTTACCTATATATACATCTGTATTTATATAGCTCTATAGTGCTGTACACTAATTAGTGCTTCCTAAACTAGTCTAAAGACTAAACAAGGGGTATAATGTAAATTACATAAAGAGCTTAACACCTATTCAGCAATGACTAACCAAGAGCCAGACTTCACGTGGACAACAAATATCCATACTGTAATAAAGAAACATTCCCAAGTGTTTGTCATTGCCTGCTATTCTAACTATTCATCCTAATGAAATTCCAGCTTTGCAGTCTCCTGTTACAGAAAAAGTGGAAGCGTGCGTTGTGTCTGCAAGGAAAACTATGCGGGACCCAACTGTGAAAGGTAAGAAACTGATAGGATGGCTTACTGGTCAGCAATACTGAAGTCCAGAATTTTTTTAGGGAATTTTCTTATATGGGGGAGAAATCTTGTGCATTTGTTTTCATCAGGTAGAATCATGTCTGCTAAATGTTCTCATTCAGTTCCTACTAAAGACCATTAACACTTGCTGTGGATACATGTCAGCGTAAGACAGACATTTATACATGATGTATTTTGATCTAATTCTGGCATTTTGTGTACCTTCATGTGGTGATCTTCCTAAAAGGAATGCAATTTTAAAACAGGAACTACAAACCACAAACCAGAAACAGCAGCTGAAGTGAAAATAATCATCACATCGATGCTTCTTGCAATTCACCCCTCTAAAATATATAGGAGGCATCTACCAAATAACTTTTTTCTAAAGCAAAAGAGAAAATTAGCGAGTCAAATTCTGAAAGAGAACATTAAGCCTTTTTTAGTTACATTTTAAATGCACTTCACAGACATAATTCAATAAAGTCAAATAAACTTGACTTTAGCCCAGTGTTGCTTTTCAACTTTCCATTATGTCCACAATTTCCAGTAAATATTTTCCATATAAAAAAGTACACAAATAAATGGATCTACACAGCAGAAATATAACTTCATCTCTTATAAGAGGCTGTCTTACTTGTTATGAACACATATGGATTATGTTTCAATGAATGTCAGGGGCCTGATTATAATTCAGAAATTGTCCTTGAGCAGCCAGTAAATTAGAACAGCTCTAACACAAAGACTGAGGGATAATAGGATGGCTCAGACAACGGCTTCCTGAACATCTCATTTTGTTTTCCCTTAAAGCCCCTGAAGTATTTAAGTTTTTAGTGAACTGTCATTAATGGGCAAACCTTGCATTCAAATGATACTTAACTGTCAGAGAAGGGAAAAAAGGGATGCCTAACGTGCAAAGAGAAATTGATATGGAAAAGGTAAGAAGAACAAAGGACTAAAGGCTTTTCCCCTTACAGATGATACAAAAACAACAGTCTTTTACCTCCACATCACTAACATGGTGACAGCAACAGTGAAAGCCCTTCAGACAGATGGCACAAAAATAAAAAAACCCACCCTTGTTTACAGGCCCATGGCTGTATTCTTTTGTTCTTTCAAAATGTCAGGTTTATACACAAAGGATAATGCAGACAATTAAAAGGTCAGTGAGGTTTCTTAATGGTTATTAAAATGTCAACGCAGACTACAAGCAATACAAATCCTATGAAATGGGTAGCAGTAGCACAGTAACAGCAGAAAATAGCCTCAGCTTTGTTTTCTAATAGCCACTATCCAGCCTGACACAGTCTCAAGGAAGGCAAAGCTCTGTAGAAAAAGCTATAGAAAGAAATCTGCTTGACCTGGTCATTAAGACCTCAGCTAATTGCTGGGATAAGCAGCAAGCAGTGACAAACAGGACTTGCCTTCTGGTAGGCTCCTGGTCCTCCTCCCATTTGTATCAGAAACACTGAAAAGCATATTCAAAGCTGGATGATGCATTTCTTGTCTGTGTTCACTCGCTAAAGAGCAAGTCCCTACTTGGCACACACTGCTGCTGGGCACTGTCAGCCCTCCCTACTCCCACTGCAGGTATTGTGCCATCAGCTTGCAGCCAGGAGGACTGGGGGGTCCTGAGCCAGAAGGGACATTGCCCCAGTCCCTCCCTGCAGCCCAAAGAACAACTCGTGTTCCCAAGGAGAGGAAGGCCACATCCTGCTCCCTCTCTCCCTCCCAGCTCTCTGCAGTACTCGGTGACAGGCACCATGGTGCAGTGAGCTACAGGACACCCCTCCACGGGCAGCACATAGGATCTCCAGAGCAGTTCACTGGGAGGCAACCTGCTCCATTGCCTCTGGCATTTGTGTAGGAGGCTTTCTTGTGCTGCTCTAGAGGCTTGGCACAAACCTATCAAGTTTATGTTTGCCAGCAAACAGTGGTGTGAATTCACAGAGGCCCTTTCTAGGAACTGTGAAAACCAGCTTCCCAAATTGAAAATTAGGAATGAATTACTTTTCTCCTGGACTTCAGCAATAAAGCATCATAAAACTGATGAAATGCAGGTTTGGTTAATACCCAAATGTTAAAAAAGGTAACAGAACAAATGACACTTTAGTGTCCAAAACAAAAAAAGGAAAAAGGTCCTTTTGGCATTGCCAGAGAAGAGGAAGTTAATTTCTTACTCACTGATGATTACAGGAAGCAACGATGGCTGCAAAATGAAACAAAGATAAGTCTGCAGTTTTATTATCAGAGAGAAAATGTTCTTTGTTAGCAAAAAATAATCATTGATTGATACAATCTGGGAAAAGACATTTGCTGCAGGCCTCTTAAATTTTTCAGGCCATAAAGTGCAGAGATGGAGCAGTATATTTCCAGCCAGTGGCCTTTGCTCTTCTCACATGCTACCCACTATTGAAAAGAGGTTAAGTACCTCAGCACTATGAGATGCACTGAGCGGTAAAGAGAAGGGGAAAGTGAAGGCGACACTTATTTTCAGCTCCGAAATTTTCTTTTTGCTTTAAACAGATGCTCCAGATAAGAAGTTATGGCTAATAAAAATGTCATAGAGTGATAGAATAGTTTGGGTTGGGAGGGACCTTAAAGAGCTCCATCCAGCCTGGCCTTTAACATTTCCAGTGATGGGGCATCCACAACTTCTCTGAGCAACCTTTTTCAGTGCCTCAGATGGCCAGAAAAAGCAGCACTTATAAAATATATCCATGGGGATGTGAGGAAATGTCCACTACCTTTCTGGTAAGTGAACTGAACAGTGTATTTCAGAAAAGAAGAAAAAAATTACCTTATCCTGATGAGAGAGCAGACAGTGCAGGCCTGGTGGGGATAGCACACTGGCCTTACTAGATGTGGGCAGCAGTGAACAAAAGGCTGCTCTGGCCCTGCCCTACTCAGTGTCCTCTGTGACTTGGTGGCCACATTAGACAGATGATCATTTGGAAAATACCTAACTACAGAAAACTGAGAAAATTCATATTAGAAAATCATAGCAAGACTTCTGGCATGACTGAATAGCAGCTCTACCCATCACTGCCTGCTCTGACTCCCACAGGAATGGGGAGTGATTCGACCAAAGTCAAATAAATGGCACTCTGCACGCAGTGTCGCACTCACAGTTCTTCAAGGTCTCCCAGTCACACTTTAATTCTTTACATCTGGGTCACCCAAATGATAAAATCTGCACCAAAGATTCTGGCAGTACTGCAAAGAGACAAAAAGAGCCTTTGTCATCGACAAAAGCAGTATTTGAGGCAGCCAAGTGGTTTATATTAAGATGCTTAAAATTTTATGTTTCTACTGTGGGGGTTCAGGACTGGAACATGAACAAAGCAGTGTTGAGGAAATTACACTTTTAAAAAAAAATCGGCAAATGTAGGAACAGATCAAAACTCAAAGCTTTTATCAGATCTCCCATATTTTCATTGTTCAGATATGGCAGAACCTGGATTTGACAATGTTCAGATTTTAGGAGACAACAGACCTTGGCTCAGGTACGCAGCCAGAATCTAGGAAAACTAAACTGAACTGCCTGAGTGCTCACGCTCCCTGCTCACTAACAGCAGAACAAACAGCATCTTAAACAGGGCTTTATGGATGGAAGACAAAGACAATATGGTGATAAAACAGAATGAACTATAATAAATACTCCTTGCCTAAATCATTGTAGCAACTATTCAATCCTCCAATTTCTTCAGCCAGCAATTGTTACACCAGCTAGTTATTCCCCTCCTGGCAGTAATTCTTCATTTCCAGTTTTGGGTATGAGTTCCTGATCTCTGTGCTCCAGGCTTCTGTGTCATGGGCCTTCCTGTCACCACGCAGTGACACTGGGAACACTGTGGGTTTCCCTGTCCTTCCAACTGACCCCTCCAGTGCATCAGATACTACTCCATGCTGCTCCAGCTGCCAGCTCCTCCAGCGAATCCCTTGCTCAAGGATTTGCTCTTATTAGTGCTCCATACCCACCCCAGTACCAGTTCTCTTTGCCTCAATGGTTGTTTTGCAAAAGCTCCTCTTGCTTGTAAGATTAAACACACTCCCTGATATCAGCAGAAACATCTTTTAACTGATCCACTTTCATTCCAAATTATAACCAAATCTATTACTACCTCTTAGCTTAGGGCCACTGATCATCCAGGAATGTTACATGTCACTGGTTTGTCTAGACTCTCAAAAACCACCACATTTTCCACATCTCTCTCATTTTAAGATTTAGAAAGTTCTCAACTGAAATGCTTCCCAAACATGACGAGACGTGATAAGCAATTTGGACCCATTTCAGGCCTTTCCTGTGGTGCTTAGTACCCACCTCCCTCTCTCCCTCTGCAAACCAACAGAGGAATCCTCCCTTCCTGGTGGCTCCTTTCAGCCTTTTGCCCTCATCCAACAGGCTAGCATCAAACAGATCTGAAAAACGGAGTCTGGTTCAGGGCCTATTCTGTTTTGCAAAAACTGGAAAACACCCGAATACTTCACCATAGAAGTATTTATATAAACTTTTCCTGGTCAGTACTTTTTATGTACATTTTTAATAGAAATAAAGTCTGAGCTTCCTCTGAGTTTCAGCACCATGAAATGCACTCTCTTACCCCAGTTTCCTATATAACACAATATAGTTAGTGAGATACAGAGCTGAAAGAGACCAAAATAAACACTGTAGAGCTGCCTCTCTGCCAAAGCAATTCCGTCACAGATTTTAAAACAATAGGGAGCAAATCATTTCACTGCTAAAGACACGCACAAAAAATAAATTAATGCAGACTGAAGTGCTTGAGATACCAGGGGTGTTCAAGAAGGGAAAACTGTACAGATTGATATTAGAGCACAAAACAACATCTACAGGAGTAAAGCTCCTAATTTGCCTTTGTCCATTAGTAGCTGCAGACAGATGTTAATTCCTGGTAACACAAATAATGTCAGAGAAAAAACGGTACCACAGATGGGAATGTCATTGATCGTCATTGCCGGGTTTGCGCTTCCTTTCAGGTGTGCCCCTGGTTACTATGGCAACCCTCTGCTAATTGGAAGCACTTGCAAAAAATGCGACTGCAATGGCAACTCAGACCCAAATCTGATTTTTGAAGACTGTGACGAAGTGACCGGCCAGTGCCGCAACTGCCTGCACAACACCAGTGGGTTCAAGTGCGAGCGATGCGCGCCAGGCTACTATGGGGACGCCAGATTCGCCAAAAACTGCACAGGTATTGTCTATAGTTTAGCACAGCAGAGCTGAGCAAAAGGCAGCATAGCATGATCTGTGGATGATCTCTCAGAGATCAGAGATACCTGAACCACTGAACAGACACCTATGGTCCTGGGAGGCAGGTGGTGCTCCCAGCCATCTACCTCGTGGAATAATTTGGGTGCCCGTTCAGTTGAATCATCCCAGGCACCAGGGATATAACTCTTTCCATCTTCCATAAGCAAGTCTCAGACCCCAGACTCCAGCACCTCTAGTGCCTGGGCAAGATTAATATAAGCACCGTTGTGCCCTCCTGAATCTTATTTTAAATAAGGGTCTCTAGGATTTCTGTGGGCAGAGACTTTGCCTTGTGCTTGTTCACACTGTGGCGGCTCACATTGATGGTGCTTAAAGAATTGAAAGTATTTTTTATGGGAACAGGAACATCCTTCCTCTCCTGACCCAATATCCACTTTCTGCTAATTTCCACACTGGTAATATATTCTGCTTTTCCTATGAGTCTGTGTAATCTGGCTGGTTACTGTAGTTTCACACCAGACACAAATTCACCTTCAGGGTCTGGTAAAGTCCTACCCCGAGCACCTTACCAAAACATACCTGCACAGTGGGCTCACAAAGTTTTATCTCCTCTAATATAATTATTTATCTAATTTACATGGAGTTTGATCAAAACAGGGCTTTGACGTCATGACCTTTGTCCTTGCTTTGGCTCTGGGAGACAAGTTCACATCCTCTTTCAAAGCACTTAGGAACAGTCACTGCTGAAGGCAAAATGCAGGTGCTCAGCACAAGGACCTTGGGGCTCGCTCCAAAACACTTTGGCAGGGGTTCCTCAAGGACCAGAACACAAAGGAGGGAGACAGATCATTCCTACCTCACAGCCTCACAGCCTCGAAGGTAAGACACAGACAAAGCACACACACAACTTGGACCTCAAAAGTGCTCCAGAGCCTCGAGGTACAGAGCTACAGGCCTTAGGCCCATAGCAATGTCTTCATCCTTCTTGCAACTCACCATTGCACTTGGACTTTGCTTTTTACTACCTTACCATAAAGCGGTTTGGGACACACAGGATGGAGGCTGTGAGGATGCTCTGCAGTCAAGTGCCCTTTGTGCTGCTATCTTCATTTGTAGGGGACTACATATGATGCCACTACTGGTTCTTTCTGGGTTTGTGTTCCACTGAGAGCCAGAATTTGAATGTCCATCTCAAGAACGTAACTCACATCACTAAGTCACATGTTTGAATTTCGTTTATGCTGAACAGGAGATGGTGCTCATGCACAGTGATCCCAAAAGCCCAAGCCATATATCCAAACCAGCTAAAAAGACATCAGCTGTAGGGAAAAGCATGCCCCAAAACTCACCTCCTGCCTGGATTTAGGCACCCAAGACATGCATGAAATTCAGCATCTCTGTGATTTTGAGGTTGCAAAAGAAGACCTTGTTTATGAACTTCACTGGCTAATTCACTTCACTTGAGATGACTTAACTGCAGTTCTCTGGGAAGGAATAATATGATCCAGTTTGTGGCTCCTGAATTCCATGAGGCAGGGGAAACACACCCAACACTTAAACTCTGCAAACAGCAGCAATCATGCCCTTGCCATGGCCAAAAGCTTCAAGCACCTAAAAGTAGCTTTGCCAGAAGTCTGAGGATCACAGGGCATTCCAAGTGTCTAAGCAGGTTATGCAATATGTGATTTTGGAAGGCATCTCTGAACAAACAGTTTTGAAACTCAAGTCAAACTTTCATCTCATCAGTATATAGCTTTTTTGTTTGCACCCTTGAGAGGTGCACAGGACTGTTCTATGCAGGCTTTTCACACAGACTATAAATCAGCATGGTAATTCTCTTCGTTAGCAGTTTTCCTTGAAGTGTCTGATCTTTGCTAAAAATAAAAAGTGCTTGGGCACTTGATTATGCTGTGAGAGGTACAGCTTTTCTCTCTTTAGAAGTGAATTTAATCTTGAAGTTCACTCTAGCAAATCCTGATTTTGCAGTATTATGTTTTAGAGAATTAAACACTTCTTGTTTCATCTTCATTTCTGCTGAGCATCACAATGTGCTGTACTTGACAGTACTGTGTAGATTGCAGTACATCAGTACATTCATGATATTCAAACTATTTCTGGAGTTTACAGGGAAAGTTTATACTTTGTTTGGCATTGTGAAACCATTAGGAACTATTGTTCAGAATTGATTCTGAAACAAGACAAATATCTTCTTTAAAACTGAAAAGTACAGAAACAAAACCAGTGTAAGAATCAAGACAGTCTGCATATATGGTTTCCACAGAGCATCTTAAAGGGTATATAGAACAAAAAAAGGCAAGAGAACTAAATGAACAAAAAGCTCTCTCAGGCTGTTTTTCTTTCTTTCATTCTTTTCTTTCAAGCAGAAGACAAAATCTGTGTATCTGTGAATGGTAGTTTTCAGCTGTTTTAAAATAAATTTTTTCAACCACACAACCTTTAGCCACACTTCAAAGCTCTCCACAAATGTCCCTCAGAAATAAAGGTAAATTTATAAGCTTTTCTCAACAGAAAATTGTGGTAGCAATGAATGTCTTAATTCCCTACTAAAAATGTGGTACTTCTTAAAGAAGTAGTTGAAAAATGGTCAGGACTGCTTTTGAAATTAATTTGCTATAAGATGTTTTTGTAGCAAACTAGCAGGTATTTATTTAAATAAGAAGACACAATTTTATTTTCTTGAGCACCTATCCCAGCCAAATGTTAACCTTTTAACTGTAATCTTGCTACCTGGGGATGACCTAGTTCACATGATATAGGTAAAGAGAAATCTCTACTTTCAACTGAGATTTTTCTTTCGCTTCTTAACAACAGAAATAACAAATTAAAAATAATTGTAGATCCAAAATCTGGGAGGGAACCAGTTCATACAGATTGTGGTAGGGTCAAAATAACTGACTGCATCAAAAATCCATAACCAATTTCTTTTCTTGCATTAGTACAAAAGCTGACTAGTTCTACTAACAGGGGTCCACTTACACAAAATTATTCTGACATTAGTGCATGAAGTTGTCTTTGAAGTTGTATTACACATTTTCACTTGAAAAATCCTTGAATGTGCAAAGTGAAATGCAAATACAAGGGTAATTCATAGAGAACAATGAATGGTGAGACAAAAAAAAGGCAGTAAAATATTTTGTTGTATGAAGTTCTGCTGAAACCATAAATTACTACAGCAAAATAAATTCCAGATAAATTGCTGCTGTTCTTATGTTCTGCTTGAGTTTTTTTAGTGTATCAAAGTGTTCCAAGGATATTTTCTTTTTTAAAATAATATATTTTAAGAGGCCAATTAAACCTTGAAAGAGGTTTAGAGATGTTAGATTAAAACAGACGTTTTAAAAAGTCACTTGTGTTGGCATTAATAATGTTGCTTTCTCAAGTTTGAAAAAATGTAAAATGTCATCTATTCTTCCTTGTAAGTGGTAGGAGATATTTACTTTTTGATATGTTCAAGCTGATGATGGAATTGGAGTCTACTATCAATCCCTGATAGCTGCAAAGCCTTTTTAGTGACAGCCTGACACGGTGCTGATAAATTCCACAGGGATGTGGAGAGATTTGTAATTAATAATGAACTTTAGTTGTGCTGCTTTTCTCAATACATCTCCTAAATGTCATCCTCTCTAGACAGTGATGCACAATGGCCCATCTGGGTCACTCTGGCCTCACTGAGACAAGGCTTTGAACAAGTAATTTCAGCAGAGGTGTTCTCATTCTGTTTTCCACTTCATATTTCATTTGGTCCAATTTGACCACAGTGCAAAAATGACCTTTTTCTCATACTAAAGGTAAAATCAGTCCAAGAAGTTCTTTATATTGCTTTGACCATCCATGCACAATTCTGTATACAATAAGTTCACTAGTCTTGGGAGGGGAAAGGGGAGTTGTACATTTTGAAGATTCTTCTTTCAAAAGTCCTTTATTTTTTTCCTAGCATGTAACTGTGGAGGAAGAATGTGTGACAGCCAGACTGGAGAATGCCTCGCAGACAGTCCTGAAGCTTCTACTGACACAGACTGTCCAACCATCAGTAAGAACATTATCATTAGAACACCAAAAATTAATATTGCTCTTGTATTTAGAAGCTTACAAATACTGAATTGAAAGCTTGGTACTCCAGTAGGTTCAGCACTTTGGCCTTGGTTCCATGGGGCACTTAAATGTGTGAATATACACAATGTTCTGCTGATTGAGTATTTAAATATGTTTTCACACACTTCTCTGAGTACATGTATATGTCCAACTCTGTGATCCAGACTACATGTTCAGGTACAAACTGCTGAGCAGTAGGGAAGTATCACCAAAGCCACTTCCATAAATTTTGAGGCACACTGCCTGTAAAATAATGTTCTGTCCTCACAACTTTAAACTCACAACTAAAAACTGCCCTCACAACTTTATCTGTGACATCTTGAATTTAATTTATGGTTTTGTAGTTGTATGTCTGTTTTAGTTTAACCCCAGCCATCAACGAAGTACCACACAGCACTTCATTCACTACAGCAGGAACAGGGGGAGAATCAGACAGATAAAAGCCAAAAAACCCATGGGTTGAGACAAAGACAGTTTAATAGAGAAAACAAAGGCCACACACACTTTGCAAACAAAGCAAAACAAGGAATTAATTCACTGTTTTCCATGGAGAGTTAGGTGTTCATCCACCTCCAAGAGAGCAGGGCCCCATCACACGTAATGACTACTTGGGAAGACAAATACCATCACGCCAAATGTCCTCCTCTTACTCCTTCTTTTCTCTACAGTATTTACTAAGCATGAT
The DNA here is from genome assembly GCA_013398175.1 of Climacteris rufus. Lineage (NCBI taxonomy): Eukaryota > Metazoa > Chordata > Aves > Passeriformes > Climacteridae > Climacteris > Climacteris rufus. The sequence continues at coordinate 1,398,969 of VZRZ01000509.1, forward strand.
GTCACATGGTCTGGAATATCCCTTTGGTCAGCTGGGGTCAGCTATCCTGGCTGTGTCTCCTCCCAGCTTCCAACACACCCCTAGTCTCATCACCAGCATGGCAGTAGGAAAAGCAGAAAGGGCCCTGGACCTCTGTAAGCCCTGCTTGGCAATAACAAAAACATCTCTGTATTATCAACCCTATGTTCAGCAGAAATCCAAAACACAGTGCCATACCAGCTACTGTGATGAAAATTAACTCTACCCCAGCACAACACCTAATATAGATTGTTGCTCTTGACAATTTGGTATATATCCATCAGTCAGTTCCTTTTCCATTATCTCCTGTATTATAATGATAGGAAGCCTGGGGAGTTTCCAGGAGCACTATGCTGGAATTATTTGTAACCATAGATAATTTTTAAATCTTTGTATATTTATGCCTGTGGTTTAATGCAGAGCATGTAGCACACATTGGTTCCTAAAGCAACTGCCAAGAAGAGGGGTCATGGGCCTGAAGTGCAACAAGAAGGAAAACATTTGGGACCTGCTAAAATATCAAGCAAAAGTGTCTGTAGGAATCTGTGTTTCACATTCATTTAAGTCTGTATTTAGTGATAGGACCAGTGTCACAAAAAACAAGATGGCATTGCAATCATTCAGCAGGAACAAGGATACAGTTCTCAACAAGCACTTTACAAGCACATTATAACTGTGTTTTTAGAAATTGGCCTCATAATCAAGCAGGCAGCCAAAAGCCCATGTGCTGGACATCCTTATTTCTCATACCACTAAATTTTAAACACAGAGTTTGGTGTTCTGACGAAATTCATTTGGAGTTTTTGTTGACCCTCCTGTGTTGTTCTTTGGGCTACAAACATGCAGAGCCTAGGGAATAGCCAGGAAATACCTCTCTCTCTCCCTACTGATTACAGAATCACTGTAGCAGCCTCATTGAGCAGTCCCATCTGGTGCTGCTCAGCTGGAAATGTCATAACTGTACTGTGGGACCTTGGAAGTGCGATGATGAAAGTGAAAGAAAAATGGGCATCCATCAATGACAAAGAGAGGGAACACCATGGGACAAGAGCAGTATTGCCTGAATTTAAGATATTTGCTGTTAACTGACACAAACACTAAAGAAAAATTGTGCTCCCTTATTTTCTTACCAGACTGCGATAAGTGTATTTGGGATTTGACAGATGACATCCGATTATCAGTTCTGGCTATCGATGAAAGCAAATCGACTGTACTGAGCATTTCTACAGGTGTTGCAGCTCAAAAGCACTTGAATGACCTGAACCTCACTACCACTCATCTCCAGGTACAAATATTGATGAGATTTTATTTTTTAATGTAATTTGAGTCTTTGAATTTCCACTCTATTCCTGTAAATCTCAATCCTCGCCCTCACTAGAGAAAGAGGTTTTTTTCAGATACATGGATGTTTTTTCCCCACACACAGGAGGCAATGTCCAAAAAAAAGAACCATGCTATGCTGTGGACCATCCAGGTTGATGACGCTGCAGACGAAATGAATGATCTCCTCAGAGAAGCAGCAACACTTGCTGAACAGGTTTGTTTACAGCCTCCTACCAAAGCTCTGAGGGTTTGCACTTTGTCATATTCACCTGTTGGCATAAGAGGCAAGTATAGAATAGTTCCAGTTGGAAGTGACCTAAAATGATCATCTGTTCCAACTGTCTGAGCAATACAGGGCAAAACATGTTATTAAGGGCATTGTCCAAATGTCTCTTAAATCCTGACAGACATGGAACGTCAATCAGCTCTCTATGAAACCCATTCCAGTGTTTGATCCCTCTTGGTAAAAAAAATTTCTTAATATCTAATCTGACCCTCTAGGTTCCCCAAACAAGAGTGGGTGTGCCTTGACAGTTGAAAGAACCTTCTATTTTATAAATTTCTACTCTAAATCTCAGTGAAAATCATAAATTACTTATCAAGTCAAGTTTCTTCACAGGAAAGGAAAGAGGCAAAAAGTGTTCTGTGTGTGGTTGGAGGTTTGTCACCACTCGCGAAAAGCTTCAGTATCTGAGATCCCACTTGTGCCCTACACAACATGTTTGATCTGAGATAGACACACTGCCTTTCTCATTCACGTTTTGATTTCTTGTTAAGTGAAGTAACTAACACCAAACTGAGATTGACTTCAGAAGCCTTTGTATTGTATCTATTTTACATGCATGCTCTCTTAAAATTAAATTAGTCCCCATTAGATATTTCAAAATATATTTAAAAACTGCAAGTTAAAAAGGTTTTTCATGTACCCACCGAAATGGGAGGTTGATCAGCACTCAAGATATTTTTAACACAATTGTTACCATAAATGTTGCATTCACATCAACTGCCAGGCTACAACATAAAGATTATCTGCTCTCAGCACCCACAACAGTTTCACGGCACCCTAGAAGAATTCTGCTATATGTTAAGAGAAGAAAGAGCGTTCAAAATTGTTTATCCTCTATTATAAAAAGATAATATTAAACATATTTCTCTCTCTCTCTCTCTCTCTTTCTCTGTGTATATATATATATATATATATACACATATATATATAAAAATTAGACGGATACAAACTAAAATTATACCTTAAGCTAAAACTCAAATACAGGAGCAAATAGGGAGAAAAAAATGCAACACAAAGAAAAGTGGAAGAGAAAATTTAGATTTGTGTGTTTTTAATCAACACTTACTTAGAAGAAAGGGCATGTAAGAATTATACAGACTATGCCTGTGTTCAAGAGAGCTTTGATTAAATCAAGTCACACACAGCTCTGTACCTGTGAATGTCTGTCAGAGCTCACACGCCTCAGAGTCCCTCCCTGTAGTTGGTGCGCAGAGTGATTAAAACATTAGGTTATCTAGGAATATTTAGTGAGTTTGGATAATAACATTTCATTTGCAGTACTATCTGTGGATTTCTTACCTCATTCCTCAATTTTATTGCCCCTGAACAAATAAATTCAGCACTTCCTCTGGTCTTTTCAGCCTGGTTACTTCTAATGCTAGTTCCACATCAATACTTGTGTTGCTTGTAAAGGCAGGGAAATAATGGCCCTAGACTCTCACAATGGAAGGAAGACCACAAAAATAACTCTGAATCTATTGAACCCTTTGTTCTTTCAAGGCACATTTACGGAAAATGGGCCTTGAGTGGCTTTTGCAGAGACATGCAATATTTTCTGTTCAGAGCATTTTATGAGCAGGTCATCACTTCTCAGGGGTTGCTGCAGATTCTGACCTAAACCACAAAATCAGGGTGAATGTACCAACTGTAGGCAAATCCTCCTGCTAAATTATGACCTGTATCTCCCCAGGTCTGCATGGGATGAGTTTTGAGTAAAACAGCACATAGCTTGATCCTGAATCTTTGGAAGAGGCGAAACAGAATCTTTTCTACTAACACTTATATTTGTTTCACCAGTCTACTAACCCTTACACTTCTTTTATCAGTATGCCCATCCCTTTTAGTGGTGTTGTCCACTCTGGCCCTGCCTTCAAATGCCGCCTGGGGCCTCCACAAACCCCAAGTAAGGGAACACAATGTAGAGTGCAGCCTCCAACACAATGTAGTACAGGAGCATGGCTATGCTGTTCAGAGTGTTTTCAATCCTCAGGCTTTTTCTTATTTTTAACAAGTTGCAGAGCTGAGGAGACGCAGATCTAAAACAGTTGCCATCTTTTTCTTCATTGTATGTGCTTATTCAGGAAATGCCATACTCAGCAAAACAGGTCAGCCCCGCTGAATGCCTAGGAGACTCAGCAAATGGAGTTTTGCAACTGTACATAATTTATGAAAATTTGATTGCAGCAAATGATGTGTAAATATCGGACAGATTTTAATCTCTCACTCTGCAATTCTGAAAACACCAACAAGACAGATCTTCACTTCAAACACCTTTAAATACCACTTTATATGATAAAAAGGACTTTCACATGCTCATCAGCAGAAAGCAAAATATGTGTTTATACTGCTCATCCTCACATCTGAAAAGAAATCTAATGTTTACCTCACATGGTTTATTCATAGGGAAATGAAGCATCCAGCAAAGGCCGACTGGTACAGAAGGAAACCACGGAGATCAACAACCGTGCTTCTCAGCTTGTGCAGCAGCTCAGTAATATAAGAGATAACATTGAAGGTAAATACATTCCTGACTGGTTCTGCTCAGCATCAAGAATGTATTAATGAATCATCAAGAATTTTACTGCCCTATATATCAAAGGATAAATCCTTTGATAAATCCTTTGTTTTGAGCTTCACTACATAATTTATGGCAACAGCGAACACCTTCTCAAGCAGAACTGTAGTTAAAAAAGATTTCCTAGTAAGAGATAATCATCTTCATCTGGAATATCTATGACATATTATCATCCTTAAATATAAAAATGAGATTAAACCAATCTCTTCTTCAGTACCTACGGAAAGCAATAAAACCCCAAATGACTGTACTCAAAAACATCCCTGTCCCTTGTACACTGTGAGAGGAAAGCCTCCATCCTGCTGCAGAACACACTGGTTTCCCCCAGTCTTCAGCAAAGCCAACAGTACACAAAAGATGCTTATGGCACCAGAATGGAAATGCTGACTGGTAATTGAGGTTAAATAGCCCCTTTCTATTGAAATATTGGATTAATAGACCTGAGCAGTTCTATTTTGGCAGTTATTGCAAACTATGTGGCAATTTGCCACATAGGCAAGTAAGGAAGAGTGGTTACATATCAGCTGTTATCCTTGTTTATCCTTACATCCATGGGTGCTCCAACCATCACTTTATCTCAGCAAACATGGTTAATATGTCCTATCACACATCAGAGGCAGGCTAAGACCAGGCTCATAAGATGTTACATTTGTACTGTCTTATTACACCTCTGACGCTAAACTACTTTTGAATGTCTGACCATCCATCACATTTTATTTCTAAAATTACTGAGTAAAAGTGTCAGCATGAGCCTCATTTTATGTCACTAACAATCATGGCTGATGTCTATGGATCATCCTTTCGTATCATTAATTGGTTTGGGGCAGGGCAGGAACCACGTAAGGCAGATATGTATCTAGTTTGGCAGATAAGTAGCACAATCAGTTTAAGCTATTCTAGAAGAATCAACATCCATGGCTATGAATAAAGAGAGTGAAAACAGTTGGAAACAAGTAGATGAAAATTATTTCCACCATGGTCAAAACTATTCTTCTACAGGGCCATCAGCCCCATAGAAGTCAAACCACCCTTTACTGAAGAGAAAGTGTACATGCACAAACAGACACATGTACCAGCATAAGGGAAAAGAAATCCATGGAGCCCTGGTTGTGATCAGTTACTGTTTACTATGAGCCTTTAAAGCTTCACTAATGAGCTCAGGGCCCAGCAAGAGCATGCATACAAAGACACTCTGCCAAAGAATCAGTGGTGTCACCATTACACATCTATTTTTTACAAAAATCTCCAGATGAATAGTGCTGGTTTTGCCATCTTTGTTTATCCACAAAACTAGTGAAAAGCATAACCCAAAGGCAAGCACATCACAGGGCATAAAAGAGGAGGTGATTGATATTCAAGGCCAGGGAGTGAGAAGTGGGTAAACTTTGTAATGATTACACTGGGAAAGGGTAAAGTCAATTTCAGCTGCAGGGATCCAACAATGCTTTTTGAAATGAGACCAAAACCTTGAAATAGTATCTATCTCCAAATCAGCTAGGCAGTATCAGGCCACAAGCCATATATTACCTCTTTAGCTTGCTCCAAACTGCTGCAGACAGAAATAGAGGTTACTTCAGTGTCCTTACCATTGTTGTTATTTAATAAACATAGCATTTTTGCAGCAGTACTTAAAAACCATAATCCTGGATGAAAGCTCCAGCCTTCTACATGGCACAAAACTCAAAATTATCCCAGTCTATAAGAAATGTCATGACAAATAATAAACATAACACATGCCTGCTTAATCCCATTCTCCTCTGATGAGGCCTCCACATAGGCCAGAAAGTGTGATTTATTTACAGGTTTGATTTTAAGACTGGATTAAACATAATAATTATCTATTATAGAGTTGAAGGTAATGAAAACTTTCTTTTGACATCAATATCATCACAATTCACAAAAGTAAAAGCACTCCACGGTATTTACTTCTCCGTAGTCACACTGAATTGACCATCTGTTCTCTCCCTCCCCCCCCCAGAAATCAACAGCAAGTCAAAATACTATGCAATTCAACAAGAGCTGAGGCCTGAAGAAATTGCCCAGAAGCAGAGTGTGGCTGAGGGGATGCTGAAGGAGATCAAACGTCGTAAGCCTTTCACTAATCAGAGGCAACTTGCAGATGAGGAGGGAAATGCAGCAGAGGAATGTGAGTTTGAAGTCTGTTTTCCTTTCAGCCACGTGTTGATGCACAGCTGGCAGGGGTTGGGCAGCTCTGGGTGTACCGCTGAGCCCCTAGCGAGGACCAGCAGGCACTTGGCAACCACCAACAGTTGTGCTGGAGATGCTGCTGCTTCCAAATTCCTGTCCCAAGGCTCTGCTGGTGCTTGCTGCTCCCCATGGGGTGAAAAATGTCTGTGTGTCTGTGTGTGCCTGTGCACTGCAGCACCTCAACAATAGCTGCTTAGGAAGGTTCATGACAGGGCTGGAACTGCTGATGTGAACATCTTCCCCCCTGCCAGCTCTGCCATGGGCACAGCAAACTCCAGCAGAGAGAGAGAAAAACTGCTGGCACAGGAATGAATGGCAGCCTAATTCTCACAGCTTAGTGAACATGAGTCAGAACACGAGACATAAGGACTGTCTTCTCCAGAATAAGCTGACCAGGTTTGACAATGAAAAACGATTGAAAAGCAGGTAAAGACAGATCTACTTTCTTTTAACAAAATATAATTCAGAGGGGAAACTGATAGGATTAAAATGAGATAGTAAAATGAGAGGCATCTTTCCCTCTCAAAAGAGGAGGGAAAATTAAAATCTAGGTATATGATCTCTCAAGTGAGGTTTACAAAATGTGTTTTACTGTCACCTCAGTAACAGCAACAGAAATTGCTGTGTTGGTAAGTTTTGTCAGAAATCCAAGCTCTGGATTTATCAGCCTCTTATTTTTCTCCCAGTACTACAGCAAATTGAAGCATTTCACGAGAAGTACAATGACACCAGATCCCTGGTATTTGATGTGGTGGAGCAGCTCAGCGAGCAGGATGTGAAGCTGTCAGACCTGGAGGAGGCATTAGACGAGGCTCTTGACTATGTTATACAAATGGAGGATATAAATAGGGAAAACACAGACAGGCTCCAAAGGCAGGAGGTACTGTGCACTACATTTATCATAATTGTTGACTGTGAACACTCCATTTCTGCCATTGTTTAAAACAGTAGATTGCACACAATTTAAATTCAGGGATCACCACACCAAAAAAGAATTTCTTGGACCATTCAGCAGGATAAGTTTGATGATTCAGTTCTAAGAAAAGAGTTGTGGAAGTGCAAGGTACTATTATCTATTTGTGGAGTGACAATAAATGAGAAGTTTTGGCATATCATATCTCCTTGGACTAAGGAAGAGAAGGATACTTATGCCTAGACTGGAAAGTCATGTTACAGTAAAACCCAAGAAGCTTGAAATTTCATGTAGCATGGCTGCTATAAATATTGTGGTAGGATTGTTTCACTCTGTTATGTACTGACTTATAATGTGGAAGTACCTCATGCTCACAAAACTAATTATATTCTATGAAAACAATTACTTATAAAGACTGCAGTGCATTTATGCCCTGGGCTGAGTGCATTCATACTGTCTGATACAAACTTTCTCTGAACCACTTTAAACAAAACACATCCCCACTTTTACAGGAAGAGCAGACAGTTGCCTTTGACTCTTCATGCACAAATCCATTGTCTAACTGCTCTACAATACGTACCTTGAAACTGGGTTTCCTACTTGCTAGGTGAACAGCCTCACTATAAAGCTACAACAGTTTTCCCCTGTGCCCTGTTCAAATTAATAGTTTCAGGATTTTGAACAAAGTAACCACACTGGAGGAGAGATCAGAGGTGACCTGTCCACTATAGCATGGAAGTGGGGCACCTCTGACTGTAAGTGGTGCATTAGGTTCAAATCCCACATGACGAGTAAGAAAACTTAATTTTCAAGTTTCATATCCCAGAAGAGTACCAAATCCATCAGCCAAACAAGAGAGACTATTTTTCTGTTCCCAGCAGTTCTCTGACTCTTCCCCTGTTTTCATAAGTTTCCTTTAAGGAATGCAAAACTAGAATATTCCACTCAAAATTCTTAATTTGGTTTTTTTTCAGCAAGGAATAAAATTACAAAGAGAACCATTTGGGGCCATTTGAAGCAAAGTGTTTTCATTTCAATGGCTGAAATAATTTGTATTCTGTAGGAGAGTGGGTTAGGGAGCAATTTTGTGATTTGAAGAATGATACTGCAAATTCAGGCCAGCCTCTGGGTTTCGTAGTATCACTAGCTGAATTTTGAGTTCTTGAAATTTGCAGTGCTAGAAGTTCATGCTAATGTGGAAGGTCTAGTAATTCAATAGAGAAATCAAGCGTGCTGTTCTAGTGAATCCTTTTACAAGAGCTTGGGATCCTTAAGTGCAAAGCCTCTTCTGTTGTTCCATTGTTTTATAATTACAGTGCCAAGCTGCAGCTTGTCTCACATTTATGAAGCAAAGGCTGAAGTGTGTAGTTGCATTTGTTCACTGTTTTTAACCATTTGGGTCTCCATTACTCCTCACAATGGAGGCAGATGCTGTACAAAAGAGATTGTTCACATAGGCTTTACTACTGACAAGGAAAAGAGATCCCTGTACTGTAGATTTAAAAAAAACTCTAGGAAAAACTAGTATCCACACAACATGAAAAATCCATGTTTACTTTGTCTATGCTGACAGTTTGCTGAATAATGCTTCATTCCAATAACTTCTTATGCTGTAATATAAAATGAAATTAATATTTTTTTTAAATCCAACATTTCTTTCACCAAAAAAAAAGTCAAAAAAAGCAAAGAAGTCACATCACAATATACAGCAATTAGAGATGTCTGGGAAAATCAGACTTCAGAATGTCTAAATTCTATTTAGTTCACCACTATCTTTTGACTTAACTTTAGCACATTTAACAAAATTTTCAACACTGAATTTTATCAGTGCACAAATGGTATCGGATATGATTTATGTTTTGAGCTTCCTTTTTAGAAACAACATGAGAAGATAAAAGAGCAAATGGATGAAGTAAACAGCATGCTGCTCAGTGCCACAACTATTTTGGAAGGACCGCAAAAGATCAGCTCTGAGTTAAGTGAAGTAATAAAGGTAGGTGCCTCAGTGCTTGTTTAAATGATATATCCTGATTTTTTGAAGTCATGTGTTAAGACCACTAATGAAAAAAAATTCCTTTTTTATACTACTTCAGTGAAATCTAGTTAATATTCCCTGAGAAAATAGATGTTTTTCCTGGAGGAAAAGATCCGCAATCTCAGTTTACTGCCTAAAAAAAATCATTCTGTTATAAGGACACCTTACTGTAGACAAAGCTTAAAGAAAGATTTTGATGTAGAGTTCCCAATTATTTCATTACAAGCAGCTGCCAAAAGATGCTCTGGTAAAAGACTGCATTATATGCTAAATTCCTTTTCTGGTGTCTATGAGTGAAGATGGGAGAACACTAAGGATGCCAGATATCTGTGTCAAAACCAAGCACTGTATCAAACATATAAACAGATTGTCATATAGAAATCTTCTTCTGGAACTGTAGACTACTGTCCCGTGTTTTGAATGAGACATGATGCTGTAGGAAACTTTTAGAAATTTTAGGGCTTTGGCTTTTCTATGAAAAGATGAAGAAAACTGGGATTTTGCTAACTAAAATATTTACCAATGCTGCTTGTTTTCTTCATTATTTATTCTAAAATTTTGAAATAATTCAAGAAAAATTTAAATTTTCCACAAGCTTTCATGTCATAGTCACCCGCTTTTTAAGACAAAACAAAAATTTCATTCATTTTTCATTGAAAAGGTAATTTGAGAAAGCAGAAAGACAGTTTACTTTGTAACATCCCTGGGTGCTCAAGCAGTATGTTCGGGGTTTTCTCCTGTGTTTTGTGGAAAACAAATTGCTGCAGTTTTTCATTCTGGGTTCACCACTCCTGTGAATAAGTTTACACACGGAGGATGTCCACACTGCAAGGAAGGAAGTACTACGCAAACATCATACACCATCCATCCTCATCAGCAATAAGTATTTCCGCATTTTACTCATTCATCCTTTTTCTCTCCCTTTGTTTCATCCTTTTTCATGTATTTTGAGACCACTTTTATAATCTTCAAACACTTCAGCAAGCTTGCATACTGGAGAGAAGGTGAATACAGGCCCATTTGGTCTTCCCACAAGTATTTCATATAAGGAAGAAACATGACTAAGGCAAAGGGATACTACTTTTCCTTTCCTACACATACATATAGGTAGTATTTCAGTGGACTGATTTGCAAATTAGATTAATCCAAGGTGTTTCAGCATGAGGGATGTCTCTGTGCAAGGAGACAGAAAGGGGACTTCACTCTGAAAGGCTTGTCATTGGCAAAATTCTGGAGCAAACACACCAGACATAAAGCAAGACTTTTCTCATCTTTCTTTTCTATTTTATGCATATCTCTCTAATATCTTCTTAAGGGATTCCTGGAATTCTTGTTGATTTTTATCTTCCTACATTTGTCTTTCCATAATGACATTCACCATTAGATCTTCCTTCTTTTTCTCTTAAAAACATAAAAAATACCCAATTACAACAGAAAAAGACAAGTATAATAATATAAAGGGTAAAATAAAATATAATAATCTAAATACAGACTTGATTTTTTGCAATTTTCATCTTTCCTTCCTTCCATTTTTTGTTCAGAATGCATCGGGGTTCTATGCAGAAATAGACGGAGCGAAAAAGGAATTGCAAGAAAAAATAGCCAATCTGTCCCTGTTTGATGATGATTTGGTAGAAAAAGCCATGCATCATGCACACAACCTAAGAAGACTTGCTGATGAGCTGGACGGGTAAAATTCAACTTCGGCAGATTCTGTTCATGCAAGTGCTACTTACTGAACAGCTGAGTGAACTAAAAGACAAGCAGAAACCCAGAGAAAATAAACAGGCACCAAACAAATCAGTGTTAAGTCATCTATAGAAGGCCTTGTCATGGTCCAGAGGCAACAGCTGAAGTTGAGCTAAGCAAAATCTATTAAACTTTCTAAAGAATAAACATATACCTTGCATGACATTCTCTCTTTTCTAACTGGGAATTTTCTAATTCTCCTCTCGCTATAGCAAAATAATAGGAAAGACAGATTACTGAAAACTGAAATAATACAGGCAGATTAAACAGGGTTTGCAGAAACTGCTCATGTCAGTAAGTTCATTCACATTAAATCATGTTTAGCATTACAGGACACAAAATGGGCTTCAAGATTATTTTCTTTCAAGAACTGGTTTACAGATGGAGTAATTCTGATACTCAATAAATTGTATCAGTGAAACTGGTTCATGGTAACACCAAACTTACTGTAAGTCTTTATATTTTTCTGAAAGATACCAAATGCATCAACATGTCACCAATTTAATAAAAAGAAACTTGTGGATAAATTTTAAATACAATCTTATTAGCAATTGGGACTACCCACGGAAAAAATCACTGCTGTAAATGAATTCTACCTTAAGTAACATCTTGGGCATATGCTTTTGGAAGATAAGCTTAAAACAACTTTTATAGTATATTATCTAAATACCAGTTGTTTCTTAATATTTGTATGCCCTAGATAGGAGATTAAAATAGAGAAAAAAATAACAGATGGTTTTCTTTTACGCAATTGCATAAAGCTGACATCTGAAGCTATTCTGTAATACCACACAAACTACAGACAACCTAAAAACCAAACAATATGTTCAGTCTGAGATCAGCTAACTGGGGACAGCAGAATAACTTGAAAGAAAATAACCCATATGGCTGGCCTTCCTCCCTTACCAAAATAATTTAAAAATTATTACCACGTTCAACACATTAGGAATTTCACAAAAAGCAAACAAAAGTAATTACAAAATATTCACATAGAAGTATGTCAACTCTATTATTTGTTGAGAAGATTGTCCTGCGATGAAACTTCAATCCTTTAAAACATTTAGCCCGTCTTCAAAACATTTTGGTTTTACAGGTTTGCTTTATTAGTCTGTTAGGCTTTTATTTGACAGATTTTATTCTTTTGCCTTAGGGGAATATAGCAGAAAATTCCTGCAATAATGCTGAATCTGGAAATTTAATAATCCCTCAGTGTGCAAGCACTTTGAAGTGAATGCACACATGTGCAAATATATATATATATTTAGAATCTACATCTAATGTATACTCTGAAATCTTCTTATCACTAAGACATTAAAGACTAATATTTATTTAAATATTTATTTGAATAATTTTTTATTTATTCAAAATTGTTAACAGATGAATGTTGAGCCCTGAACCAACTGCTGTTTGATATCTCTCCTGAAGACTAGTTATCACCTAATATGCAAATCAAGCTCAACCATGCCAGCAAAGTTTTCTTTTAGTTTTTCAATCTAACTTCTTGCAAAGTTTCATGACTTGGGGTAGTTCTTTATCTGATCCTCCCCCTTTTCCCACCTAACTTTAGAACGTATAAATAGGCCAGCGATACAGCTATCCTTGTCACTGGCACACACAGGTCTTTCCATTCATGGACAGGAACTACTCCCAAAGAACAATTACTGATAGATGTGTTATTGTGTTAATTTATTAAATATCTAATCTAGATTAAAAAACAAAAGTAGCATAGTCATTTGTTGCTGATCATATAGATGTTAAGAGCAAACTTCCAAGAGTTAAATTACTGGGAAGTGTCTTCTATCCACATAATTTTTACCTATTTCAGATTGCTCAAACACGGTGAAGAGAATACCACTTAGGCCGAGTATATTTATGTGTGTGATTATGTACTTGGAAACTACTTTGATTCAGTTTGGTTTCTTTCACCTTTTACTCTTTTTTTAACAGGAATTTGTATGGTGTTGATTCAAACGGTTTGGTACAAAGGGCAATCAATGCTTCAAATGCATATGAAAACATCGCTGGTTATATTGAAGAAGCCAATAAAGCTGCATTGCTGGCAATGAACACAACAAATCGGGTCACGGATGTAAGTAATTTCCATAATATCAGCTTTTACTTTACAATGCTTCAGGGACTTCAGACACCTAAGTGTAAACAAAAAACAAGATTTAGTTTAACTGGCAGTACTGAACTTCTCACTGCACTTTTTTTTTCCTTTGTTATTTCCTGAAATAAATCCCATGTAGTTACTTATTCTTCCAATCTGATGCCCACTGGTATTCTGAAAGACACAACAGGTTCTTCTGTCCCTATCCCATAGGGTGATGCTGCTCTGTGTTGTCACTCACTCTTTGAGACATTTCTGTGAAATTCCAGACAACTCCTTAGCTTCATAGGAACCTGAGCTGACATTTAGTGCTCAACTACTTCACTCAGTGAAGTAGTGCTCCTACCTCACTCAGTGCAGTGTGGCAGAAAAGGTGGTCAAGACATCTAATGGAAGCATCACTGTTTCTCATAGAAGCTCAGATTAAAATGAGACAAAGCCCAATCACACATTTTGTGTAAGGATAAGGATGCTAATTTTGTCTCTGGCCTTACTGTTCTAAAATACTATGTATGTGGTTTTTTTAATGCCTATAGTTTCCAACCTGTATACATGCTATTTACCAACAATTTATTAGTGGGCTAGCAAGAGGATTTGGGTAGATTGAAGGGGCCTGAACTCCAGAGATCTTCAAGGACTTTTGAGTCCAGTCCTCTGTTTCCAACGTGCTATTGCAAACTGCAAGGCAGCTCCCCATGAAGTGAAAGCATTCATCACCTGAGATGAACAGTAGAAATGAACAGTCATTTAGAGCCTAAATAACATGCAGCATTTAGTCATGTTGACTACACTGGAGCTGATAAATTAAGAGGACTTTTATGTTTTCTGCATCTTTGTTATTCAGTGGTGGTGTCTGGAAAACCATACATTTCTCTAAACTTTCTTAAAACAGAAAATTTTGCTTTTCAGACTCTTTTTCCAATCCAACTGCCAATCTTAAATATTAACAAAGCAAATGAAACTGCAGTGATTTTGCAGTTTCATTTATATGCACATAATAGGTTTTCCACAACTAAACACAATAAAGAGGAACATTTGATAAGCATTAATCTGACTTTCTTTTTTGGAACATACTTGTAGGCTGCAGTTGGAATTGATACTCAGGTCATTTACCATAAAGGTAAAAGTGAAGAACTTCTCCTCCAAGCCATGCAGCTACAGCGGACAGCATATGACAGTAAATATACATCCTTTCTACTTTCCCAATCAGCTTATGGGCATGGACATTAAAATCAATTTCAAAAGCACATCACTAAGCAGAACTACTGCTGTAACAGAATAGGTTTTTGATTGAATGTACCATACAAAGTACTTGAAATGGCCACGGGCACAGCTTGAGTAGTTCACTTGTTGTTATCCTGCTAGATATTGATAGTTTATTTCATTCATGAAAGGTCCATTTCAGATACAATTACTGTTTAAATATGTGACCCTGCAAACTGTTGTTCATGGGTAAATATGTTCAATCAAGTAGTCCAACTAAAATCAAATCACAACAGTTTAAGTGTTCAGAAAGCTGGATTTCACCAATGAAGGATAATAATAAATGTTAAAGGATTTTGACCTTTCTTCACCATAAATGAAAGAAAGTTCTAAAATCACAGGATTACTTTTCAACTTCTCAGGACCTTTTGAATTCCTTAAAACCTTTCCTGTGTACTAGCTGCAGCTATCTCAGCACTTCTAGTAAAGTAAAGAGAAGAAGTACTGACTGAGACAGAGGTCTTCAGATTTTTGTAAGACCCTGTGGCAAGCAGTGGCTGCGAGCTGCAAGGCTGCTTTTTCCTTTAGATTATGTAAAGTCAAGATTGGTAGTATGTCGTATACTAAAAGAGGCCATGGTATACTGTCTATGATTATATTAAGTGTCTAATAACACACCTCCACAGGATTGAATTTACCTTTTTAGATGCCATTTTGATGCCACTCAACTCCACCTCCTCTTTTGTCCCCCCAGGTAGCAGTTACACCATTGCAGACACCAGCTGGCAAGTCAATGGCACTTTTGCCAGAATGAATGCTCTGCAGAGCCAGCTGATGAGAGCCATCGCAAAAATGCAATCAGCAGAGACAGGTTGCAAGAGGAGCTTCATCTTTATGATGCTTTATCTTCATACATTCAAGCACAGATTTTTATCTTTACATATGGCCTTTACATTTAACATAAGTTGCTGTTAAGACTTCAGCACTGGAAGCCTAAAGGAATTTGACTGAAACTACAAGACAGAGATAGCAAACACCCAGCTTTAACACATTCATAATGAAATTAAATATTTTGCGACCTGAAATTATTAACGTTCTTCTTGATCTTTGTGTTGGTTTTGGCTGGGCTAGAGTTAGTTTTCTTCACAGTTGCTGGTATGGGGCTGTGTTTTGGATTTGTGCTGAGAAAGGTAGAAAGAAAGGTGCTTGATAATGTAGAGGTGGTTTTGTTGCTGCTGAGCAGGGCTTAACAGAACAAAGGCCTTTTCTGCTTTTCGTACTGTCATGCTGGTGAGGAGACTGGGGTTGGGAAGAGCTGGGACGACTGACGCCAACTGACCAAAACGATATTCCATTCCATATGTCATCATACTCAGTATATAAACTGGGAGAAAGAAAGAGAAAGGGGGAAAAGACAGGAGAGACAGGGTGGGGGGAGGGACAGAACACACAACACACTGAAATATTTGAAAGAGTTCATTTCTTATCATTCCCTATTTATTTTGTAGCGGAGGCAAGAGAGCGTTTGGAGCAAGCTAAGCAGAAGACTGCAGAGGCTGTAAGTGCCACCACAACAGTAACTCAGGCTACGACCCCCATGGATGAGAACGTGAGGTTGTGGTCTCAAAATCTGCAAGACTTCCAGCACAATTCAGAGGCATATGACAGTGCTGTACATTCAGCTGGGGATGCAGGTACGGTGACCTGAATTTTGCCATTTCTTAGTGTTAAAAAGTCAGGGAAACATCATAACATCATGTTGTGTGAATTGTTTACATTGCATATTCATTGCATATAATCTTCTAGCATTTTTCCTCCATGAAAAATTTGAAACATTAGCAGTTGTCTAGAGTCTTGACTATATTTTAAAACTGTTGGATACTCAGGCATTTCCAAGAGTTACTTAAACACTTAAGTGCTCAAGACTTAATGACTTCTAATTCATTTTTATCAAGGTTCCAAGGTCACACTGAATGGTAAACAGCTTGTTTAAACACTTCTTGCTATTATGATTTGTGATTTAGTTTTGGTTTTTTTGGTTTTTAACATTGGGTAGCATTTGAAAACAGAGCCCTTTTGTCCTCAGTAGTACAAACATGGAGGAGAAACGGTTCCTCACTTGATGAGCTTGTAGTCTAAACAAAGGGGTCAAAGAGGATTAAGGAGGAAATAAAACATTTAAGTAGGGTTATTTCTGGAGAAGCTTGTAAACATCTCATTAATTCCACTTTTATTATTTGGAGAGGAAAAAATAAACATTTGAAAACTCATGAAAAATATAAGATAAACAGACAAAAGAAAACCTAAGGCAGGCTACAAAACTGAAAATTATAGGCATGAGTAGAAAAAGAGGCAGGAAGAAGTGACTACAGAAAGAAGGAAAACAACAATTGGGAAAGAAAAAGTTCAATCTAGAAATTACAATATTTGAAATAAAAAATTGATGACAAGCACCACTATTTATTGCTCAATGTATTCTTGACTCTGCTCAAGAGGCTCCCTAATCCCAAGATATTTATGGCTACGGAAGCTGGAAATCCAGAAAAAGTAATTTCCTTCACACGTTCAATGATTCCATCACCGGCAGACCTGTTCAGTTATGTCTTGCCTTGTAAAAGTACCTCAGAGAAAGTCTATAACTACAGTGACTTTATCTCCAGAAAGTCTGAATCTCAGATCTACTGCCCTAAATCCCTTCTCCTTCTGTCAGGAACTTTGCAACTCAAGTGTCATTTTAATACACATGATGTTATGAGTAGCAAACCCAACATACTTCTAGTGTTCTAAAGTCACTGTCTTTTCTCTCAGCCAGGGAAACCCAAAGGTCATGTTATTTTCAGAATTCAGTAATCAATAAGACAAGACCCTTACACTAGTATTTTTGGTTGAGTGCTCCGAAAAACTGATATAAAAGTGGTTCCCTCCACAAGAAAAATTGCAGTGCAGTTCAATATCCAAATTCCTGGCTCCAGAACTGGAGGGAACTCAGATTTCTCTGAGCTTTTCATTGAAAGGAAACAGTGAGCCGCTCCCTCTGGGAATGGGTAAGTTCACTGCTAGTCACTGCACAGAGCTCCATATGAGTGTAGTTAGTATAACAGCAGTTGTATTGCATTGCATTGCTGTAAAATGTTTTTGATCACCACAGAGCACAGTTTAGGCTATGGGCTCTAATTCCCATTTAAGAAGATGTAAATGTGGATATGACTGGCCTCCCAGGAGGGAGTGGTATGATGAAAAACATTCAACAGAAACAGTCTGCTATAGCTGACACATGAAGGTTTCTGTTTTAATTCACCTTTACACTTGATTTACATTTAACATTTACCAGTGCCAGCTTAGTAGATATAGCAGCAACACAGATTGTATTTGGCTCTTCATGCTCAAAATGCCAGCAGACATTCAGGATTCAAAAAATCTGCTCATACTAGATGTTGTACTGAAAGAAATATTTCCAGTAGCATTTGAGGTGCTCTGTAAGAGTGAATAAACTTAAGATGGTCCAGCATTCCTTTGGTTATGTTCCCAAAAAAGCATGCATGGTGCATGCATGATACATGCACCACAAATTGTAGAGAACAGCTCAGCTCCTATGTGATGTGCCTGGAAAAAAAGTCTCCTCTGTGACAGTGGGTTTGCAGGTATGGAGTCATCTTGAAAATACTGTGTTCCTATCAGAGTGCCTAGAAGGCCTGCTGACCACAAACTAACTGCTGGAGAAATGGTAATATGCAACCTACAGCAAAGTGTGTCCTAGTACATTTGCGGAGGCAGCTTTTCCATGGCACTTTTTGGTCTGAAGGCATTTGGTTTGTTTGTTTTAAGATATGATGAGGGTCTTTGCCAGAAAGATCAGAAGGAATTAGCTGAGAAGAGAGATCAGTGCCAGGAGGCTGGGAGGTAATGCTCCATACAGATGTGACTGTGATTCACAGCCTGGGAAGACAGATGTAGATATGCCAGTCATGGTGGGATATTCCCAGATCAGCTGTGTATTCTTCCAGAAAAGGCTGATCTGACAGGAGGAATGTCCATCAAAGTCCAAAAGAAAGTCACAACAAATGTTCAGACAGGTGCCTGGAACACCAAAACACCTGATCATCATGCCAATAACACCGCCATAGCAGCTGAAGCCTCTAAGCTGGCATGTCTGGATTGCCCTTGAATAAAGCCTGCACTTGGTTTTTGGAAGGGTGAGAGCACATTTGGCTGTGCAGTTCGTCTGAGAATAGTCCATGTTGCCATTGTGCAGGGAACTCGTGGGCTTCAGCAGAGAGGGTGATGGACAGTTTGGGAAGGAAAACGTGAAAGGAAAATGTGTCTGGAAGGTTATAGCCATGGTATTTCATCCATGACAGTTTCCTTTCTATTCCTTTTTATATTTTATCACTGGGTAGGACTAGTTTTCCTTTTCCACTCTCACCTTTATCCCAAAGACTAAAATCAAAAATCAGTGTTCTTCTATAAAGAATGTCATTATAAAGAACAAGAGGAAGAGACTTATGTTTAGAACTTTGAGAAGTTCTAGTAGCTATAAATGTTAGTTTTGTGGTTTTATGTTATAGTATCATTTCAAGTTTAATACATCATATTTCAAACAGAAAAGCCACGTTTTAAAGATATCAGATCAAACACAATCCCAATTCAGTTGCAGATTATTTTTTAAAATGTGGTTGAAATTTGCTAAGTCACTTTCTGAGTTTGCGGTGGTTTTGCCTTAAAAATGGAAAAAGGCAGAGAAAACTTCATATAAGTCAATTATTATACTAGTTGGTTTTGTTGGGATTTTTTAAGTAGAAAGCTTAATGCATTCTGGAATCACCATTTAACCCAGAATTTACTGTAATTGTTTGAGGATTTATTAAAAGTAATAACATTTTAAAGTACAGTAAGCTTTCTATAGAATAGCTGATTACTAACCTCCAACGCTTATAGACTTTCAGAACTTAATGGCAAGGAATTATTGGAGAGTCTAAAGCTCTATATGGCCCACTCCTAGACTGAAACTGGAAAGTAAAACACAAATGGAAACAGGCAAGCAGAGAGAGGACAGGACTGAGGCAAATACTGACTTTTTGCTCTATCCAAAGACAGACTTGTAGGACTCCAAAGGATCTTCTCATATTCTGGGTTATCTGAATGAGGCTAAAAGCTGCTTCAGTCTTTAGTTAAGACAGACTGGAAGCACAGAAAAGCAAATGGAGTCTAATCCTCCATCCTTTCCTTCTCTACAGTCTCCTATATCCAATGATTAGCCCCTTTACCTGCCTCTGTGCTATCTTCTGGCAATGTTCAAGGCCAGGGTGGGGCTCTGAGCAATGTGGTTTAGTGAAAGATGTCCCTGTCCACAGCAGGGGGGTTGGAACTAGACAATCTTTAAGGTCTCTTCCAACACAAACTATTCTATGACTATCAGACAAAGGTAAAAATATGAGGGGAAGAACACAAGAGCAGGTGGATACAAGCTGACAACCCCTAAAATATAACTGAAAACCCTACAAATCTGGTTTTAACCTTAATCCATGTCATTAAAAATTAACTCTGAATGCTGGATCTTTCTTATATGCTTGCAGCTAAAATCACATTTCATTATACTCAGCTACGTGTACCTACATTTAATTAGAGATGAAAAATTATGTGATGTGTAAATATCCTTCAAAGGGCAACATGTCATTGGAATCTGATGTGATGAAATTGGATTATAATTCAGGGTAGTTATTTTTCTTTCTTGGTAATTTTTCTGCTTAGCTTTCTGGGGAAGGACTTCTCTCACTTCGAACACAACAAAGCCCCTGCACATCCCACTGATAACAACAACACTGGCACATGTACCACCACCATAAGACACAGTAGTGAAAGACCAAAGGACTCTAATTCAGAAGCCCTGGCAGATGCAGGCAGGAAAGTTGACGAGGTTACCAATCACAAGGGCTGGGGCAGGTAGTAAGCACAGTTTAGGTACAGACACATCATCATCTAAGGCCTTCTAAAGTTGTATAGTACAGGCCTGTTACCACAGTGTGAGAGTGGCAGTGTTTCTGTCATGAGAGTGAACTGTGAACCACATGCAAACAGATCACCTGTGCAGCCACTGCTGGTATCCAGGTGATGATCTCTGGGAGAGATGCTCAGCTGAAAGCTGAGGAAAACAACGTATACATCTCCCCTACAGTGAATTTGAAGAGCTAAGAACCATAACTCTTAAATGCAGTTTCCAGGTCAGTCACAGATATCCAGATGCTAAACAAATAATCCTTCTGCTCCAGTTTCCATATCTGTAAAATTAGGCTTAACATTTACTTTGCTTGAAGGAAGATGAAAAGGTTAAAACTATTAAAGGTTAAACTAAGGTTTGCAGAGCTCCTTGAGGAAAGTATTACAGAGGTAACTCACCACAGTATTACCTAGGAGTCCTAAGAAAATGAAATCTCCCTTGTCCAAACTTCTTTTCAAAAACTTTAGCAATACTAGATTCTTAGAAATTACTAGCCTTTTTGAAATTACTGCCTCTCACACACCACAGTTAGGACTTGTTTGGAAAGCAGAAGGAGACAGGTTAACTAACCCAACAGGAAAAGGTGGAATTTTCCTGGTGCAAAACCAGCATTTCCAGAGGAAAAAAAAAGCTGTCTCTTCTTTTCTAACTGCAGTGAAGAAACTTACAGAAGTTTTCCCTCAACTCCTGGACAAACTGCGCAGAGTAGAACAGAAGGCACCAGCAAACAATATTTCTTCCAGCATCCAGCGGATCAGAGAGCTAATTGCTCAAACCAGGAGTGTAGCAAGCAAGGTAAAACTTTTGGATGGGACTTTTGGTCACTAGTGCTAATAATCAAATGCATCTTATTATAACCTCTGTTTTCTTGGGCTATGCTAGAAGCCCAAACCTGGACATCCTCCCCTCCCCAAAAGTGGATGAACAAAGCACCATGGAGGTCGTTAAAATCTGTACAGTTGCTATTTGCAAGCATTATCATGGTATTCATGGTAGACTATTGCTACTGCAGTAGCAAATTTATTATAAAGATTTTGGCACAGTGTATAAGGTGGCCACTACAACAAAACCTAATTACCTACAATTTGTAGGAAAATTACCTACCGAGCTATTACCAGGAGTAATAATTACAGCAATTTAATGTAAGCTTTTCTGAGATGACAGCATTTTTTTTTCTTCTGAATTAATTTTCTGCAGGGTAAGAGAATCTTTGGCTCGCACATATTTAATAGAGAAAAAAAACCCACTTTCATTACCATACATAAATAATGAGGGGCTTTTCTATAACAAAAACACCAAGGTCAAAAATTAAAACAGTATATTTCAATTCATTCAGAGAAATAAAAAATTGAGTGCATTATTGTATGTTCACAGCACTGGAATATAACTTAGAAAATGAAAAATCAGTATGTGTGCAGTGCTTGACTCTTCTTTAAATGTATTTTGTCATTCACGTATATTGTGTTTAAACTTGAAAATATTACTTCAGTTAAGTTGAAGGCATTTTTAACTAAAATGAACAGGTTCTATAATTTTATTAGCATCTCATAAATATCACTGCAGATTCAGTGATATAACAGGATTAAACACGACAGAAAATGATCGTACTACTCCCAAAGAAAAGAAATAAATTAAGGGTAGAAGTTTTATAGCTATGTAAGAATTTCATTATGTGCCATACATAATGATGTAGCCCAGATTCAACTAAGCACAGATATATCTCCCACTGAAATGCAATTTACTTTATGAATATTCTTAAGCAGAGTTAAGTAGGAACTCTAATTAATTTTAAAATTAATTCCCTTCACGTTCTTTACAGTGTGTTCCAGAAGAATTGTTACAAACATACAGCTTTACATGCTAATATATAGGTGCCAACTCCACTCTTGCAGTAAGCAAGGCTGCTGGCTCAGTAGTCTTGCACACTTACCTTACGTAATGACCCCAGGCAGCATTAATGTGTCTCACTTTGTACTCTTGCAAATGCAGGTCCAAGTTTCCATGATGTTTGGAGGCCAATCAGCTGTTGAAGTCAATCCAAAGATCAATGTGGAAGAACTAAAATCTTTCACTTCCATGAGCTTGTACATAAAGCTTCAGAAAGATGATCCACAACTGGCAGCATCTCCAGACAGATTCATTTTGTACCTCGGAAACAAAAATGTAAGATAATAACCCAGTTAATTTTTATGCATATATTTTAAAAAAAAATTTGAAATAGGTTTGAAGTTTATTTGCCCTTGGTTTTTCTTCTCACTCTCTCTTCATGTTTTGTAATTAGAGGTGTCTACTATATGACCATCATTGATTTTGTGACAAGCAAAGAGCAAGAGTTCCTGAGACCCCCGTCCTTGAGACTTGTCACTCCAAACAATGAAGGATTCTTTCTAAAAAGCAAATTAGACTGCCTAGCACTGTACTGCTTTGATTGTCACTGCTGCAAGCCACACTTGCTATCTCTACTGCCAGTACCAAGGTGCTCTGAAGCAGTTAATGTCACCTGCCTGGCTTCTGTGAGATATGTTTTAATCAGTTTATGCTGCTGACAGTGTCAATTCCAAATCTCTGAGGTCACAGGCCCACAAGATAAGCAGGTTTCTTTATCTGTGGCTTGTGCTGCTGTTGTATTCTCTGTTGATCACTGCTTTGAAATAACTATTCTTTAAACTCTGGTTCCTAAAAGAAAAAAATCACAACTCACAAGCCAGTTATAATCCTGGCAATCTGTTACTTGGGAAGGTAAAGAGGCAAGCTTTTATTTTTAAGCCTCTCTAAAAAGAATATCTACTGAATATAAATCAAGTGAAACCCCTCTTGGCAGAATATTTAATTGCAGCATAATACCTAGGCTTTAGACTGTTTCCTGCATATGGCACTGCACACTAAATAGTGATAAACAGCTTCCCATTGAACATGACTAATTCATGGTCAGCAGATATCTCATGACCTTGAATTTACCTCAATCAAAAGGGATATAAAGTAAAATATCAGATACTTTTTTCTGTACAGTTTTATGTGGTGAAAGCAACCCATTAGAGAAGGAAGTTTTTGTTTATATTTAATAAATATAGTAATATTTCAAGTAATATTTACTAATATTTAAAGGTGTAATTTAGTTTATCAAAGCTCACCTTTTACTAATGTCCTGCATTGAATCTCTTTCCAAGTTGTATCTCTGACATCCTTCTCCATTGGTGTTTTAGGCAAAACATTACATTGGTCTTGCAATTAAAAATGACAATCTTGTGTACATTTATAATCTGGGGGGCCAAGATGTGGAGATACCTCTGGATGCCAAGCCAGTCAGCACCTGGCCTTCTTACTTCAGCGTCATCAAAATTGAGAGGTAAAGTGATAATGTGTATTTCCCCAAAATCAAAGAGTTTATAGGAAAAATCAAGCAGAAAAGGCTGTGTCAGAACTGCCCATCAGGAGTCTTCAGTGCCTGGTTCTAATCCTGCTGAAATAAATGGAAATGGTCTCTGCTTTTGAAGACTCAAGACCCAAGGGGCCGCAGGGAGGAAGAGAAGGTGTCTGTGGTCCCTCCCTTTCTTTTTCCCCTGGTGACTAGTCTTCTACTAAGGAAATAAAAACCCTTCCTGGAGTTGGATGCTTGTTTGTTTTTTTGTAAGTCTAGCCCACATGAAACTCTCCTCTCTTACAATTCCCTTCGCAGGATTGGAAGACATGGGAAAGTGTTTTTAACTGTGCCCAGTCTTAGCAGCACAGCTGAAGAAAAATTCATCAAAAAGGGTGAGGTTCTTGGTCCTGGCTCCCTCCTTAATTTGGAACCTGCAAATGCTGTTTTCTATGTTGGTGGAGTGCCTCCAGGTTTCAAGGTTTGTCAAATAAATATTCTTTATTCAAAACTAAATAGTGCAAGCTTATCTTGCTTAGACTTCCATTTAAATACAGAAATGGTAAATAAAGAAAATGTCCTTATTTAGTCACTTATCATCTTGGGACTCCATCTCGCAGCCATGACGAAATGGTTTTCTCTAGCATATTATGTCATACAGTAAAATGATCAGATTTCTGTTAGCTGCTGTTCAAGTTTCCTGAAAAGTAATAAAAGAAAGGCTTGCTACCTGTAGCGTAAGTAGCATGCATAAGTGAAGGCCTGTTAGTCCAACTTAATAAAGCTTGCAGGCAACCAGGTTTTTTCAATGATAATGAGTTCTTGGTACTTAGAACTTCTCTTTTACAACTGTCACAAAAGTGGAAAGTACTGTTAATATTGTTAATATTAGGACAGTGTGGGAAACCGGCAATATAGCAACTTGTTTGAATTTAAGTTATCACTGGTTTAACTCCAGCCTTACAACAGTGTGAAAAGTTGCCTGTGCAAAATACATCTCGATTCCTGTGTGAGACAGTTGCTTCAGTCCAGTTTCTAACAGTCAGCATGAATTAGCACCTCACTTACTTGCTTCTATGAACATACCAGTTCCTCTTCTTGGATTTAAAAATTGTTATGAATGCTCTTGGCTATGAAAATTGCATGGCTGAACAAAAACATACCTAGAAAGACTTTAGAGAATGCTAAATTCTTTGAGCTAACTGTAGCAGGCACTAAAAAACTTCAAACACTGATCCATAAGCAGCTCGCCTAACAATATAAAAACGAAGAAAGACTAACTCAATACACTTATGTATGTCTGAGCTTTGCATGGTTGTGACTACTAGACACGTGTCATAGTCTGAATTTTAGGTTACTGAGCCCTGGGTGCAAATTGCCTGGGAATAGGACTGAAGACTGACTAACAGTTGCACACAAAAAAACACAAACACAAACACAAACACAACACAACATAAACACAAATAAAAGTCATGCAGATGAACCCTCCAGGTCTGTTCCAGAGCAGAGCAGAGGAAAAAGAAAAGTGAAGAGTGAAGGCAAATAGGAAAGGAAACAGGAAGAAAAGGTATTATTTGATGAGCGTATGGGTCTCTTCCACCTTAGAAAAGGATGCCTCACATTTTCATTTATTAACATAGAGTCTGATTTGCTAAAAGGTTTTTGCTTCCTTGTTACACACTTTGCAAATATGAAATGCATCACTTAGAAGTCTCATGCTTAACATAATTTAAAAGACTAGAAAACGAAACAAAGGAAAAGAAAGAGAACATAATAATTTAACAAAAGTATCTGTGCTGCAGATAAGAATGTAATTTTCTTTTACAGCTACTTATAATCTGCATTGCTATATTACCATTACTATTATATCATAAGCAAAATGGAAATAATGAGAAGATGAAAAAAAGTTACTCACGGTGATCAAAGTTTGAAGTACAAGAGGTGTTATTAATACCACACCTGTTCCACAGGGCAGAATATTTTAATATAAAAAGAATGGTTGTAGATCTGTCAACTTTATTCTTTTGTGTTCCTCCTCTCACCAATGTGGCTATTAAATTTCCTTTTGCAGTGACCTTTGTTAAAAGAAGAAGTTTCTATACCCTGCTAACTGTTCAAAATAGTACCTACTGAAGATTACCCACTGGCACAGATTTTGAATCCCAGTCTCCTGGGTTTAAAGACCTCTCTCATTTCTCTCTCTTTCGTCATCGTATGAAATTATTTTTCTGGCTGTGAATGGTATCTATGCATTAGATATGAAATATCTACTGAGATATTCAAATACATTGAGTAAGCTCTGTTATTAGTCAAATCTTAGCCTTTTCCCTCTTTTCCGAGCATGGTCCCAATCAAAACTACAAAAGAAGTTTTTGTTTGCAGTTGCCTTACCTGGCCTAATTTTCTCAGTGTGAGACCATTTATGTGCTCCCTTTTAACTTTCAGCCCAAAAGGTATACCATGATAAGGACTACAAAGATTATTCACAGTAGCATCATGCTATACTTTTTTTTCAAAATACGAATTTCACAGGGACAAAACTGATCCCAGGCACAAATGCTTTCACGGTACCCAACTAAAGAGTGTGACCTTTCTCCTTTTACTCGTCCTCATCCTCTGCACAGCTCCCTCCTAGCCTAAACCTACCTGGCTTCATCGGCTGCCTGGAACTGGCGACCCTGAACGATGATGTGATCAGCCTGTACAACTTCAAGCACGTCTATAACATCGACACCACCACATCGCCACCTTGTGCCAGGTAGGGGACAGTCCCGTCCTCACTCTGCTGCTCCGGTTTGTTGCAAGTGCCAGTCCTGATGGTTCATTCCTGGTGTACATTACAAAAGTGAAGGTGGTATTGATATTGTCCCAGAAGGAACTTGGCCACTTTTAGCTCCTAATTGCAACAACAAGTTTAATTTATTTTTTATATACATATAAATATATGTACGTAAGTTGGACTCAATCCTTATGAGTCCCTTTTAATATGAGATATTCTATATTTTTTCTGCTGTCTCTACTATCTCACAATCTTGTTCCTGCCTTTGAAAAGGAAGCTGCCATGTCAGCTGGGGAATGTTCCAGGCTCCCTCCTTACTGCACTGCTTGCTTGGGGACAGGGCTGCTCCTGACTCAAATCACTCCAAGTAGTACAGCCACAGCCAGTCAGGTCTAGTGGGCCTGGTAACCTTGAGTGTAGTCCCGCCCCAGGTAGCAAAGCCCATACTGAAGTTTCTTCTTGCCATACACTCTTAAACCCACATCAGAAATTGCTTAGATAAGCCATTCACAAACTGAGAAATGGCTCCTAACACAGAAGTGAACAGCAACTGCAGCATTCATTTAGCACAGATGCAGCAGGCATTTTGCTCACTCAACAGGCAGCAATAGTAGAACCTCTCTCTGGAAGGAACAGGAGAGTAATTTCAACATGCACTGGGAAGAAATGCAGAAAGTGTTGGGATAGAGCAAATGACAGCTTCCCATACCATTCCTACAGAGAGTGCAAGATGCTCCTGGGCTTTCCACCATAGTCCAAACTCAGCTAAAAGTGTCAGAGAATTCAAATGGATTTCTGCAAGACTTTTGCAAACTGGGCAAGCTCTTAATGGAAATATATGTGTATCCTTATAACGAGGAAGTGCTGTGAGCCTGTCACTTTACAAGGATGAGCAAAGAATTCTCCTGTCCCCTACATATAGCACAGGATAAAAGCATGATGTAATGATGAAGGAGTTAGAGGAACCTTCTTAGCCACACACTATTTTTCAGAAAAAAAATTCCCAGGAAAAATTTGAAAGAAAGTCATCAGTCTCACCATTGCCAGGAAGAAGCAGAAGTTCAGAACAATTATTTCAATAAAGTATGTAAAGGTGTTTAAGTTTCCCTACATTAAAATGGGTACATGCCAGCTAATCCTTCCCTGCTTGTTTTTTCATAGAGATAAGTTGGCTTTCACTCAGAGCCGGGCTGTGAGCTACTTCTTTGATGGCTCTGGCTATGCCTTGGCAAGAAACATTGAGAGAAGGGGAAAATTCAGCCAAGTGACTCGATTTGACATAGAAGTTCGAACACCTACAGACAATGGATTGATCCTGCTTATGATTAATGGGGTGAGTACTGAGTCCTGTTGGTACCCTTTATCCTTTAGAACCACAAGTTCCCCAGCACTTAGAATATCACGGAAAATCCAAAATGCTTATGTCCTCACATTTAACTTCTGGAAAAACGAAATACTTTGTGTTCATCTGGTGCATGCATGCATTAGGAGGGAACTGAAACATGCTCTGCAAAGGCTTCAGAAAGCGGAGGCCCTGAGCTAGACTCTGCTTTTATCCACAGTCAGGACTTCAAACTGGTCAAATCTTCATGATGATACTTTGAGTTAGTTGTATCTTTATTTAAATGTGAATGCACAATCAAAGCAATAGGTAATTTCTGCGAAGTAAATCCCAAAAAGCAGCCACTTTGTGGTAGTTGCCACTTTATAACTGTGCCCCAGGGTGTACTAGAGTTAAATATTTAAGTTACTGAAAATAGAAAGCAGTTCAAATAAAAAGGCTTGGTGCAAAAGTCAGGAGCTTTTCTGAAGTGTGAGGGTGATGCACTCTCTGTAAGAGTTTGAAAGTAGATTCCTCACAAAAATATCTTCTGAAAACAAACTCGGAATTTTTTTTGTCTTTGGGCATCTCTACATCAAGCTGCCAAGTCCTGTGTGGATTACAACCTAGTAAAGCCACAGAAAACATTTTTCTATGCAGACACAGTCCACAGACAGACACTTGTCTAGACACCTAAATGTAACACTGCTTTAACCATTTAGAAGAGAAAAAATCCAGTCTTATTAGGAGAGCTACTCTCTTGTGTTTGCCTTTAGAGTAACTTCCAGAGGAGGGCTGTGGGAAGCAATTTGCTCTGCAGCATAGCATGCTAGCACTAACTTTCATTCTTAGGAGGTTTTGACTAAGCAGCTGCTGTTAAAAGTTTAAGAGACTCTGTTGCAGAGAACTTATATTTCTTCCAAGCAAAAGCACCTTGTATGTGAGACATATGCACCTTGGAGATGTATGCACTTTGTGTTTGTCAGCAGAAAATGCAATCAAGTTTGATATCAGCTGTGGGAGACCATGCCTGCTCACAGGCAGTTTTAGAAAGTCTGTGTAATCTGGTCCTTTATTCAGTTCTGCAGGACAGCTCATAATATTCTGAATGTAATCCTTGTTTCATTTTCAAGTTTAAGCTGTTCAGAACAAACCCAAGCTGCAGTTTCGTTTAAAAGCACTAGATTAAAACCTACTCTTACTTCTTTAAGTAATGACTTCTGAAGGTGGGCTCATTTGTGTCAAAGACAGCAGTTCTTGGCCTGCAGTAGTGTTTTGAGAATTATTGTTCCCTTCTTTCCATTAGGCATGGAAACAACAGCATGAACACTAGGAGAGAAGACAAACATTAGCATTGAAAGCATTAACCCAGATGCACATTTGCTGTAAACTGTCCTTTCTGTTTCTTTATGTTCAGTTTTGGAACAAGACATTCTAGGGTACAGATCTTCATTTTAAGCACTGCCTAAAGATCTCCTGAAGGACAGCTCCTGTTTATGAAGTTTAGGTCACCCGGCCACAGAAGAGAAACAAACCAAATCCATAAAGCGGGAATAGTCTGGAATTCTAGAAAACAAATACGTAGTAAATACACTCTAGCTATTGCTCAACCTTCAGTAAATAGATCAGTGCTGATCAGGGTTGTGAAAAGACAAAATCCTGAGTGATTACAGACATAGTGATAGAAGCTGCTAATGCAGACATAGCCATTCTAGCACAACATTGCTTTTACCAGTATAACATCTCTTATTTAGGGCACATGCTATTACTTTGACAGTAAATAGATGTGTTTGCTTTAGGAATACTTTGCTGGTGAATAATATTGACACTACTGTGCTACCAAATACTGTTTCTATAGGGAAACAGTTCACCAGGTCTTCAAGTAAGTGCCACTTATCAACCAATTATGTGCACATGCACATATACAAATATTATAAATATAAAAATATTATAGAAACTGTGTTATAGTTTTGGAAATAAAAATATATTTCCCAACATTCTTTTCACATCAGTCTCATGACACTGGTTTGTTTTTTTTTTAATTGCTACAACATAGTCTTTTTCTGATTGCTGTTTTGTTTTATACAGAGCATGTTCTTCAGCCTAGAGATGCACAATGGATTCCTGCACCTCCGCTATGACTTTGGTTTCAGCAACGGCCCTGTGCTTCTCGAGGACTCCATGAAGAAGGCTCAGATTAATGATGCTAAATTTCATGAGGTAGGGATGTGGTTGCTATCACAGACATTTGACCAACTACCCCAGAAGCTCCAAAGCAGCAATAATTGCTCCAACACCCATGAAAGGAGAAAAAGGATGAGGGTCAAGATGGTGATATGTTAGAACAGGCAGGAAAGTAGAGGGTATGCAAGTCCCACCACTACTGAGCAGTGGAAGGGGAAGGCTCTCACTGCCTCCTCATGACTCAGTGCTTGTAGACAGATTCTGTGTTACTAGTCAAGGACAGGACAGTTCACTTGGGAGAAAAAGTTACATTGATTCAAAATGAAATTATATCAAGGACAACTCTATCTTTCAAATATAACACTTTCCTCAAATAAAAACGTCATTGTGTTAACTTGACCACCTTCGTTTTTATGCATTGTATTACAAAAATTATGGCATTTCCCATTTCCTTTGAAAAGAGAGTTGATTTGATAGCAACCTTTTATATACACACAGTATTTTAGAGACTTTGGCAGATGTAAAATAGCTACTTGCATTTGGCTTCAGGGAATTTGCTGTAAGCCAGTATAACTGTGACAGTTGCAAATCTCCCTTAGTGAGTTGCTTCTCCTGCCATTTACTTGATGTAAATTCAAAGTCTGATTCCTGACCAGAACTACAGCTATAGTTTAGTTCATGTTTAAGCAGAGAACAATTAAGCTTTTTATGCTTTGACAATGAAATAAGTTTTTAAGAAGTATGGCCTAACTTCTTGAATAAACCAATAAAGTGTTCTGAAGTTAATGGAGCTTATCTTTTTACCACAGTGCAGAATTTGACACGAGTACTTTCATTTGGTTTATTCATAAGTGAAATATCCTGAGGATTCAGCCATCAGAGAAATAGTGACATCAAAATAAGCTTCTTACTAGTAATCATTGTCAGCCTCTCCCAATTTACAAACAACTTATCTGATAAATGGGAGGAATTTTTGAAACCAAAAAAAAAGGCATAAAGATGCAATCAATTTTGCAAGATCTACGTAACAGCTTAAAAAGATGCCATTTTTAAGCACATGCTTTTCTTTTCAGATTTCTATTATATATCACAATTCTAAGAAGATGATCTTGGTAGTAGACAGAAGACATATAAAAAGTGTGGACAATGAAAGAACAGCAATGCCATTCACAGATATTTACATTGGAGGAGCGCCTGCTGATATCTTGCACTCCAGGTTGGTTTACAACTGCAATTCAATCATTATTTTCAAGTAAACCATATTTAAGTTAAGTTGTATGGTCTGTCCTGAAGGGGTAACAATAAAACAATTCCTTTGGCATCAACCTTATATAAAACAACCCTTCAGACACTCTTCTGGATGTCTCTCAGAGCTCTTAAGTACTGAAGATTAAGCTTGATCCAGCACAGTTACATTCTACTGAAACTGGCCCATTTTTAGCAAAGGTAACAGAAGCAGCCGTGTTCTTAAAGCAAAAAGGCATTTCCAAAGAATGTGTTAGCATAGAAAATTGCTATTCCTCCTCACTCTGCAAAAAGTGATCTTTCTAAAATAGCAATGCTCTAGCTAAAGAACCAAGATCTCTACAAGCTGCATTTTCAAACCTAATGATGATCTTTTCCCTACTAAGCATTTCAGTTCTGATTCGTCTCAGATTCTCTTTAGATCCAAGTCAGCTGGCTCTGTGTAGGCGTGGGAAGAAAGGAAAAAGTCTCATTTCCCAATTGTACCACTTGACAGAAACCAAGTTTAATCTCAGTAGACTCTATAACTCTCATTTCCTGCCGCGGGAATCTGCTGGACACCAGGGTCATGCTCCAAGGGCAGACTGGCTGCTTGAAGAAGAGTGTGCTCTTCTGATAGGCAATATTCATTCCCAGGGTCAGACAGCAAGGCCAGGATTCTCAGAAGGACTCCAGATGTTGTTTCAAGTGTCATAACTGCTAACAGGAATACCCTCTGTGTTAAAAAAAAAAAAAAAAAAAAAAAAAAAAAAAAAAAAAAAAAAAAAAAACCCCTGTGTTTAAAAAAAAAAAAAAAAAAAAAAAAAAAAAAAAAAAAAAAAAACTAAAATAAAAAAGCAAATGTTGCACAATAGCTTCTAGGAATTAGTGGTAAATTTCCTGAAATTATATTCTTTATTTTCTTGTCAAGAGAAACAGATTGATAAATAAGGTCTGAGATACAAAATAGTTAATCTTTGAGCTTTGAAGATAGGGACAAACTTCATGTAAAGACAAATGATGCTTTTCAATCCCATGTAATTATTTGAACATGCAAACAAAGTGGTAGGTAAAGGAGAAACAGAGTGTATATTTTATCTGTTCTTCCAAATAGTTCTTTACAAAGGTCTGTCATAAGGGGCTATTAAGACAGCTAGTGGAATGGAGAGAGGAAAGGCTGCAGTGGATTAGAAAGCAGCTGGGAAAGAGAAAATAGGACATAGAACTTTTCCATTTTCACAGTATAAAAAGTCTACAGCACATGTTCAAAGGATCTCTCTTAGGGTTGGCATTAAACACACTAATGATCTAGAAAGAAAGTACAGAAGGATAGTGAAAATTACTTTCATTAATCAAGCCTAAAGAACACTGAAAAAGCCCAGAAGGACCTAGAAATCTAGGCAATTGAGCAGCTCAATGGCAGATGAGACTTGTTCACAAATGTAGGATAAAAGATGAATCACATGAGTAATGCCTGCAGTTTTTTGAGAAGATTGTGGTTATTCTAAAAAACACCTGGAAGGTACTGTCAAAGCAGGAAAAATAACTTCTCAATTAACAAGTTGTATCAGAAAAAAAAAAGACCATAGGCATTGTAAAAAATAA
Organism: Climacteris rufus; assembly: GCA_013398175.1. Lineage (NCBI taxonomy): Eukaryota > Metazoa > Chordata > Aves > Passeriformes > Climacteridae > Climacteris > Climacteris rufus. Next base: position 1,431,855 of record VZRZ01000509.1, read on the forward strand.
GATCAACTATAATGTTGAAAAATGTATATAGAAATTATTTAAGCAGAGCTACAACTTTGTACTCAGCTTTCATTCTCATGACAGTAGACAGCAAAAAGTATGGGCCAAATGTGGTGACATTGTTCCATTTTCATCAGGAGCATAAATTAGAATTCTACTGATGAATACTATTATCTACTACTACTATGTCTCTACTACTTCTATCTACTACTACTATTTATGCTTGCTCTTTGCAGACAGACTCACATTCAACCAACTTTACAGGGCAGCAGCAGGGAGGGAACTACTCTAGTCTTAGAGTTGTTTAACATTCTTCTAAAGCAGTACATTTTTTTTTACTTCAAATGCACTTTTCTCTGTCAATTGCCTTTTCTTCTCCATGTACATTGTTCTGGAAGTACCACTATACATTATTTTTGTTCCACATCAGGCACTGCATAAAGCAGAAAGCTAAGGGGAGATAGGAGCACTGGGAACTGTTAAGAAATTAACTCAGAAGCCTTTCTTTAGGTGAAAGCCTATCTTCTATTGTTCCCGTTGCTAGGAAATGTTGTTAAGTTAATGGCATTTAACAGGAAGGCATATTTGTGGCATCCAGTCAGTCACGTGGTCAACCAGAGTAAAGATTATACTGGTTGCATGATACCCCACACTTGGATCCAAATCCCAGTGAGGATGGTAGGAGCCTTCCTGTTGATTTTGCCTTCCCGCTGATTTCACTGTGGAGCAAATTAAGTCCCCACAGCACTCCTCCTCTGACCTTATTTCAGACATGTATATGTACATGTACCTTGTGGTCCACTTTTGGCCAATGAAGAAAAAAAAGCATTTCCAGAGCTTGATTCATCTGCCATGTTTCCAAAGTCTACCTTACAATGAGATAACTCACAGATAACTAGTGCAGGTAGCAGTTGTCAACAATATCCCATCACATGGGGTAAAAAGAATCCCACTGCTAAGGTACATCTTGCTTAAAAAACAAAGACTGTTTCAAGGTATCCAGGTCAAAATTCTGGATTTCACATTCACTCCTTCAGTGTACCCCTAGTTATAACCTGGTTTGGTACCCAGTACATCCCATATAATTTCCTTGCCCTGTCACAGACTCTCTGTGATTTTCTACAAATTACTTCTTCATGCACCTTGAGAATTGTGAGGATACACTCAATTATATTCACCCTGTGCTGTAATGTTATGATATCTTAGTATGTCATGGAGTTGAAAAACTGAGAGTAATGAGTGGGAGTAGTCAGAATACACAGCTGTGCTGTCTACCTGAAATCTGACATAAAAAGGATCCTGGCAGCCCACCTATTGCTCTCATTTACAATTATGTAAACCCACACATCAGCAAGTAGATTGTACTCTTACTTCCCTGACCTCTGTTACTATTTTTATTAAGAAATAGAGATCCATTTGCTTTAAAAGGCAAGAATGGAGCTTGCTAGTAAAAAAAAAGACAGAAAACCTAAATGAGAACTTTTCTTTAAAAAATAGAGACAAAAGTCCATTGATTTTCACTGTAAGTAGTTATAAATACATTTTAAAATGTCTTTTTATTTCAGCTTCTATTTTTCTCTTTTTTAATCTACTCTATATGGATCTCCTCTCCAAACTCTCATGTATTTCTCCCCATAACATTTACTACAACTGGTGTATCTTGCCTTTTCAAAACACAGAATGTGGCTAATTAGTTGTTCTACATAAAGATGCAAGAATTGGACACTAGTGAGGCAGATGACTGAAGTTCTTCCAAGCCTTTTAGAACATCTTGGCACAAAAACCTGTTCAGAAAGGCAAGGCCTATCTAACTGCAGCTTGTTTGGCATTGTTTTCCAACAGCATTAGTTCACATCTGGCAGGAAACACCGGCTTTAAAGGCTGCATGAAGGGTTTCCAGTTCCAAAAGAAGGATTTCAATTTGCTAGAAGAACCAGGAACCCTGGGAATCAGCTATGGGTGCCCAGAGGATTCACTGGTAAGCATAACACTATTTGTGACATAACAAAAATTTTTGGCAATGGATATAGCTGGGAGCTTGAGTTTCACTCTAAACAATGGAAAGACAGTTTTCCACCAAGGAAATGACCATTTCCTCATTGACTGGCAGAGGTGGGGCGTTTGTGTGTGTCTGTTATGTCTGCTGACGCAATACCCAATTTTCACTCTGAATTATAGCACAAGGTGTTTCACTTAAAATTCTCCTCATATGTGAAATTGCAGTGTGAAAGCTGGATCTGAAATAAATTGTGAGCTGTATTTTGAAATGAAATATTCCAATGTAATTCATTTTTTCTTAAAGATACAAGGAGAGTTGTCCTGACATGCATGCTAGTACAGATGTGTGAAATGGAAAAGACAGCAAAATATTCACCCTTCAAATTAGTTCTCCCCTTAAGCCAGACCAGCTCTAACTCTGTGACTCACACACCAACTGCACCCACATTAGACTGAGACAAATGCCATTTTGCTTCTGGTCCCTTCCATCATTCAGCATTTGTCCATTACAATGCAAGGCTGTCAAATTAAAACAGTGTTTGGGGTCTTCATCCTGTGGCCATGTCTATCAAAAGCCATACAGCAAACCTGTGAAGAAGAAGGATCCCTCCACTTGTAGAACTCATCAGACAATCTCACCCTTTGTCAACAAGGAAGTTAGCTGCAATTTGTCCTACCTTGGACTCAGTTTTGCTTCTGAGACTCAAAGGGTCTCAGACCACCATGTCCAACCCCCTCCACCACACCCCGTTACCCAGCACAAGACACAGTAATATATCATGTTGGAACCGTGCCTTAGTGTCACACAGCTCAAACAGGGGTGTGACCCCCTCTGCTTCTACTTTTCATGCTCACCAGCATCAGCAGACTTAGGATGGGGCCAAGATCCCAGGAAGCTGAGCATAATTTGACTTACTCTGTCTAAAATTTTCTTAAGATTTTCCCAACATGTGAAGGAAAGCCTGTATAAATTAGGTTAAGACATGTACAAAAAATTGATGGTTTTCTAGAACTTAACTGACTGCTACTCTTAAAAAAATAACCTCATTCTGTGTATTATTTGAACATTTTCTGAAGTTTACTTATAATTTTGTTTTATTTAATACACAGGTGTCCCGCAATGCATACTTCAATGGAGAGAGCTTCATTGCATCAAGCCAAAAAGTGTCCCTCTTTACTGAATTTGAAGGAGGCTTTAATTTCCGGACATTGCAGCCCAGTGGCCTGTTGTTTTACTATTCTGAAGGAGTGAGTATCTATTTTTTTACAGTTTGTTTTATTTTATCTTTGCATTTTCCCCCAGGACAATACTAGGGGAATAATACAATTTCCCACTTTATGGTTTCATGAAAGAGAAAGCAGTCTGCAATATAGAAGCATTCGAAGGTGACCTCATTTTTACAGTTTGCATTTGATCTACAGATGAAACTCAGCAATGCTTAGACATTATTTTGATGTTGAGAAGAGACCTGGATCATACGCCTAGAATTAACATGCATCTGTTTGTGCTTGATGAAGTCCTTAAGGCAGAAATGCACAGAGCATCTTGCTGTGCTCAGCAGCGCTGCAATCCCTATTAGGACCTGTAGGTGCTACCAAAGTATAAATAATATTAAGAACCCGACATTTGCCATCCAGACAATCACCTGCAAGCAAAGTTTGTTTGAATTAGTGGCATGGTATTTTGAGCACTGCTGAGCTGACAGAAATCAGTCAGAAAGCTGCCTGTATGGCCAGATGGCACTCAGACCTCCATGTGTGACTGGGAAAAGCTGCACTTGAGAATGGCTCCTTGCAACTATGGGAAGCCAGGCTGCTCTAAATACCCCCCCAGAAGTGTGACACGGGCAGAAATATGGACTTGCACTCACAAAATGTTGTGTGAGACAAAGCGATCCCAAGATCCTGCAGGCTCAGACTGACATCTGCAGCAAGCATGAGCTCAGATGACAGAACATTTGCAACCACCCCCAAATGTCTGTTCTGCTATGCTTGCAGAATATCATCAGCAGTGCAGCAGAGAAGGCTGAGTGACACCGATAACCACTTCTAAACTTTCACAGTTTGCAGCCTGGAGTATTACCTTAAATTGAAATCAGGAACCGTGTCAGTTCTCCACATCGTTTGCATAAATGAGACCTCACACACACCACTTCAGGTTTTAACTCAACAGCTCTAATCCTAGGAGGTGCCAAGTGCCCTACTTAACAAACGGAAGTTCAGCTATTTAGCACTTGGCAGAATGAGACTGAATGATTCCTACCAGAGCACAGTGGCACTGCTTGCACTAATGGAACTGCGAGTATTCCTGCTAGTGGCACAGTGATCCCTTATGCCTGAGCCAGATAGCACATCTTATCTCTGAGATAATTTTGATTGATTGAACGGGTCTGATCAGAGGGAATTAGGAAAAGAAAAAAATACCTTGGTCTTATGACAGCAGGAATCTTGCAGTAACAGCTGCTCAATACAGTACCAGAAACACAAATGAAATGTAAATATCATCCATTTGTGCTACATGGAAGGAGCTCATGTGACAGATATATGAAACATAATCAGCAGCAGAATTCCCAGAATTCAGGCTTAAAAAACAGCAATATAAATTCTAATGATATCATCTCCTGTTTTGCTTCTCAGAGTATATCTTTTTGCAAATTAAGCACAAATGTGGAAAACAGCAGGAAGGAAAATAAATACAATAGAAAAATACACAGAACTGTTAATTTTCCTGTGTAATACTTGCTTATGAAGATGCTTTTGCTTGTATTTCAGTCAGATGTATTATCCATCTCTATGGAGAGAGGTGCTGTGGTTTTAAATGCAAGTGGAACCAAAATTCAGTCACCAGACCGAAATTACAGTGATGGAAAAACCCATTTCATTATTACTTCTGTCACCCCAGAAAGGTAAAGCTATCCAGCATCTTTTATTCCCTACCTTTAGAATATAAATATTTCTTGTAAAGTACAATAGCATTTAATACTCACTTTCAAAGTGACTTTGAAGTGGGGCTTTTTTTAAGTACTGATTTTTAAATGTGGTTGAAAACTGGCCAGCTTGACCTGAGCACAAGATGATGTGAGTTTTTAATAAAATGAAAATAATAGATTTTCTGAAAGCTTAGTTCTTTTTTGTCCTCAGGTAAGAAAACAGTTTAATAACATTTAAGACTACCACGAGATTCATTTTTCACTAGGATTGATTCTTCTAATTTGTTAAAACAATCCCCAATTGACCTTGAAGTAATTGAGGCATCCTCACATAAAGCTTTCATTTGGGATACATACAGTGGAACAGGTTAAAATATTTTTAGCACTGGCAGCGACATATGTAAGGCTAAACACAGCAGTAGGCTCTCTAAGTGAGACTCTCTCTCAGAGCTTTCTAAAAAAAATTGAAAGCTTTGCTTTATTGGTATGGTTTACTGTTGTTTCCTATGTTTAAAATTCTTTTAGAAGGTCACATAATCAGAGCAACTTTCTGTAAGAATCTTGCATATACAGATACAAGCAGGTCATTCTTACTTTTCTGGTGGGTGTGGAGGTTTGTACCTATGACTTCTGATATCCAAGAATCACAGTTTCAAAAGCTGAAGATGTGAAAAGGTACCTTGGAATAATCTTGTCATGTTTCCCTGAGTTTGCCAAACAAAATCAATATCTGATGCCTTAGTATACTCAGTTTCTTATTAAAGCAACAGAATCCTTCCTGACTTCAGCAACAATTAATGGGTTGCAAAATCTGAGTAGGTAAAAAGCATTGTGTAAGCTCAAACATCGATGTATTGTGATGAAAGAGAAGGAAAAAAGGGATAGGGGCATAAACAAGAAAGACTAGCATGTGCTTGGATCTTCTTTCACCCGAATGGTGGCTCCATCCCTCTATCAGCAATCCCTTGGTTTATCTTTCTTCACTGAGTGAACTGTATATTTTTGGACTTCACAACTAACCACAGGATAATATTAAATCCATGGGTAACTGTATACAACTTTGCCAATGGTTTATTACACTGCTACTTGTTGCACAGCTGAAAGCAAGAAAGTCTTCTCATGCCTTTGAGCACTACCATTCAGTGATATATGCACTGAGTGGAGCATTTTAGGTGCATGTAATGTGCTGTCTCATCCCTGGCATTTCTGTTTCCAAAGCTAACCTGCAAAATGGATGCTTTGCTTTTGCAGGTATGAGCTGACAGTTGATGACAAGAAACAGAGCAAGAAGAACCCAGCAAAGGACAGAGCAGGGAAAAGTCCAGACAGCGCCAAGAAGTTTTATTTTGGTGGCTCTCCCCTCAGAACGCAGCAAGCCAACTTCACTGGCTGCATAAGCAACGCCTACTTCACTAGGTGAGGAGAATCCTCCCAAACACATCAACATGCAGTCACTGCCCCACAGCTTGAATAGTAGCTCAAGAGAAGTGATTTATTGTCACAATAAAAATTCCTGTCTCATTTTGTAAGGCTAGACAGTATGTGTGAATAAGATTCTTACCTTATTTGTCATGGAATCTATTGGCACAGACCTGCTAGGTTAAGATATTGTTAAGGTGGGAATAATTTGATGAAATAAGCTTTCAGTACTGCACCTGCTAATGCTGCTGGTGCAATCCATGATTTGCATAGCTGAAATTTACATTTATATTATGTAGCTTTCAGCTCTGCCTTTGAAAGAAAATTGTATTAAAGGCATCTCACAGAAGATGGGGAAGTTAGAAATTTGGTCATGTGAAAATGGTCAGAATGTGTTTATCATAATTGCTTTATGAAATGTTCTTCTATAGATTTTAAAGTTTAGTTTGATACTGCAGATTTATACTCTCTGTTTATTCCAGCATGGATAGAACAGGCAGAGTAGTATAAGATGTCCACATTATCCATACTTTAACTGATCAGTGTGTACTTTTATCCATGTTCCAAGAATGAAAAATAGCCCGTTCAAATATAAGTTAAACTATAAATGTACAGTTCTGAGATTTTTATGAAGACAATTCCAACACTTGGGAAAAAAAGCTGTTCTTGTCATCTCCTCTCTGAAACACAGGTTGGATCAAGAGGTTGAAGTGGAAGATTTCCAAAAGTACTCTGAGAAAGTTCAGGCATCTTTGTATGGATGCCCTGTTGAATCTCCTCCAGTTGCTCTTCTCCATAAGAAAGGAAAAAACTCATCAAAAGCCAAAGGAAACCGTAATAAAAAGGTCTGCTACAAATTGTTCCAGTACCACTCTAGAGTGTTCCAAAATGCCATGACTGGAATTCTCCACATCATGGATCTAAAATGCATAAAGACAATTTCAGATACATAAAGGAAAGGATCCTGTTCCTTTACATATTCTATCACTGCAAATGATTGCCATGATGCAATCAATCAGTCCTACACCTGCATCATTCTCTTTTGCCAGAACTGTAAAATACCTGATTTCTTAAAAAAAAGTACTGCAGAAACTAGCCTTCTTGTAGCCTTGTTTCTTCTGTATTCTAAGGGCCATAAGCTCACTTCTGTTCTCAGCTCCTTCTGTGTGGCTCTCTCTCTACTGGGTACAATTAGCCCACATTAATACAAATGTGAAAGAAACCCTTTCTGCAGCATGCAGAATTTTTAGTCCAAGCATATCCTCTTATGTTTAAAGTATAGCTGACATCATCAAAAGCAGAGAACAAAAAATTTAATTGTGAAAACTGCAAAAAACTGAATTGTAATTATGTTAGCTACACAAGTATTTTGTTTATCCCTTTTTCTGTCCTAAATCATAATTTATAGTAGATCTGTTCAAGAAAAAATTGATTTGGAAACAATCCTGGTATTTATGTAAAGAAACAATATATTATTAGTTCATATACGATATTGTTATTTTATTATGTCCCATCTTCTTTTAAAATTCGGGTTAATAGTTCTCTTTCTATGAAGGTGGGACGAGATAAAGACAAGATTTCACAGCCTTCGTCTGGCCTCAAAAAACTGTATCGAGTGACTTTGCAAAGAGACCCTCAGTGCCACTTGCCCATGAATCCCAAGGCAACCGAACACGCCTATCAGTTTGGAGGAACAGCAAATAGCCGGCAAGAATTTGATCACATACCAAAGGATTTCAGTCAAAGGTAAAGTGACTTTAGAAATAAAAATTAAATATACTGAGGAGAAGAAAGATGTATTTCAATTTTTTTTTAAAGGGGGACATTTCTGCTGTTACTCTGGCTTTTTCTTTTATATCTTAAGCAAAATTTTGTATGGAGCAGCTTTTAGGTTATATTAAAAGGTGTTTCAGCTGACTAAGAGCAATACATAGAATTTGTTTCCAGTTACATCCCTCTTGTGGAGTCTTCATCTGCATTGTATATCAACAAAATGTGTCTCCTTGCCTATTTATGTGAAGCTTTTGAGGATGATAACTCTGTACAAGCAATGCACAATCAGTCTCTTTACCCAAGAATCAAAGGCATTAGAGTGGAGCTGGAAAACAACATGAAAGCTCACCAAGAAAAGAAGCAGTTCCATGCTGAGTGAACCTTGTCAGCAGCTTAATGGTCAGGAATCTACACAGTGCAATAGGACATAAAGCTATGAAAACCTTGTCCAATTCAAGCCATAATGGAAATTCAAGGAATAATGAGTCCAGATACTGTCGACATTTAATTTTCATGCTCCCACAGAATACGTCATGCAGTATCCACAATCCAACAAGCATTTTGGTTTAATACTTTTCATTAAAGACCATAAATTCAACAACACAGCACTTCCTGGAAGCATACCAGACCACTGACTCGGAAAAGAAGAGTTTTCTTTCCTGATTTAATTTTTTAAAAGAATTATGTTAATTTTAATTCAATTGCGTTTCATTTAGAGCAGTCCTGGTGGTACCCATATGAAGGAAAACCCAAACTCTAATATCTTCAGCACACCTTCATCCATACAACACATATTTATTTTCCAACTGTTATTAAAGCTTCATTATTGTAATCTTCATTTTTAAAAATTGACTTGTGTTGTTTTAAGACAACTGATATTGGCAAGGGACTAAGTGTCTGTGGAATGTACACACACATGCAATCAGGAACGCAAAGATCCTTGACAATATGAAAAATGGAAGCTAGGTAAGTCACTTGACATGAAAAGAAGGAGGAATCAGTCCTGGCACTGTCCTACACCAACACAGCTTTGTCATGTTTTAGACTGAAAGTAATAACAGTAATCACTCAAGAAATTCTCATTGTGACAACATCAAACCAGCAATGGTGTAACTTCCCTTGTTGTCTTGGACTTCACAAGGAACTACAAGGAAGGGGAAGCTTAGCTCAAGTCTGAAATAACATTATAGATTTGTGAACTGTCAGGCCTCCATGCCATCACAGTTAAAAATGCCTCCAGCATTGCTGTTTAACAGGAATGGGAGTGTAGTGTATATAGTGTCAGATTTTGGTAGTCTGCATTGAATTTATTCACTCCAGAGATTTTAAATTTTGAAAACAAGTTCCGTGCCAGGCAGCTGCTTCTCCAACTTTGATTTCTGCTCAAAAAACTATCACAGGATGTTTCTCAGAAACACCAGTTCCATAAAGGAGATGAATATTCCTTTGGATGACAGGAAAATCTCAGTCTTCCTGTGCCTGATGTTGGATTTCAATCAAGTATATCTGCTTTAATTTTCATATTGTGTTTTTATGTGCCAGAGCTCAGTTGTCCATCAGTCTGAAAACTCACTCATCTCATGGAATGATTTTCTACGTTTCGGATCAAAAAGAGATGAACTTCATGGCCCTTTTCGTTGCTCATGGCCGACTCATTTTCATGTTTAATGCTGGTCATCAGAAAATAAGGATAAAGAGCCAAGAGAAATACAATGATGGCCTGTGGCACAATGTAAGTAAAAGAAAGCAATCATTATGATGGCACATGCTATCAAAGCTGCAGCAAAGACACTGCTCATATAACTGCTCAGGGAGTTTTCATTCATGTATTCATAAACACACCTATATGTTGAGAAAATTTCATCAATATTTTTAAATCTTCCATGCAGCATTTTATCAAGTCATTAACTAGAGACAGAAGAGTGAGTCACTTATAAAAATCCAGCAATTCCCTACACTAACAACTGAACAGAAATGAAGAAAACAAGCAGACCAGTAAGGCAATAGAGAGTTAAGTGAGCTAGGAAAGGAATAACTAGGATAATTTTGTTCGGCAAATGTCTTTGAAGTGCCTGAGCAAGGAGCATAGCTGTCTTAGGTTCCCTCTGTAGTCTATGAAAATAAAAATACAATTTTAGAAGTCAAGGTGAATTTCCCTCTCTAGGTATCTCTCTCTTCTCAGTAATTACAGAGGAAGCCTACTAACTTGGGCATTTAAGTGTTTAAAGCATGTTTGATTAATCCATACCATACAACTAATGAAAACTGTGAAAATGCTAACAGTGATAGGTAGCAATGAATCATGTATGCAGATATAAGATGGGTAAATCTCAATAGAGCTTGCAATACCTTGATCACCTTTGCCTTGCACACCAAAGTGTCAGAAAGTATCAGTTTTACTACCCAGTTTTCACATGAATGTGAAAAAGGGGGTTGTTCAGCAAAGACTACTGGCCATTAACAAAACAGGCTTGTAGAGTATCTCAAATTTTTCTTCTCAAATATCTTATCTTCTTCTACTGCACAGCAGTAATCCCTTAACAGATGAAAGTAATTTCCTCATTTTTATCTTCCCTTCCTAGGTGATATTTATTAGAGGCAAAAATATTGGTCGCTTGATAATTGATGGTCTCCGAGTACTAGAGGAATCTTTTGGTGGTAATGCAAACACTTGGCAAGTCACTGAACCACTCTATATTGGAGGTGTAGCTCCTGGAAAAGCTGTGAAAAATATCCAGGTAAAACAGACTTCTATTTACAGACCCCATACCTCTGTGTACAGTTAATGCAAAAGTTGACTGTGGGGATGAGTTCAGGAAAAGCTTATTAAGACGTGGACCCTTGTCCCACTGAGGAGCAGACCACTCAGTTCAAGTACAGAGCAAAGCTCCCACAGGGTTGGGCTGGTGATAGCTGGGTTAGGCTTCAATAGACTTGCAGCAGCAACTGGAAAACCTATGGTCCATGAAGGAACAGATAAATCCTAGTGATATCCAAACTTTGATGAGACAGGTAATGTTAGGCAAGATTAATTTCACCCTGAGGTTTGAGATACAGAATGAGTTTTGGGGAGATTTTAATGTTGTCTTAGTACCTCTGTTTTAAGACAGTACTTAGAGATCAGGATTCTGTTCTACAGCTTGGTACTGAGGTTTATGGAAGGGAGTGTTAAACCAAAAATGAACATAACAAAGTCTTCTTTAGTGTTATATTCCTAACAAGAAAGATAAACTACTCTGAAAAAGCAGACCCTTGTCTTGCCTTGAGTCTAAGAGGTATGTATAACACTGCCTTGATCTAGCTGTGCTTTGTTTCTCACAGTTCAATAAGGACTGTTTGAGAAACAACACAAGCTGGAATTTCCTTGAAGTCATCAGAAAGACATGAGAGGCTATGAAAAGCATTTTTCCTGCTTCCCTTCTCTGGAAACTGTTTTTTAATTAAAAACTGATGCACCAGACAATCACAGCCTTACAGCTTACAAACAAGTAAAAACAAGGACAGAAGAATTTATTTCCTTCCACAAGCAGTTTATGTACTAATCAAGCTTTTTTTGCCCCTCAGATTAACTCTGTCTACAGTTTTAGTGGTTGTCTCAGCAACTTACAGCTCAATGGAAGATCACTTACTTCAGCTTCACAGACATTTAGTGTAACACCTTGCTTTGAAGGCCCATCGGAAGCAGGAACATACTTTTCATCGGAAGGAGGATATGTGGTCCTTGGTAATATACTACTAAACAAATGTATCCCAAAATAGGACTGTAGTATTCACTGTACTTCAGAATGGCATTTTTCACTAAAGGGTGTGGTAATTTCTGAGGCTGTGAGCTGTAAGGATTATCAGATACAGATTATACAGATACAGGTGATGTTGACAGGTCCTAATGTCACTGTGAAACTTAACAAGTGCATAAACACATATTACAAATAATCTGAGTCATTTCCCAAGGGAACAGACCATAATATGCTAAAATTCTCCTAGAAGTCAATGTGGCTAAGGCCAAGTACATGAGCAAATGGTCATCCTTTATTTTTTTAATTAATAAAACAACATGTAATTTTAAAAATCCTACAGAAAGACTTTCTGCATATCTTGATACAGAACAGCATGACAGAACACTTCTGTCATTTAGGCCTGCTGTGTTCCAGGAAGAGTTTTATGAGGATGTTTTGGTCACATAGGCTCTGATGTGAACAAGAAAGGAAACTGCACAACCCTATTCTTTGGCAACACCAAGAAGAATCAGACAATGTTTCTAATTTGCTCCCTGGCCTGTCACCAGACAGAAAAAGGGAGTTTCTCCTACTGAATCATCAAAGCTCAAGTGAACTCCCACTTGCTCAATAATGACTGCTGATTGTCTAGCAAATTGCATAATAAGAAACTGCCAAAAAACACAGATAATTTACTTTCTGCTGTCCATTTCATTGCTAAGAAATATCTTTAAACAAAGCACATTTTTTAAATAATGAGAAAAGTAAATAAACCTTTATTAGTACTCCAAGGAAACAATCAAAACAAAAGTTGAAATAGGTCAGTGACAGCACACCATGCTATCTTATGCTTCAACAGTTCTAAGGACAAATAAAATCCACCCTGGGTTTCACATTCAATTTTGTCTTTGAATAAATGTCCAATTTCATCACTAACTAAGTACAACAGTAATGTTATTCTTTTTACCTCACAGATGAATCCTTCAGTTTAGGCCTGAAATTTGAAGTTGTTTTTGAAATACGTCCCCGAAGCAGCTCAGGAATTCTCCTGCATGGTCACAGTGTGAATGGAGAGTACTTGAATATGCATATGAGAAACGGACAGGTATAGTGAAGGTCACATTTGCTCCACTGCTTTGACTGGTTTTTCTTCCACCTACTTGGGCTTTGCTACATGCAGCTTTTGTCTGACAAATTTGCCATTAATTGATTCTTATTTCTCTCCTAAATATAACTGCTTACATTAGGCAAACCAAATATTTATGTTAAAATACTAAAGACAACACCTAAGACAAGATCAGATCACTGATACAAATATTTCATGAGCTGCTGAAAAGAAGCAAAAGCACTGACTCTGGTGCTGCTCTTTCACCCACACATTAAAAATGTATGTCAGTTACAAGTAAGGTAACTGTCAATACATTTTTACTTTTTATTTCTTAAAAGAGAAATCTGAGTTGCATTCAGTCTCTTCTTCCTTTATCAGATCCGTGTGTGATGGGGGAAGGGAAGAAAAAGTTCTGATTGTCTGTTGGTGTGGTCTTTATAGGCTCTGGATTTCAATTGAAAAAGAAGTTTGAAATTAACTTACCAGATAGTTGTTGCTTTTTTCTTTTTATTGTTTTCATTGATAAAATCTGGATCTCTTCATGCTATGCACTGCACACATACAGTAATAAATGTCAGTCTTAAGTGGACAGCAGAAAGATTTAGAGCATGGTAGGTCTTGGGGGTTTTTTTTGGTCTTTTTTGAAGAACAGAAACTCAGGGCACAGTCAAGAGACTAAGCAGTGTGGATATTCTTCAACCAATGCAATGCACTACCTGTCAATCAAAGTGGAAGGGAATTTAAGCCAGGCTGGCTGTACCACAGGGAGAAACGCAACACCTGAGTAAATACTCTCAGCTCTCTTACAAGAGCAGGAACCTACAGTAGAGTGACTGAGTGGAAAGTTTAAGCTATTCATCCTATCCTAAAGCAGGTGTCTAATTAGGTCGCTAAATGAGCTGTTGTTCAGAGAATATATTTTTGTGTACTGGCTATGGAGAGAGAACAGGTGCTTCAGTTAGGCACCTATCTTTTGACAGCTGATCAGGTAAGATGAAGCCCATTCTTACCCCTGTGCCTAGTTCCTTGGTGAACTAACAAGGAAATTCTTAAGTACTAATTCTTAAGGCACTGCTGTGTATCATGCCACACGTAAAAGCTGATTCTGTATACAACTGGTCCAGTATAGTACTTCCTATGTAAAGTTCTAACCAAAAGCCTACATGTTCAGAAACTTGTCTGGTTTTCCCAGCTGTATCAGTTGGTCTGACAAATGGTGCTGCTTCATTTATTGCTTCACACCTCACTTCCTCTGCAATGCATATGCAATTCAGAAACAAAATTCACCCTGTAAAAGCAGCTCTTCCCTGCTTATCACTGCAGCAGTCCAGTATCTTCTTAGTAAGCATCTGTGTTTCTTTACCATTAACAACTTGCTCTCTTTGAATGCATTACAAAAGACCTGTTTTGTGAAAACAGTTTTGCTAGACAAATAAGATCAGCAACTTTAATTCATTTTTTAAATGTCTGCATCTCTATCAGTACAGCTAGTCTAAGTGATTTATTAAGCAGCTACTTTCTCTCATGATTCTTTATTTGCTTTAATCTATGTATTTAGTCCAAGGATGGATAAAAGAGAACATGAGGATCATTTCACTTGTTTGCTGGTGCCCTTCTGGAAAAAAAAAGATTTAATATTTCTTAGTTAACAACTCTATCAAAGCAGAGACCCTTTAGAATTAATTATAAGTTGTTTCCTTGCAAAAGACTAGTTACAAAGGCATGGAATGACAGGACAAGGAGAATGGCTTCAAACTGAGAGTAGATTTAGATGAGATATTAGGAGGAAATTCTTTACTGTGAGGGTGGTGAGGCACAGGTTGCCCAGAGAAGCTGTGGATGCCCCATCCCATTAAATGCTGAAGGCCAAGTTGGATGCAACTCTGAGAAACCTGATCTTGTGAAAGGGGTTTCTGTCCACAGCAGGGGAGCTAGAACAAGATGATTTTTAAGATCCCTTCCAATGCAAACTGTTCTAGGATTCTGTGATTTTCAGTCAACACAGTGTTGGCATAATCAGGGAAAACTTTGACATTTGAAAAGCCTGAGTGGCTTGACTCAGAGACTGAAGTCCTTTGGCAATTACTACTGGGAATCTTATGCCCCACAACAGGGGCACAACACTGTTCTACTGCTGTTGGAACATTTCCATGCAGCATTCCAAGATATTAATCCATTAACTAAACCAGAGGGGCAAAATTCAGAATTAGGTTAATTTTCTAGCTCTGCCAGAGATTTACTGGTAAGCTTAAACAAGTAGCTTAAAAGTAATTCTTAAATTTGCTATCTGTTCCTTTCTCACATCTTTTGTTTGTTTATACTTAGGTTTTTCATTACTGTTTTCCTTTTTAAGTGGCTACCACGATGCCAAAACATCATCTGATGCCTCTAAACACTAATTTACCACACAGGAAATTACACAGTAGAGGTACTAGTAAATGAGTGAAATTAGCTGTTATTTTTAAGTCTTTTTCGAACTCTTCCTTGAGATAATTAGGAATGTCTCAGAACTATTGAATCCGAACAATTAAAAAAAAACAAAACAACAAAAAACAAACAAACAAACAAACAAACAAACAAAAACAAAATTTGGATTAAAAAGGTACTTTATTTTGAAGAATTTAATGAAATCATGTTTCCTTTCTCTTGGATATTTGACATGTTTTGAGTGGGGAATACAACATTATTACAACAGAAGGCAAAAAGATAAAAGAGGTGGTTTACAGTGATGATTAAATTATTTTCCCCCAGGTTACTGTGAAACTGAATAATGGAATCAGGGATTTTTCAACTTCAGTGACACTGAAACAGAGTCTCTGTGATGGCAAGTGGCATCGAATTGCAGGTCAGTAAAACATGATCATCTCCTAATTAAGGTGACAGAGCCCACATCTCCCTCCCCAGATATCTATCTCCATGGGCTAGAGGACTGGGAATGCAGTTCTTTTTCACCTGTCAAAACCCAGGTTTGTGTCAAAGACACAGTCTTATTCATCCCTCAGATATAGAACTGTAGAGCTTCCTGGGAGGACATGCATAAGCTCCTATAAAGATAGGAAGAACCAGCAAAGGTGGAAGCTCCTTGTTCAAAGAACACAAAGCAGCCCAGCTGAAATGCTGGCAAATTTTCCTAACTCATATACCAGATTATATTCTTCCGTTCCCAAGTAGGGGTTAAATAAGGTGGTAGAATGCAGTAGGCACAAGTATATGCTGCCCTTAAAGGTCAAATAACAAGACAGATGTGAGGAACCTTTTGCTCACAATAAAAAGATGTCTACAGTCAGGATTTTGCCTCTATGCCAGACAGGCGTCCTTCTTTCCTGGTTTTGAAAGTCAAAAAGTATTTCTAAACCTCAGGTACTTTGAACCCCTTACCTTCCTGTCTAGATGCTGAATTAGGATGTGTCCCACTATCACATCCAGAAGAGATCTGAGTGTGAACCTGTGATGGTTTGACTCTGGCTAGGTGCCAGGTGCCCACCGAGTTGCCCTATAACTCCCTCCCCCAGAGGGATAGGGGAAAGGACAAGATGAATCAGTGGGTCAAGATAAGGCAGTTTTATTGAAGCGACAGAAAAAAAATAAAGCAAAAGCAGGGTCTGCGCGCGCATAAGCAAAAAGAGAAGAAGTCAATCTCTACTTCCCATCAGCAAGCGATGTTCAGGCACGTCCCGGGAAGCAGGGCCTCAGCACGCGTAGCGGTTCCGTGGGAAGGCAGACATCACAGAGTGCCCCCCCCCTCCTCCTCTCTCTCTCAGCTTTTATATCTGAGCTGACATCATATGGTATGGAATATCCCTTTGGTTCCTTTAGGTCAGCTGGCCTGCTTGTTTTCCCTCCCGAGGTCTTGCCCACTCCCTGCCCCTTGATGGGGAAGAATGTTAGAGGGACAGAGCTTCTCAGCAGTAGCCAAAACACCGCTGTGTTATCAACTGAAGCACAGCACTGGCAGGGCTGCTGAACTCTACCTTCATTAGAACCAATACAGAACCCTTTCCCCAAGCACTCTGGTTCCCTTCTGAAGGAAACCCAGGCATGCAAGCAAGGAAGAAAACTCACTGCATTCTCATACATCCCTGATTTGGAATGATAAGGCAGAAAGTTTTCTACACCACACACCATCATATGCTCGTATTCTGGAGCCTAACACAGCCTCCAGCAACCAAGAGCCCCACCCAAAAGCACCCTTGCTCTCACAGTTTATCTTCCACTGGCCCTGCTCTGCCAGAATCTGCCCACAGACTATCATTGCTGGCTCACACCCCATCTAGCAAACAGTAAATCAGCTACTCAGATCAAACAGATAACTTCTGTCTGTCATAGAAAACTCGTGTGCTACTTCTTGTTGATCCCTGTTTCTTCTTTCAGTTATTAGAGATGCTAATGTGGTGCAGCTGGATGTAGACTCCGAAGTCAACCACGTGGTAGGGCCACTAAATCCAAAGGCAATTGACCACAGGGAGCCCGTGTTTATTGGAGGTGTACCAGGTACGTTTTACAGCTTTGTGGTACATTGTTCTCAGATTTCAGCCCCATTTCCAGAGAAAGCATAAAGACCGAGTTTTCTCAAAAAAGAACGAAATATGTGAAGAACCTGGTAAAATTCAAAGTTCCAAGTGTTGATCAGAAATGTTCTTACTCAATTTCTCAAAGAAAAAAATGTGCTGCTTCACTGAAATTAAAACATTCACAGCTGCCAGAGGGCCAGGTATGGACTCAGTAGAGAAGTCAGCCAACTACAAAAAAAATCCTTTTTTTCCTATTTTACCTTCCCATGTGGGCTTACTTTTTTTTAAAGAAGTTAGTTATTTATTTATGGGATTGGAAACTCACTGTCACTGTAACTGGAGTCTCAAGGTTTAGTTGCTGGTAGGCTTCTTTCCTCTTCTTCATGCAACAGCATCTTTGAACACAAGACATATTATGGATATTCTTTCTCTGACTAGGGGTTTCTATTAGACATATTTCTGCTCCACTGTATTTGTGACTCACAGACCATCTGTGTAGCATGGGCCAAGATTACTACATTTCCTTCCCTCATTCAACAGACAGAGCTACTCTGTTGGGGTTCATACACAAACTGTAATCAACACTACGTGATTCCATTTTTAAGTCAACTCCTGTACATTTCTCACTGAAAACATGCAGTAATATTTCTCTGTGCCTTGCATGTCAATCATTAACAGCTCGAACTACAAAATTCATTATAATGCTTATCTTGGATTAGTGGCTTGAGTGCGTGGTGTTCACATCCATCCCACATTACCAGGAGGTAAAATGAGCCTAAAGGGGATAATAAAATCTATGCGCAGATGCCTGTTCAGTCTTTAAATCCAAACTCGAATTTTATTAGGACAGAACTCTTCCCAGAGAGGTAATATAAAGGGATAATTGCAAATGCTGTTCTGCTTCATAATAGAGCCTTCTATTTCTACATTAATTATGGAATACTAAAGCAATGTCATTCATTGGCTCTATAATGCTATTATCAGCCTGGCACAGGAAAGTCTTACACAGAACTTCACAACAACAAACAAGATATAATACCAAATGATGCCATGCAAAGACAGCAAACTAGATGCAAACTAACAAATCAGACACAGATGTCAATACATGTGATGTTAAATTACAAAAACAGACACTGGGGTTCATCTACTCTGTTACTTAAAAGAAATTGCAGTCGTCAAAAAATGCAAAATTGTGTCTCTATTGACAATGTAGTATCAAGAGTTTTATGCAACAGTAGATAAATAAATCTAATACCTTCTAGGACACTGGCAGTAAGCCAGATGTTTTAAAAGAACCACACAAGATTCAGAAGAGCTGCACTTATTAGCAAATATAAAAGATTCTGCCACCAAACCAATTATTATGCCCATCGTGAGCTCTAAATTTGTATTTATTTAGTTTTTTTAATCTGCTTCTTCCAGAGTCTCTGCTGACATCGAGCCTGACTACACGCAATTCCTTCATTGGCTGCATTCGTAATTTCATGATTGATGAAAAGCCAGTGAGTTTTAGCAAAGCAGCTTTGGTTAGTGGTGCTGTAAGCATTAACACCTGTCCAGCAGCCTGATGCTGCACCGCGTCAATCCTGAGAAGTTCCCTGGACCACGGAAAGAAAAACAGAACAAAAGAAACCATGTTCAGTAAGACAAGAATGAAAATAGCACAGCTACATCTACAGAAAGCAGTATGGGGGGTGGTCACTTCTAATATTTACACACAAACAAAAATCACTGAAGAATAAAGGGCTGTTTCTTCTGCACTTCTCTTACTATACCACAAGAGTGAGCTTTATGATTTCTTATAGTGTATATGTGGCCAGGGTGTTACATGAAAATGTGGGATTACAAAAGAAATTATAATGATATTAAATATGTTACTTTCCAAATAGATCCTCTAAATCATTTCATTCCATATCTTAGTCACCCTTTGTTTCACAGAAAAAGATCTGCTAATGCACATTAAGGAGTAAGCTAGATAATAGATTTACATCACAAAAAAACGTTCAAAGATTTTATGTATATTTTTAATTTTCCATTCAACTCATTTGTATATTCCTCAAATAAAATCAGAGACAGAAAGTATACTAATTACGTAAGCTTACGAACAATGAAAAATTAAAATTTTTATTCCAATTCTAGACTTCATGATATGTTCTAGCACAATATGAAGACAGGATGTATATCTTTTAAGACAGATGCTTTATATGTAGGATCATTTACCTAAACTAGGCAATTTTAGATTAATGCTTGCCTTAGAGACACAATTCCAAATTTCAAGTTTTTTCTCTGAACTTTTAAAAGCACTTACATACAAACACAGCACTAAATTCACAATCTCATTGTGATCTTGTGATCTCACTTGCACTAATTTAACACAAGTAAACATGAAGCATAGAAAGCAGAATCACAGCTTCAGGTGACTCCCTTACCATACAAAATCATCACTTCCTTGTGAGACTCCTGCAGGACTTCAGTTTACAGCAGTAATCCTCGAAGAACGTGTTCCTCTGAAAGATACACACTGCTGCAGAGGAACTGGGAGTGAAATGGGAAGATGCAAACAGAAGGCAAAGGGCTACAAATCTGAGCTTTGTTATAACCATAGAAAGTAGATGGAAGTTAATGGTAGGGTTTAACACACAGTAGTCTTGAACATCAAATAGACACAAGTCATTTGCAAAACTTAGTCTCTTCAGAGATCACATACGAGGAATCAAAGCAATTTAGCTTCCTCTTCTTTAAAGAATAAAGTACTGTTACAGAAAGTTCTATGGTTGCTGGGCAAATTATTGTTGGAACCAACTCAAAACATGACCAGCTGCAAGGCAGGAAATATGAAAGGCAAAAATAAAGGACAACACCCTAGAGACTAAAAATTAATAGGAATTCATCTGGAAAACACACAAGTGACAACAGGAATCCAAAGATCTTGAATGTATGGACAGCTGGAAGAATGACCAGAATAAGACACACATGTAAGCACTAATCAACAGCTTCCTTACTACTCTCAGTGAGAAAAGATTGCAGTGGACTTGGCTTGGTTCTGGAAAAAGAACGGCAAGCTCTGGATACACTGGCACAGGAACTCTTCAGCAGCTGTGACCCCATCACTGACTCTCCACTTGCCTCTAGAGTCCAGTGTTGGGTGGTCAGTGAACACAGTGTGGCTTCAGCAGCCACTGCCTCTCCTTTCACCACCCTTGTCAGCTTTGCTCCTACCTTCAGCCCCATTCCTGTTTGCCTGCCTTCTCCTGAACGTGTCTCCTACTCTGCTCCCTGCAGCTCCCAGACAATATGCTCCAAGGACTGATTCCATTTCCAACTCCTTACACAGGTCCCCTCCTTCTGGGAGTGGCATATGAACCCTTCTTTTCATCACTCTATAGCCCTCTGTTCATACTTCAGAAGCAAGCAGTAAGAGTATCCCTCTGCAGTTTCTCTGAATTAACCACGGGTCCCTGAATCCAATTACCTTCAAATGCCATCTTTGTCTCAGATGCTTGCTCAACTCTTTCCTGTTCCCAGCTACTACCCAGATACAGAACAGAAAACATTTAGGGCTTTTGGGTTGGGAATTTTTTTACTATTGATGTTGAGGGGGAATGTCCTCAGATCAGTGAGCTGGATTCCCAATGGTTACAGAGGCCATGGATGGTGTCAGGGCATTGCAGCTGGGAGCAGGGGTAAAAAAGGAAGTCTATCTCCTTCCACTGCCAGTGAATTATTAGATCAACTCAAAAAAGCTCATGACACCACAACCTGAGCTAAGCTTCCTCAGGCCCTGGTCTCCAGGACCCTATTACTGGAGAGAAAAGAACAGCAGATTCCCTGCTTAGATAGGTTTGTTACAAGGATTACTGAAATTCCTTTTGAGGTTGCCTGCAGCTGCTCAGCAGAGATAGCCAGGAATAGCATATGCTTGTGCCCCCTAAGAGCATCACAATTTAGTGAATGCTGGCATTAAGTGGAGCATTGTATGTTAACTGGTACACACATACTCAGAATGTTTTTCTGTCTTACACCTACTTCAAACCCAAGCATGTTTTCTCATATCCACATCCAAGCTCTGTGAATAAACAATATTTCTCTTAGCCATATTTGCTGCAATGTGATTTGGTTATGTTCTGTGAATTTACATTTAAGAATGGCTTCTCTGATTAATCAGTCCTTTGCATACTTTATACGTGGAAAACTAAAAATACACTAAAACAGTATGTGAATAAAAACCACATTAAAATTCATAAACTGCTACTATTCCATTTACTTCTCTTTACTGTATCATCAGCTAATCAAACACAGCAGTATTTGTGGAGGGAATCTTCCTCAAGCCTCAGAGGTATAGGTTTTACCTCAGCAGAACAGGGTTTCCAAAGAAAAACACTATAAACCAGAGGATACTTGCAGACTCAGGAGAGAGCAGAAAATAATGCAAATTTCCCTACCCCCAACATCTACATAGACCTTAAAATTACCATTTCATATGCACCAAAGAAAGCCTGTATTATATTGCACATACCTCTGCATTCATTTCAAAGCTGCTGGTGTTTAAGAGAAGGCAACTGCCTAAGCAGAAATCTTCCCAGAATTCAATTTGTCTTCTGTATCTATCTCAAAAATTACAGCTCCAAAGTACAAACCCCTTCATCTAAAAGATTTGGGAAAAAACCTTCAAGTTCTGAGCTACATTGTCAGATTGTCCATTTCCATTTTTAATATGAATATAATGATCTAAATTCTGCAGAAAGCCTACAAAAAAATGAACACTGACCCCAAGGAGATTTTAACATCTTTCTGACACCTTCAAGGTTTTAATAAGAGTTGTTATAGCCATTATCTAAATCAGGGCTCCAACTACCCTGTTATTATATCCTGAAATATTCTGAAATTGGACATTTGCATGATCATATAATAAAGAAACCAATTTCAAGATGAAATGCTCACCAAACTGCTTCAAATTTGAGGATTTAAATAGGCTCTCAGGCTCCTCTATCTCTCATATCTCAAGATTTGGAGAGAACTCCCTTCTCCTCAAGGATCCAGATTATGCACAACAGCCTGAACAGGAACATGAAAGATGAAGTGTTACAAGACAGTAATTCCCGAAAAGCCAACCATTCTAAGTTAAAAACAAACAAACAAGCAAACAAACAAACAAACACAGAAACAAACAGAAAAAAAATTAAAACTGCAAACTGACAAACCTTCATATGTGAACTAGGACCTGATATAAATCAAGGGATAACATTAGTTCAAATTCCAGTGTATTCTCCCTACAGCAGCATGTGGCCTAAATAGTCAAATGACTGTTACTAAAAAGATGCTGAAAGCATAGCACACATATTTAGCTTGTGATGTACTTTTGGCTCTTCTTACAGTTGGGATTTAAGGGTTATTCACAGATTCACTATGGTCCATGGCAATTCAATTCCTCTCAATAACATTGCAAGTTATTCATACAATTATTCAATTTGTGTTCCAAAGCTGTGGAACACCACTCCTGTGTAACACCATCAACAAAATGCTACTGAGAAATTAAGCCTGTTGATTAAGTGATTAACATAGACAAACATGTCTCTGAGGGAACCTGTATTGACTCATGTATTTATAGTATGGTAGGTGAAGTAGAGCTTCATCTATAGCAAAACAGAAAGTCAAGTGTGTGACTATTTCTTTCACAGAGTTGAGCTGACTGTTTCATTAAAGCTCTGAGCACATGTATCAAGCCAAACTAGATACTATGCATCAACTTCCTGCCCTTGGACCTCACTTAGAAGCTAAAAAATATGCCTACATGAACATGGATCTCAGTTGCATCTCTCATTCACAGGGTTTCCAAGCACAGAGAGAATAATCACTTTACATTTGCCATCACAGACTGCTTAGAGCACACTGGAATCCAAAGCAGAGGGCATCTTGCTGCAACGCCACATTCAATAGAATGAATCCCATTAAGCTGAATCTTGTTGGGATGTAGAACACAAAAACTACAACTAGCAAGTAGAACAAATAGAAAGTGGAGCTAATCTCACAAGAATAAAGCAAGCCAGTAATAGCAGGAGATTCTGTAGACTCTAACTTAAGTTTTACAATGCTTAAAAGCAATATTGTACTGCTTTTATCTAAAGTAAGGCCAAAAGGACATGTAAAGAGAAGACTTTAAGGACATGACAGTAGCCAAGAAGTATAGAAACAGTTTGACATCTAATAGCTAGAACAGAGCACAGTCTGCAAGTTTAGGTCAGTTCAGATAACAACAGAGAACAAAATTAAGCTATAGGTTACATCTAGTCTATCCAGAGAGAAATTACTACCTGCTCTCCTGATTAATATTCATGTAGTTTTACACTGGTGATCAGTTTATAAGAGAAACGTTTGAGGCAGTATTACTCCATGCTAAACATGCCTATAACATTATCAAGCCACTGGTCCTTTTCATACATTTCATACAGGATGCTTGAGTAAGCTTGGGCCACTCCATATTTTTTCTTAAGAACAATACAAATTAAGTTTTACTAAATTAGTCTCTGTATCTATTTCTTGTATGCAATGTATTATTATATTGTCTTGTACAATTTGCTATTTTCTGCAATACACACATAAACTTTCCAGGAAAGTTTTTTTCAAAATAGCAATTTTCTATAACTTTATTTTCCTGTGGACCTACAATTAATCTCTACAGGATACTAGGTCATGTCCAGGAGCAAATAAAGGATTAAGAATTTCATTTACCAAATTTTGTTTGCACATCAGTGTAAGAAATAATATATTTGGAAAAAGAGTATTTTCTTGGATGGTTTTAGCCATAAAAACTAATGAACTAGGTTGCATGGAAGTGCTTTTTTTCCTCCCACAGGAAGCAGAAACGCCATCTGTGTCACAAGACAGCTTTCTGCAAGCGACTGCTTTGCATGTCACACATTCTTCACTGGTTTAGTCCTGGATTTGGCAGTGCTGGATTAACAGTTGCACTTGATGGTCTCAAAGGTCTTTTCAAACCCAAACGATTCTATGAATTTGCAGCTGAGCTGTGCTGCGGACCAGTCTTGCCATGCTAAGACAACAGCATCTCTGCATTCTTCGTCTTTTCACAGTGGACAATTATATGCACAAGAAATATGAAACAGAGCTTAATGTGCAAGCCTGGTGGGAGGGTACATTACAGCACTTCCAAATGGCCGTCTTTTCATTTAATTTTTAATTTTTATTTTCATAGCGTTTCGCACATATCACACCATCTTCCTGAATTATGTATTTGGGGGAAATAAAACGCTGCTTTATCGCACCATTTTTAGCCATAAAAGGTAATGAACTGTATGGAAATGAACTGGTACTGTATGGAAATACTTCTGTTCACCGGTACAGAGCCTTCATTTTAAGTCTTTCCCAAGCGTCCTACAGCTGGGCCTTAGCCGAGACTCTTCTAGGCCCCCTCAGACTCACCCAGTGTCCGACTCCCTCACCACTCCCCCGTACTGCCTCACACCCCCCGCTCCCCAATGGCACGTTCCTCTCACGGCAAGCAGGCGGCGAGCGCCCGCAGCTCAGGCAACGGTTGGGACGTTCCACCGCAGGAACTCGGGGGGCGCGGCTTCCGGGCGCCGACTTCGAAACGGGACGGCGCCGGCGGCCGCGCCATGACCCAGTCGGTGGTGGTGCAGGGTAAGGGGGTCGTGGCGCCCAGACCTTCCACCGCCCCCGCCCCGTGCCTGAGCCCTGTCTCTCCCCTTTGCAGTGGGACAGTGCGGGAACCAGGTGGGATGCCGCTTCTGGGACCTGGCGCTGCGGGAACACGCCGCCGTCAACAAGGTAACGGCGCCGCTGCACCCGCCCGCCCGAGCGAGCCCTTCGCTGCCTTCCGCGTTCGGCGCGGTGACTGCAGAGCGCTGTGCTTGTTTGGTTAAACCAAGGCCGCTTCTCTGTGAGCGAAACCACCCCCAGGTTCCTGTGCCGTTAAATTAATCGTGAAACAAGTCGTAAGTTTAACTATCAAGAGACCTTGTTAAATCAGAGGGCTGGGCAGTCACCAGCCGTATGAAGTTTAACAAGGGAAAGTGCTGGATCCTGCACCTTGGATTGGGCAACCCTGGATGTACGGACAGACTGGGGAATGAGGTGTTGGGAAGCAGCGCCACGGAAAGGGACCTGAGGGCCCTGGTTGATGGCAAATTGAACATGAGCCAGCAATGTCCTGCCAGCCAGGAGTGCCAATGGTGTCCTGGGGGGCATCAGGCACAGCGTCTCCAGGCGGGCAAGGGAGGGGATTGTCCCGCTCTGCTCTGCACTGGGGCAGCCTCACTTCGAGTCCTGGGGGCATTTTTGGTTGCCACAGTATGAGACATTAAACTATTAATGTCCAAAGGAAAGCCACAAGGATAGTGAAGGGCCTTGAGGTGAAGCCACCTGAAGAGCAGCTGAGGTCACTTAGTCTGTTCAGCCTGGAGGAGAGACTGAGGGGAGACCTTATTGGGGTCTACATTTTCCTCGTGAGGGGTAGAGGAGGGACAGACGCTGAGCTCTGTGCTGACCAGGGACAGGTGCCAAGGGAATGGCCTGAAGTTGTGTCAGGGGCGGTTTAGGTTGGATATTGGAAAAAGTTTCCTCACCCAGAGGGTGGTTGGGCACTGGAACAGGCTTCCCGGGGAAGTGGTCACAGCACCAAGCCTGACAGAGTTCAGGAAGTATCTGGATGATGCTCTTGGGCACATGGTGTGACTCTTGGGGATGGTCATGTGCAGGGCTAAGAGTTGGACTAGATGTTTTCTGTGGGTCCCTTCCAACTCAGAATATTCTGTGATCCCTAATTCTGGTCAGCTTTCTCCAGCCTTTTCACTCAGAAAAGCTCAGGATGTCTTCCTACAAGCAGGTGTGACGAGGTTTCAGGCAGTTACCGACAAGAGAGGGCTGTTCAGTGCAGGTACTTTACTGGCAGTAAAGCAAGAGAGCACACCCCCAAAGCCCACCATTGTTTTCCACATTGGCTCGTGCCATGGCTTGCCAAAATAGCTGAGCAAAATTACAGCATAAGGAGGGCATAGGGTTGTGGTGAGTACCCTGAACAAAAACACACTCTTCTTGGGGTGACTATAAAGCAGTTAAAGTATTTAAGCTTGCTGGGTCTTTTTAGCTTTATGTTGTGGTAAGTAATTTCCTCGTCAGGGACTTCAAGAATCAGTGTGATGTGCTGTCCTTTTCACAGAACTCCATGGTCCTTGGTATCATGGGCATGGAGCCCGTGGTGAACTGAGAGTTGTATCAGTGATGAACTGAGTCAGCTAAAGAGCAGCTATTCAATTTAATAATTGCATTGGGATCTTCAGTAAGCTACTACGGTTGCTTTATCTTGTGCTGAAAAATTAATTTCCTAGTCACAGTCTCCTCTCAGTTTTTAATTACAAACTGGTGTTTCAATGAAATGTTCTTTTTAGACCTGACTAGAGCTATCTGTATTCAACATAGATGTTCACTTGGTTTCAAGTGGTGAGGTTTGACAGGTGACCTTCAGAGGTCTCTTCCAGCTGAAATTACTCTATGAAAAAGCACTGAGATTTTTTGACATTACACATAATTTTGTGTTGTTTCCTTTTAGAAAGGCATTTATGATGAAGCCTTAAGCAGTTTCTTTAGGAACATAGATACAAGGTAAGTTATCAAGCGTCTCATGAGTTTAACACAGTAGATAAAGACTTGTGGTATCTTCTCTTAACCTAAGTTACAATTTTGTTTGTTTGAAGTCATATTTAGCTTGTGCTAGAAAAAGAGCTTGCTTTTTTGTATTCTCCTCAAAACCTTATCTTTGCATTTCCGTTTCAACTATACATGCTTCAGTAGTTAAATATGTTGAAAGTTTTGGGGTTTGTTTTCCTTTTGTCCCAAAGGTGGACAGTCAGGATTTGATAGCTTTTGCCATTGCAAATCCCAATCAGGTTGCATGTCCTCTGAATACCAATTTAGCAGCATTTCTTGAAGAGTTGTAAGAGGAATTGTATCTAAGATAGTCAGAAAAGACTGTCAGTTTTTAAATCTTATTTATCTGACTTTTTTGTTACAGAGAATAGTAGCTATAATTGTTTTTTATAAGTTAACCAATTCATACATTAAAAGCATTCCATCATCTCCTATCTGTCTAGTTACAAACATTCTTGCAGTTTTCAAGAGTAAAATGTGTACTTGGGATTTTGCTGTTGCATTTTAATTAATTAAAAAGCATTAGACCAACCTCTGTTTCCTTCCATTAGATGACAAGGTTGCAGTAGAGCATGTGATTTTAACTAAAACGCTATTGAAATCCAAATTGTTTTGTCTCAAATTTTACCTCTTGGAAAGAACATTGGAAATGTATTGAAGTTTATTATTGTCATTCCTTTTGGGTATTTCCTAGAAATATTTATTTATTTATTTATTTATTTAACTGAGAAAATGTGATCATAAAAAATGTCTGTTTCTGTACATGCCAGATGAAACCACCAAATTTGTAATTGACAGGTTGGCTGCATTGTTTTCTCTCTGAGCAACCTGGTCTAGTGGAAGGTGCTCCTTCCCATGGCAGGTGGGTTGGCACTAGATGATCCCATTATTCTAGGAATGTGGGGCTTTTTTTCAGCAATTGAATCCAAGTGATTGAAGGTGTGGTCTGGCATGAAAGACCAGAAAGACAATAGTAAGAAAAAGAAGTGTTGTTTTGGGGCTGGTTTTATTTCCACTTTGAATTTTGTTAATCCCTGAAGAGAAAGAGGAGTTCTCTAGGTGGATTTACTGGTGCTATAGTGGACTTCTGTAGGTGTTGTGTAGGCTAGAGAAATCACATGAGTATTGGAGGCTCTGTGAACTGTTCAGCTAATGAGAAGTGTCTGGAGAGGATCTTTGAGAAAGTAGAAAATTCCTGAGGAATCCAGGGCAGCCCCGTACTCTCTTCCCCTTGTTCCTGATGGGACTGAGCAGTGTCGGAACATTGGTGCTGTAGTGAATTTTAGCTGCAGTTTTGGGAATATTATTGTGGTTGAATGTAGAACAGTCTAAGACATACTTCAAATTTCGGCTTGGCCAGCTCCCAGATTAGGTAAATAATGGAGGGGAAAATTAGATCCATCTTCCAGTGTCCCTGCTTTTTTTCCCCTGTGTTGAATATAGTTCGGCCAGACCATAGTGTCTCATCCTTTGAGTGCAGAAGCACCAGCATTCATTGTGGGAAAAAATGTGATTGGAACACAATGCATAGTCTGCTATGTTGGCTCGGTACAACCAGTCCTGGGAAAGAAGGAAGGTTTAGATATGTCAGCCCAGCATGATTTCTGAACTGGTAAATCTGAATAGCAGAACAAGCCAAGCACAGCACTGTGCTGGTGCAGTTGCAGAGCTTTCACATCTTGAGCACAAGCACAGTGTTGTACCACCCCCACTGAAAAGCTCGTGGAGAGCTTTGCTCCATTGCATGGTGCAGACACACATATCACATGCTGATAAAAGATAATCCTTCCAAGTTTTGGCAATGCTTGTAGAATTCCTGCAAAGCAGAGGCTGTGTCTGAGAGTAAACTTTTAATGCTTATCTTTTCAGCTTTTTGAAGTAATGCTTAGGATACTTCTGATTGAGATTGTGTCCTGTAATTGTATTACTTTTGGGAATTATGAGGTCTTAGCAGCATGTTCAGGGTGTTTCTGTTTGTTTGCATTGTCATAGTCTTCCAAACACAAAATATAAAAGATAAAATTTTATTTTAGTATATATTTTATGCTATGAATCTGATCTTAGATTTTTCTGTTACTATTGTTTTTTCAGAAGTGGTGGTAATGGTCCTGATATTTACAAAGGAAAAATCTGCTCTTTAAAAGCACGAGTAAGGCAATTTATAAAGGTCACTCTTCTTACATTGAATATTTATGTCCAACTTTGTGGGAATTTTCATGAAGTCCTTAAAATTGCTTACAAGTTTAAATACTGCTTTAAATAGTAAAATCCCTCATATTAACTTTCATTAATGCAGTAATACAGTTTACTGCCAGTCTTGTTGAGTAATTTAAATTGAAATTTTAGTAAAATTATTGCAGATATTATTAAATAAGTTTTAATTTTCTAAGGATTGGGTTTCTTTGAGCCACTTTAAGTGATAAGAAGCAAGGAGACTTAAGACATGAAAATGTTTTAATTTGTTTTTTCCCAACTATTGTGGCAAAATGTTATAAAATTTTAACAAAATTTCATCATCTGAAATGGTGTCCTATTGAACAACTTCTAGCAAACAGCTAAGGTGGATCTAGTTGGTCTCCTAGTTAAGAACTGGGAGGGAAAAAAAGGGTTTTCTCTGGAGCAGAGTAGAAACAGAATTCCTTTTATATTGTAAATAATTTCATATTTATTTGTGTGATTATTTCAAGGGTGGTTTGCTTACTGACTGAATTTTAATTCTTTCCATTCTCAAAGGCACTGTTGATTGACATGGAGGAGGGCGTGGTAAATGAAATTCTACAGGGACCATTGAGGGATGTGTTTGATAGCAAGCAGCTTATCACAGATGTTTCTGGTTCAGGAAACAACTGGTGAGAACCTCTTTAGAACACATTTCTTAGCAGCTAATTAGATGGCATTTGAAAGGGGAAATGATAACCATAGCTTTCTGCTTCATTCTGCACCTGGAGAGCTGCAGCATTTTACCAGCAAACTTGGAGTCACTGTTGCCTGGAGGAGGGCTTTGAAAAGGCTCTTACAGAAGAATAATTCTGCTGATACATCATTTTGTCTTTTTTTTCCTCCCTCTTTTTTGATTTTCTTTACAAAAGAACATGCTTTTTATTTTTGTTTCTTTGGTATTCAGCTGCTTTCATTGCTTAGTCAAAGCCATAATATAGTTTGGGACTGTGCAACTACTGTGGAAATGAGATATATGAACAAATGCACTTCTGATTTCTAAGCACCACAGAGTCTGGCTTTGTGCATAAACTACATTACCAAAAAAAAAATTCAGAAAAAGATTGATTAACATAACAAATTCCAATTTTTCACAGAGACCTTAATGTGCCTCTAGTAATATTCAGTGTGCTACAGCCTGGAAAGCAAATCATCAGCAAATGTACTGAAAGAGAGTGCAATACAGGGAATAAAACATTCTGTAACTTCCCCATCTAGCAGGCAAGTGTATTGAAAATGAGCTGTTTGGGAGTTTTTTTGTTACTAGTAGCAACTGACTCACATAGTACTCAAAGATGACCTGTACACATACTGCATAGAGGTATCCTTATTGTTAAGGAGTATATAGCTCTCATTTCATTACTACAATTAGATCATCCAATGTGGGATTTTATTTCCTTATCAATACAGAATAATCAGTGCACACCCCAAGGCTGTGAACTTGGTGCTGCTTGCATCCTCAGAGTTAAAACCACGTCCCAAATCTCAGTCTCCTTATGTAGTCACAGCTTAGAAACTCTCACAGATGTGGCGTTGCACCCAGCTTTGGACTCTGAACTCTAACATGTCAAATAGAAGGATTTAAAATAAAAAATTGAAAGATTGATTTTTGGAAATTTTTTAATGTGCTTTTCATATTCTCAGGGCTGTAGGTCATAAGCTATATGGGTATCAGTACCGGGAAAACATAGTGGAAAAGCTGAGGAAAACCGCTGAACATTGTGACTGTCTACAGTGTTTCTTTATAATTCATTCCATGGGAGGTGGTAAGTAATCTTTCTATGGTGAGTATGATTGCATTAGCCACAGATGATAAAAAAAAAAATTATGGATCTTGAAAAGAAAATCAGTATAATAATCTACATAATTCAGAATGCAGATTAAAAAATTTAACATAGTCCAATTAAGTGGGACTGTAATTATTTACTACTTGTTTTGTTAGAGCACTGAGGAGCCCTAATGTGCTACCCAGAAAAAAAATGCAGCTAAAAGTCTAAATATGAGGCACTGAGTAGATCAAAACAGGTACTACAGACACTGATGTGTTACTGATCAGAAGAAGGGTCAGTGGCCTCCAAACACTGCCATCATTGTCATAATCAAGTTGGTTTTAGGTGGGGAAAGAGTTTTCCAAAAGACTTTGAAGACTTCTAATGTTGCTTAATTTTAGAAAAACTTTGTTTTTCTGTTTTCCTTCCACATAATTCACTTAAATCCAATCTAGTTACTTTGTTGGTAAGCCAAAAGGGAAAATCCTTTGCAGTGGCAATTTTGTCATTATTGCATTGCCACTAAGCCTTCCTACCCCAAAAACCAGGGGGTAACAGGTATTATAACTGGTTATGATGTGCAAAAAGACACAGAAATTAGCTGTAAATATGAAGCAAGGATTTGGTCAGGGGCCTTTTTTGTGGCAGTTTGCTTAATTTCAGAGACTCCGTAGATACAGTTTCCATTATTGTGAAAACTGCAATCTTGTTCATAGATTAAATTGTCTGCCTTTGAGAATGTTCATAGCTGAACATTCAGAAAAAGACCACAGTTTAGTTCTCTGGTTCAAACTCAGGGCTGTGTGTGTAGTGGTAATGAGGAAAAAAGCCTGTGTGCTGGGGGAAAGGTTCTGTTTTTACTAGACAATGAGAAAGTCCATAAAGAAACCCTAAAAGGGAAATAAGTAATTGTTTGGGGCACTTCAATGCTTTTAAGTAAATGTTGTGTTTCAAAATTCAAATTAAAGATTTGAAAATAAGAAATAGAAATACTAGGTCAGAAAAATGTTTGTTACATGATAGGACTTTTTGGTTTGCAGAAATTTTTGAGATACTCCATCCTGGCTGGCATACTGTGGGAAATACTTTTATTACTTAATTATTTGCCTGTCTGGGAAAAAAACCTTCCTGCCTTAATTACCTTTGAATAGCCTCTACTCTCAGCCAAATGGTTCAGGAAATATTCATTAACATATATAATTGAAAAGTTGTATGTCTGCTACAGGAGTCTTAGCACCTAAGATAACATGGGGAACTGGTCTTCTCTCATTCTGTCTTCATTTACAATTAGGGACAGGATCTGGTCTTGGAACGTTTGTCCTAAATTTACTTGAGGAGGAATTCCCAGAAGTATATAGATTTGTTACTTCAGTTTATCCCTCTGGTGAAGATGATGTTATTACTTCTCCATATAACAGTGTTCTGGCCATGAAGGAGCTTAATGAACATGCAGACTGTGTGCTACCAATAGAGAATGAAGTAAGAAATAATAATCTATTTCTGTCTTTTTTTTTTTTATTAGACAGTGGAATAATCTCTTCCTTTTCTGCACTGATTTGAGTACCAAGTTCAAAAGCATTACTTTTAAATCATTTTTGAAAGTAATAACTGAACTTCTAAGTCACTTGCAGGCTTTTGAAATGAACATGAGTATCAGTAAAAAGTTGCTCTGCACCTTCAGAGTAAGCTAGAGTGAAATTTTTCATGTCCATTTCAAAGTAAACAGGGAAAAGCTTCTATTTACTGAGACAGTGTCTTCTTTTCTTTTAGCAATCAATTGTACATAGTATTAGTAGAGTCCTGCAAGGGAAATGACTAACTATTCCAGATTCCAACAGACTTCACTGTGCTGATCAGTGATATGGGAATCATAGATATACCTGACCTCACAAAGTATGGACTGTTGTATCTAGCTTTGATGACTGTCCTGCTGTTTGCTTATGAAAAAAGCAAGAGAAAGGGAAATATAGCTAGAGAATATATTTTTCCTTTCACAGGTGTTATGAAAATTTAAAATGCAGTTTTGGAAGATAAGGATTTTGAATAGTAGAATAAAATGCAAGCTTCTGGGTCAAGCTGTGTACACATTTGTGATATGTAAGGAACAGGCTTTTAGAAACACTTCAGTCAACTGGAATTTCCTAAAGTTGGGCTTAGATGTATCAAAGGTATAATCTTTAAGCTAACAGTACTATGTCTGAGCTTTTAAGATGAATAGAAATGAAAAATTAGGTACTGAATTTGAAAGTTCTGTGCTCACAACTACTTCTATGCATTTTTTTTTCTCTCCCTCAAAGTCTCTGTTTGATATAGTTAATAAAATTCATCAGATGATCAATTCTGGGAAGCTAGGGTCAACTGTGAAGCAAAACAGCTTGGTAACATCAAGTGCAGGCAGTGCAAAAACACTACAAGAGAAGCCCTTTGACACAATGAATAACATCGTAGCCAACTTGCTGCTGAACCTGACAAGGTAAAGTTACAGGTTATTCCTCTGTAACAAAGTAGTGTTGCTGGAGGTGGTGTGTGCTGTAAATATGCAGGTCTGCATCAACTCCAGCAGTACTAATTTGTTTTCATCGGATATGAGTCTTCTCTTTTTAAGAATTGGTTACTAAATGCTAAAGTAGTTGGAAGTATTCGTATTGTAGTAGCCATGATAGTCTTAAAACTGAAGTAAGTTTATAGGCAGAAGGATACTGTCTTCCATTAGTGCTTAATGGAGCCCAGAGAGGTTTGCCTTTCTAGGCCAATTGAATTATTTTATCAATATTGTCAGATAATTTTTGCTCCTAAACTGTCTGTTGCTGCAAGAGAGATACTCCTAGAGTATTGGCCTATTTTTCTTTTAAACAGCTTGTCAGGAATGCTAAGCCACGTGTGTTTTGTTATAACCTGTTTAGTAAAACTGGTATTCATTAACTGGCATTACCCGGTGTTTAATTAACTGGTATTAATCTTTATTAACACTGAAAATCAGTTCTAAAGACTACAGTTGGGAAACAAGGTCTCATTCTTGGTAATTTATTGTTCTTTAATGAGAAGTCTAAGTAAATAAGTGAAAGTTTTGTATTTATACTTGAACAGTTTCTTGAATGCTGTGCTGTTTTACAGTTTTATTATACAGAGCAGTTGAAAATAGATTTAATGAAATTTTACATTATAGAATTGATTTACTTAGTTTATAACAGTTTCATAACAGTTTGTTAATTTTTCAGCTCTGCTAGATTTGAAGGTTCCCTAAACATGGATCTTAATGAAATCAGCATGAATTTGGTTCCATTTCCTCGACTTCATTATTTGGTTTCAAGCTTGACTCCTCTGTATACACTGGCAGATGTTAATGTACCTTCTAGAAGGTAAGAAAAAAATACTGTGGGAGTTTCATATTTAAATGAATTCATATTTAATTTCTGATTCTTCCATAGTTTTCATTTAAAAATTCCATTCTGTAGCACAACTAAGAGTAGAAGTTCTAAAACTTGTAAGTCTGCCACATTTTCAAATTCATCATGCTGATTCATGGAACATCTGTCGTCCCTTTTCTGTGTAATGGTTGAGCCAGTAAACTTGGCATCTTTTTCATCTCTGCTAGAAATGTTTCTGTTGGGAAAATGTATTACTTAGAACCAACACCACAAGTTCTTTTGAGTAACAGTTTGCAGTTAACTACTCTAAAGACAAACAAAGGATTAAATTAACCTCTTTGGAAATAATGGCATTTACTTCAGTCTGGAGATGCAGTGAGCCTATTTAATAGCTTATTGTAACTTTAAGCTGACATTTGTCAAATTTTCTGAGATATTTTTCCCTCTGACATAGCAGAAAAATAACCAGTTAAAATAGATTTTAATGGGTTTAGTGGATTATGTGCAGTCAGCAACAGGTCCAAGTAGTGATAGAGACAGCTAAGGGTAAGTGATGGAAGCCTGCAAAGCAGAGAAGAGGGCAGGACCACCCTTATTCTGTGATACCAAGTTGTGACAGTTGGATCTGTTGAAAAGATACCTTGAGGAGACAGTACAGTGCTGGGGGGAAGGTAGCAGGCTATGGGGAGACGCTCAATCAAAGATGTTTCAGAATGAAGTGGGAACAGTAATATTTTTGTCTCCTTCATTTAGTTATTTTGTTGTAATAGGCAGATTGTGGCAGAGGTGTAAGATGTAAGAGAAAGGAAATAGGAGATAAATTCAGGGCATTTGGGACAAATGGATGGAATAGCTTAGGTGCTGTGGCTCCACAGAAACCTCAAGACACCATCTTTGGTATCCCACAGTACAGTGAAATTTGTTTAAGGAAGTGAAGAGAGAAAGAATATGATCTTCAGTGTCATCTTTTAAAGCCATCATGCTTGATAAAATTAGAGTGAGTAGACAAGTATGTATAGTCTGTCTTTTCCCAAATCATTAATCAAAATTAATACAGTTCTGTGATTCACTGATCCTTTTAAATAATGAAGTGTAACAGGCAGATAATCAGTTCTGTAAGGGTCAGCAGCACTTTGATATTCCTTGTCAAATCCTTCACGTTGAGATTGTCCACTCAAATTGTCATATAACCAGAACCTCGAGTAGTTAAAGCCTTTTACATATTTCTAAGACTTTGTAACCATTGGCCTCAAATTGCTTTTATAAAGGCAACTTCTCTGACTCAACAGTTGCTTGTAACTTGAGGGAGAAGAAAGGAAAAAATTGATCCAGTGTGTTTTTAGAAAATTCTAGTGCCAACATATATACATATAAAGCTTTGAATGTTTTTCCTATCATTTATGGTCCCAAGTTAAATGTACCTTTATCCAGAATTTTATGAACTTTTACACCCTGAAAGTGGGCATTTTGAAAAACTTTTATATCCTACTTTACTAAGAGTAGATAACTGTTTTCTTTTCACCTAGGTTGGATCAGATGTTTTCAGATGCATTTAGCAGAGATCATCAGCTAATTCAAGCAGATCCAAAGCACAGTCTCTACCTTGCCTGTGCACTTCTTGTTCGAGGAAATGTGCAGGTTTCAGACCTGCGCAGAAATATTGAGAGGTTTGTATTACCACACAAAGTAGTCATGGGATTTGTACTCAAACTGCTGACAGTTGTCCAGAGAATTCCAACTTTTCATTTGAAGGGTTTCAATACCAAATCAGTTTACTCCAAAATGCTTTCCTTAATTTTAGAAGGGAAGAAAACATAATTAACTTATGTAATAAGTGAGAAAAAGTCACAGCATTCCTGGATTTCCAAATAAAGGGAGTTGACTAGATATCCCTGTGCTGTTCCTCTCTTTCTCCAAATTGCAAAAGAAAGCAAAGCCCAGCCTTCCAGGGGTCTCCCAATGGTATAGGATATTGGTGGAATAAGTTCTGTAATAGAAATTTGGTTTTGCTCAACAGAAAACCTCCCTCTTTCATGGCTGCTTTCATATAAGTAGGAAATCATCTTTATTTTAACAACTCTGTTGTTAGCACCCTGTTTCTACCTTTTACACTACTGAGCTACATCGATGTAACAGGAAAGGCAGGCAAGCTTCACATACAGAATGGAATTTATAAGCAGACAGGGGTGCAGGGGGAAAATTTCTGAGAATCTAAAGAATTTTACTTAATTCAAAACTACAGGTAGACTGTCTCCACACAGTATTAATCTGCCCCTTTACTAATCTCAGAGTGCTTGCAGTCCCTTTTACAGAAACAGATACTTGTAACTTCTTTTTTCAAATCCTGATACATTAAATTAACAAAATAAAATTGATGTTTGCAGTTTAAATTTAACATAGATACAGTGGTTTCATCTGAAGTCTAAAATGTCATATTCACAGTGATAGTTATAACTGTCCTACTTAATTTTGAGGCTTTAATATTAACCTTTTCAGACTGTTAGTTAAGAAAAGAAACTTAGTCTTTGTGTTCTTTATATTTTTTAGATAACTAAATTTTTGTATCACAGGTTAAAGCCTTCTCTGCACTTTGTCTCCTGGAATCAAGAGGGCTGGAAAACTGGTTTGTGTTCAGTACCTCCTGTGGGCCATTCTCATTCCCTTCTGGCTTTAGCAAACAACACCTGTGTAAAACCAACTTTCATTGAACTCAAAGACAGATTTATGAAGCTCTACAAGAAAAAGGTGCAACTCCTATCATTGTAACATCCATAGTCACTAATCATTTGCATCTTGCATTACTGGAAGGCAAATCTTGGTGTCGCAAAGGGACTGCTTATAATTAACAGCCCAAGGTTTTTGTGTTACCAGTCAAGGAATCATTCCAACAGTTGCTGCTTAAAAAGTGTAAACCCCTTATTAATCTGTTCCTATCTGGCAATATCACAGAATGGTTTAGGTGGGAAGGAATCTTAAAGATAATCTAGTTCTAACCTCTCTGCCACAGACAGGGGCACCTTCCACTAGACCAGGTGGCTCAAAGCCTCGTCCACTCTGGCCAGGAACACTTCCAGGGATGGAGCACCCACAACTTCTCTAGGCAACCTGTTCCAGCACATAATTTCTTCCTAATATCTAATCTAAACCTTGGTGCCCACCAAGCTTTCTCTCATTTCCCTTCCTCAGCAGGACAGGAGAAAAGTACAGTGAAAAACTTGTGGGTCAAGATAAAGACAGGGAGATCACCCACCAGTTATTGTCATGGGCAAAACAGACTTGACATAGGGAATATTAATTTAATTTATTGCCAATGAATAGTGGAGTAAGACAGCAAGAAATAAAAGTGAAACTGAAAACACCTTCACCTCCACTCCACCTTCTTTCCAGACTCAGAATTTCACTCCTTCTTCACTGATCTTGGTGTCTGCAGGGCTGTTTCTCTCACATTTTGCTAAATCTCTCTCACAGCTGTTGTATAGTATTTTTACCCCTCGTTAAATATGTTGTCACAGAGGCATTACCAGCATCACTGATGGGCTCAGCTTCGGGCAGTGGCAGGTCCATATTGGAGCCAGCTGGGATGGCTCTGTCCAGCATGGGGGCAGCTCCTGTTATGTTCTCACTAAAGCTATTCCTGCAGCCCTGCATTCTCCCTGCTACTGAAACCATGCCATGTAAACCCAAAACACAGTTGGTCAGATGTACCCAAGAAGACAACATGAAAAGATGGATGTTTAAGAAATCAGTAATATCAACTGTGATTCCATAGGGGATTGTTACTAAAGTTGCCAAGTATTTAAACAAGGAATGTCATGATGTAAGTCTCTAAGTCTCCTTTCTGCAGTGCTTGCACTCCCCCTTTCTGTGCAAGCTGAATGATACTTACTAAGCCAAAGCAATTAGGTGCCAAGAAAAAGGATAACACTGAATTTTTTTTATTCTCATAGGCTCACCTTCACCATTATCTGCAAGTAGATGGGATGGAGCAAAGCTGTTTTTCTGAAGCTGTATCCTCTTTGTCTGACCTAATAGAAGAGTACAATGAACTGGATGCTACAAAAGGTGGGCCTAGAATAGATCCTTCAAGACTGAAGATAGCTGTTTAAAGAAGGAAGAACTGATTTTAAAAAAAAATTTTAAAAATAACCACCTCCCCTAAGCATCCAGCCACTTCAGTTAACCAGAATGACTTGCAGCATGCCTGGCTACTGTAATTCCAAAGTGGGACCAGGACAACGGCTTCCTGGGCTCGAGAGGTGTCATTAAGTGAGGAGCCCAGCCTGTAAGAAAGATTTGAAGACACCCAATTAGGGCTGGTATCAGTATGAGCAGTAATCCTAACTGTGGAGTAAATTGACACACCATATGCTGTGAAGAGAAGGAAGAGAGGTTGTAGCAGCCAAAAATGTAATTCTTTTCTCAGACTTTCAACTTACAGTAAACTAAAGGTAGGTCTTGCTTCAAAGAAGGATCACCATTGCTAGATTTAGTTTTTAACTAAAGCGACTACGAAGAGAAGAAAAACCCATGTAGTCTTTTCAAAGATGAAAGCAAGTCTGTAATGAAACTGCTTTCTTCCACTTTGCAGTAGACATTTCAGAATGCTCTGTGTTCCTCACTTTAATGTTTTTGCTTCTATGTTGTACTTAGATATATTAGAGCATTCTGAGTTGATACCAAAATTGTCAATAACAGAAAATTCCACAAAATACGTTTTGTTTCAAGTATTATACTTGGAATATTAATTAACATTTTAATGATTCATATTCATGAATGCTGAGTTGCACTTGATAATGAGATAATACAGAATACCTCTGAGCAAAACATGCACTTATAATGAAGTTATAATGACTGTTTGGAGAAAAGAGCTTATAGCCTTGAAAGAGTGCAAGTAAAATAGATGTTTTAATATTTATAATTACCAGGGTAAGCAGCTTTTTGTATTACAGTAAGAACTTTTACAAAATAGAATGTACAGCTATTTCCAGTTGCTTGCCAGTGAACTGTTACAAATCACAGTGGATTGATACAATGATTTCTTGAAGTTTGAAGTTCTAGCAGAGTTGGCGTGGGTGTATAAGTAAGAACAATTTTCACTGTATAAGGCCCAAAGCATTCAATAAAACATTGTAATAACATTTGTTGAGAGCATTTTTTAAGAAAACGTTCTAAAAGTAGTAATTTCCTTGAAATATTATATTTTTCTCTGCAGTTGCCCACTTATTTGTTCATTTACACATGCATTGTTTATATCCACAAGGCTAGAGAAAGACTACCTGTTGAAGAAGCAGTCTGAGTTTAATGTTGAGACTTCTGTTTCAAAACAGCATTGATGTGTTTTCTATTGCAGATATATAGTAGAAAAGGTTAATTCAAGAATGAAGAAAGATAGATGAAGTATTACAGGGTAATTTTTTTCCTAATAGGTTAGAGCATGTGTTTGTCTTCATGGGCAACAACTTATTACAGTGGAGTATGAAGCTGTCTTGCTGTGCCTTCTTAGTTACCAAAAGTTCTTGTTTGGGCAGTACTAGCGTTAGGTACATCCTTCTCAAGAATGTATTTCCCTGTTAAAAAAAAAGTTACATTTAAAAGATGCCCTCTTGCATTTTCCAGGTGCCATTTAAAAAATGAGTGAGTATTCCTGTCTGTGATTTCAGTATAAACACTGCTGTGGCAGGGGGTTATGCAAACTCTTCAGGGTGTGAATGTGCTGTGGCACTCTCAGCGTGTTACAGTCAATGGTGTAATTTGTCATAGGACTTTGAGTTCAGAAAATATATCTCCTGGAGCACTGCAAATCCTCTGACACACACATGATGTTATCCACATCATCTTCCACTTGAAGAAGCCCTCGTTGGGACACTCAAACTGTACAGTGATCATTTTGGACTTATTAGGAATGCAGCACCTCTTGTCCACGCACAGTCCACAGAATGTTAGTTTGTATCTTTGAGTAGTTGTGCAACCGGAAAAAACGAGCTTCTCTGCTGTCGGAAGCTGGAATGTTGGTTGACATGTTTTTCCTTTTGGAATCTTTAAATTAAAACAAAGAAAACCCTGAACTTTTTGCACATTAAAAGCAAACCATACAAGAAAAAGTTGCAACATTTACTTAGAAATATCTTGAAAGTTACTCAGTAACTTGAAAGCTGCCTGGTTTTTCCTTTGT
This sequence comes from Climacteris rufus, assembly GCA_013398175.1. NCBI lineage: Eukaryota > Metazoa > Chordata > Aves > Passeriformes > Climacteridae > Climacteris > Climacteris rufus. The sequence goes on from VZRZ01000509.1 coordinate 1,472,520, forward strand.
CAGTCAACAAATAGAAATATTTTCAGAGTGACTGCACATCAGGACAGCATTAGTAGCACTTACATTTCAGGACATTACATTTTTTGCTTGAAATTGCACATCTGTAGTTTACTATTGAAACCTGAAGACTGAAGGTAGAAAACGTAGAAGAGTTATTTTAAAACTCTTAAAGAAAGAAGTAAATGTTTTATTAGTAGTTGCTAATACATCCATTTTTCCATTCATTCCAATATTTTAATTTTCTAATAGGAAGTAATTTTGTATTAAAAAATACCTTTATTTTCTTCAGCATATTGGTCAGACAAGGCTGGATGAAGCATAATCTCTTTTCTATTTTCATTTCACATTTTCTGTTGTCGTTGGTCACTCTGCTGGATATGCCTATGCCACAGGTCCTGGAACAGGGTGTCCAGGGAGTTGCCTGTATGAGGCACTTTTTCTTCAAAACTAGGGGTAACCTTCTGTAAGCTAAGACAGCAATGTATTATTTATGCAGCCCCAAAAGGATGAATTGAAAATACAAGGGTAAGAATTTGATTTCTGTTCATGAAGGTACTTCTGTAGGTAACCCTAAAAATGAGACATAAATAACATTATACAAAGTCAGCTGAGCTGCCATTAAACTTTGCTGACACTGGATACTTGGGTTCCAGCAAAGACTATGCAATGTCGTGTATTCTATGACTTTCTAGTTTCATGTGATGGAAATGTTATATGGAGAAGGCTGCTGGAAACAATGTTTGTTTCTTTGTAGATATTGATAAGGCTTTGGGTTTTATATTGAGAAATAAAATTTTCCAGTCATTTCTAGGTAACACTAAAAAGCCTATTTTCTAATGGATGAGGGCTGGATTAGGTGGAATATACTTTAAAAAAGAAACAAAATTGCAGTGGAAAAGTTCTGAAAAGAAACTGTGTGAAATGTGTGCATTTATGTAAGACCATGGACAGAATTACCTGGAATTACCAAAATTGCTGTCTGCTTTCCAGAATACTTCAAAAGCAGACAGTGATTTAAAGATCTCATGGAAGCGTGCGGTTTAAAAGCCTGTCACAGATGTGCAACAAATAAAGGAAGTTAAATCGTTGTTTATACTTGGTACATTTTTTAAAGTATGACCTAGTTACAACCCTGTGTATCTGAATTAGGTAAATCAAATTGAAATGGAAAGCCAGGAAACAAAGCAAGAGCAGTAAAGTGAAATTTAGCACTTATTATCCAGACTAACACAAAAGGACTTCTCAAAATACATATTGGCCCATTGAGCCATCCGTGGAGTTCATGGACAAGTTAACAAGATACTTCTGGACTGGGAAATGGGAAGCTGAAGGCTTTACTTTGAAAAAAAATTTCAAGGTGTTTTTCTTCAGAAGGTTCCCAAAGAACAGCATCCTACAGCACATACAGCCACCACAGGGACAGGGTGTTAGGTGCCTGAACCAAGCCCAATAGAAAGTGTGCTTTGCAAGCTGGATTTCTTCTCTCAAGGTTATGCTGTGTAGCTGATTCCGGAATAAATGCTGTTGTGTTGCAGTCAGTGAAGGAGCTACTGAAGGTTGGACTTCAGCTTTTGGTTCTGCTGAAGGTCTACAAAGCAAATGGCTTAATGTTGTTCTCCAGATACCTAAAATGCATTGATTGGGTTTGTGGTGAGATGTATTTCAGGGGCTCAAATGGTTCGATTGCCATTGTTTTCAATGCATTTTGGTCTCTTCGATCAGATTAGCACTGTTCTCTAGAAATTAAATCTCTCTTCACTTGAAGTCAGTGGCCTTACTGAGTGCTTGTTTATACAACAGCATTAAGTATATTCCTGTTAAAAGGTTTTGATACTAGATATAGGTATTGTACCATAATTTTGAAGTAAAGATGAGCTTCTTTATTTTGGCTTACTTGCATAACCACTGCTAACGTATGAGAAGGTGTCCAAACTGAACTTCAGATTTTGTAAGCAGATCTGTTTATCTGCAGATTGATTGACTTATGTACATCTACTTGCTTACTCACACCTTTGATGAAGGTTTTCTGATAAGCTTTGCGGTCCTTTTAGTTTTATTTTATTGATCCATGGTGATGATTCAAGCTGTCACCAAATAAATGTCTCTGCTTTCTGGTAGCTGCATTAGCTGTAACAAAGATGACTTTCACTATGGAAAGTTGCACAGGGAAGGAGATGGCACAAGCATTGGCAGCTGTGCCCAGGGAAGTGCTGGCATAGCTGCTTCTGGCAACGGTGCTTCCTTAGCATGCAAAAAAGAACTAGTGTTAGCAGCAGAGCAAGAATGAAGTTAAAGGGAATATCAACTGACCATGGCAGAATTGCAAACACAAGCTTGTGAATGCTTTCGATCAGACTGAATAGAGAAGAAACTGGGGGCAGTATTGTCCTTGCAGTGACCTAAAATTTGTGAATTCAGGAAAGCCACTAAGGCAATTTCTATCATTTTCTGCTTTCCTTTGAAAGAAGAGGCCTGCATCATGTTAATGTATGTATATGAAAATCAAGACTCCCTACCACTACAAAGCAGGAGAAAAGGAGACAGTTCCCAGGCTGCAAAATGGCTGTCCACCAGCATCCCTAATTGGGCTGATCCAATGAGTAGTAAACCTCTGCAGAAAGATGCTTTGGCCAATTCCCTGGTGACAGAGGCCAAAAGCCTTTTTGCTTTTCACATTCATTAGGTTTAGAGAAAAGAGTCTGTGACCTGAGAGTAAGAGGGGTAAGTGGGGCACAACAGTGACCCAGGCAAAGGCCTTAAGCAGGAATTGAGCAAGTGCCAGTGAGCTGACTGCATGGCTGCTGGAGCCAGGAACACTAAATACAGAAAAGCTCATGTACAGAAAAGTGTACCGGTGTAGCCAGGCTCACCTGACATCAGTCTGTAGTTGGTTGATTGAAGTTTCTTGTGCTGTCCCAGGCCACAAATGGATTGGCCAGGCTTCTTTATGCCCGTGACCCTGGTGCAGGGACTTCCTGCTAATCTTGGTGTGAATACAGGTGTACATCCAATTGTACCACTGACACACAGGCACTTATAGAGGGGGTTAGGCTGAAAGCTCTGCCCGTTGAGATAATAAACTCCATTGAGCTCACATCCTACAGCTACCAGATCTGAAAACGGTGAACAAGAATTAACACAGGAGGAGCACGTGGGTCTTGCTTAGCAGAGTGCTAAAATGTGGTCAGCCTTTATGGCAGTCACAGCTCTTTAAATCAGTCATCAACATGTCTGCCAATACCAGGCTTGTGCACAAGGAACTGGGTTCACTAATGCAGGTAAGTTTAAACACAGTCCCAGCCCTAATCTCAGATTCTCCAGCTGAACAGTTCGAGGACTAAATGAGGATAAATTTCTTAGCACGGAGCTGTGCAGCACCTGCAAGCAGAGTTTTCCTCCACTGGTCCCACCCTCCTGGATTTCAAGAAGGGAAAGTGGAAGAACAACTTACATGCACACATGCCTGTTTCATACCTAGGCTCATCTTCAGAGTAGTCACAGTAGAGTCCTTTGTGGGGATCACAGACATCTGCTTCATTGCAGGGCTCTCCTGCCTGCTTGGCACAGACCTTGCAGCAGCCACAGCCATCCTTCACCAGGCTGACCCCAGGGATGCAGGCTGGCACCGGCGGGCATCGGCACGGCCAGCGACAAACCTCCTTGCGCTGGGGGACTTCAGCAGTTTCTGAGCGTTTATCTCCAGGCTGCTCTGCTGGGCTGCGGAAAAGCTTACACACAGTGGGGTATTTTGAGTGCTGAATGCGTTATGTGTAGCTGGAATAGCATAAAATGAAGTCAAGATGGAAAATACTCAAGTTGCGTGATGATACATAACATTTCTCATCTCACGGGGTTAAAAAGAAAGGAGGCTGTGAGGAGGCAGAGGACTGTTTTCATCAATGTCATGCACTGAGTGAGCCTGGCCTACTGCTTGTACAAAACACACCTCACTGGTCTTTCCTTTGCCTTCCATAGAACAAAACTGAACAGAAGTAGGGGAAAAAAGTGTTTTAAAGTAAATCGTGGTTTTGTTGTAAGTATTCCTTCCTACAAACTTTCTATCAAATTAATTAACTTTTGATTCCTTCTGTTGTTTTATAGCCAGCCATTGTCCTGTGTGCTGGTTCTGATGACAAAAGCCTTTTAAAATAGTGAACCTCTTTTGAATGTTACTTTTACTCTAAAATTTGAGTAGCTGCTTGGGAAGGAGCATTATAATATTTACAAATTCTCTTCTGCTACATGCAAAAAAATAATCCTAATAAGGGAGGCTAGTAGTTGTACTGAGCTTAATAGGTCACTTTCTAAGAGTGTATTTATTTGCATGACTAAGCTTTCATAGAATCCAGGGCTTATGGAGCAAAGACATATCTCATTAAAGAGATTTGTATCAGCAGTAGGAAGTCAAGATGTAGCCAGAATTTACTGTTTTACACGTTCTGTCCCAGAATTCATGTCTTTTTTTTCCTTTTTTTTCTTTTTTTTTTTTTTTAAGTAAACGAAGGCCAAGTAATTCTTGATGGGTTTATTTTTCTGAGGCATAGGGGGAGATTAAGTCAGGACAGTGTGAAAGGATCTATTTGAGATAACGAGAGTCTATCTGCATTTTTTAAGAACTGCATCTAAAACTTAACATTTTAGATCTTAGCATTAAATCTTTTCATGCTGCTGATTTCAGCAGAAATGCAGATCATGCTATAGTTACTCTCCATGGATGACTGGTTCCACAGTTGAGTGGGGGCATGCACAGCACTTGGCCACTATACAACACAAGCTTGCAGAAAAAAACCCGAAACATATATCGTACTTTTTTCTGGTCACGTGAAGCCCAACCTATCAGTTTCTCTCTGTTCCTCCAAACTGCAGTGCTCTACTGACAAAATCACCTCCAGGGGAGATGCTGAGGGAAAGCTCGGAAAGGGATCATTCAGCTGGGTTTGCTTGCTACTCAACTTTCAAACTGGAAGTATCTGCAGAATTCAGCATTTCATATGTCATAGCTCATGAAAGCTCTCACAGCATAATTGAGCTGGTTTGATTGCATGCAGTAGTAAATGACCTTTTAAAAGCCTTTTTTTCTACCACTAATTTCCATTTTTCATGGTCATTTACAACTATACTTAGGATGTCTTAATCCGCAGCTCCTAATGAAGCTCCAAAGTAGTAGCTTTCAAGTTCCTTTGGCTGAATGATTTTTAAGCTAGATATTATTCTATTAATTCATATAGTAAATGGATATTTATTTTAAAAGTCATGTAGTATTCCACACAGTATGAAGAAGACAGTTTCATAAATGTGTCATTTGTTAAAGGATTTCTTCTAATACTTTTTACCTAAATGCAGCAATAATATAGAAACAACTAAGTCAAGTATACTTTTATTCTGGCAGCTAAATCTTTCCTATAAACCATAATGCTAATTTGATGAATGTGTGCATTGGACTATAAAGGTTGTTGATTGTTCTGGAAACAAGATACAGAGGTGTTCCTGTACATTCAGCAGTGTTCAAGACAGTTTGGTTGCTTTAGGAAACACTTCCTTGCTGCTTTCTTCTTTTGAAACAGAGTATTAGTAGTATTATTGTCAGGAATTTGGCAGAATGACAATTATATGAGGTTATGTGGCTTGACTCAGATACTGTGTTTCAAAATGTGTATGTGTAGCAGGAAGTGATCTTATGTACTTCAACCAATATGTTTAATTTGTATTACACATTAAAACATGCTTTAAACCTACAGACTTCTACTTAAGGGAGTATTGTCTCCTTTTTTTAGAGAAAGATGTCAGCTGAAAGGTGTGAGACTAGGAAGTTCCACAGTACGAAAAACACCATCAGGCAAATATCTGACAGTCTTAGCTGTGGAATTACTGAGAACCTCGGTTTACATTAAAAGTCTTCACATATCTATTAAGTTACAATGAAAATGTAAAGCTTGCTTGTACAGTTTACAGGTAATTTTTTTTTTAATTTGTGCTTCCCCACGTTTCTATACCAAAGCCATTCACATCACACAAGCCCCTTGCATACTTTTCCTGATCCTCTGGGCAGATCAAAAAATGAGACCATTGTGTAAGAAGGCTTCATGTGTTGTTTGTTTTCTTATATTTTAAAGATTGAACAAGGTCGGAATGGTATAAATAAGCAAATAACAAAAGTAGGCAAGGTATTATTGCTAATGTTCGGTTATCTTAGCCTGGCTTTAAATATGCAGGAAGTCAGCGGACGGAGACAGCCGTTTGAAAATTCTGCTTTTGACATTCGTATCAATTGTAAAGGACAAATACACTGTGTACACATAGAGTGGATTTTCAAAATGCAGTAAATAAATAATAAAATTGTCCTTTGACATAAATACCTTTACAAAAAGCTAACACTTAACATTTTCTCACAAGAGACAAAGCATAACACAGCCCAGGTGCCTATCTCATTTGTAAAACAAGCCTGAAGTCAGACCGCTGTGTGTGTATATACATATTTGCAAACACATGTATGCATATATATATGGCATATGAGCATGGATGTTTACTTTCTTACTGCATCCGATAATAATTTGTGCTTATATTAAAAAAATTTTAAAAAGCAAGGTCATTGACAATTTAAGCTTCCCTAATACTTTTTTCTTCCCACCAAGTCATATTAATGTACAGAGAGGAAAACTACCAAAATCATGACTGATGCAATAAATAAGCTGCAAATGAAATTTACTCAGGAGTAGGGAATGACTCCTTGTTTTTTATGAGGAATTTGCTTCTCTGAAATTTAATTTGTCATTAAGCAATAAAATCTTTTAACCGGGACAAGGTGAGGAAGGGAGAAATCTTTGTTTTCTTTTTAATGAACTTACCTGTTGAGTACAAGGGATGATGAAGATGGTGGGAACAAGGAGCCACCGCATGTTCCTGCACATTCAGAAGTGAAACAGGGAGATAGGGAACAGGCTGAGCTGTGTCAGAGGAAGCACTGAACACAAAGCTCTCCTCTGTCTCCCTTGCCAACCCTACTTTCCCCAGCACATGCACGAACACATACACGCATTCACACTTGAAATTCTCCACTTCGTACAGAACCAGCTTCACGCTGAAATTTCCAACTGGTCTTCTTTCCTCTGCCCAGCGCAAGAATACAGATTTTCACACCCTGCTTGATCCCATCCAGCTGCTTTAGCAGATTCAGCCAGACTTAATTGAGGTCGGGTGGGGTGACATCTGATTTTTAAAATCTTGCTGCTGGAAATGTAGCTTTATTTTTAACTTGTCTTTAAATCCCTATTGCAGGAATTTCTGAAATCTGAAGGGCAGAACCTCAGATGTATTTTTTTGAGACAGAGAAAGCAGAGTTATTCAAAATTTCTAATGTATTGTGCCTAGCAAATTGTTGCATAAAAATTAACTGTACACGCTCTCTAAAGAGGGAAAGAGATGTTATAAAGTATTATAATGCTGCTACACATTCTGCACTGCTTCTTTCCATGGAATCCTAATGGGGAAACCCAAACTATAATGTACTTTACCCTGAAGTACACACCTTGTCTTATTGCTGTGCCACCTCACTTAAGCATAAGACCATTCAAATCTCCAAATTTTCTCCCCCTTAATACTATCAAGATGATGTTCTTGATTTTTAGGCTAACAAGTGAGGGTCTCCAGGATAATATGAAAGCTCCGATCCTCCAGCAGTGGTGGTGCCCTGGTAAATGCTCCTCCTTTGCCTTTGTCCTTGCTCAGTGTTATGAATGTGACAGACACCTAGACAGGTTTCAATTCTATTAGAGCGACCTGCACCTCAGAAACTCCTTTACCTCTCTTGTTCGTTATCGATGGAGATCAGGTCTACTACAATATGACAGGTTTATTGAATAGACACAAGAAACATATGAAACTACAACTCTAACAGGCTATTACTACCTGGAATAACACAAAGAAAGCTACTAGTAAATTTAGTGCACAATAAAGGTACCTATATTATAGCTAGCCAAGGAAACGTAGAATTAGGAAGCCGGTGTAACTTGCCAATTAACAGAGGTGTACAGGCGATTTCCTTTCCCTCAACTCCATGGAGAGAGGAAAATACGGGAATTCAACGTCTTGGATTCCCGGAGAGAAACCTTTCCATACACTTCAGAAAGTATATGGAATATTGCTCTACCAAAGGAAAAATGCAGCTGTCTTTTATAGTTAGTAAAATACTATTTGTCTGTCAGTCACAAATTCCAGCTTATCTTTTACATCCTGCCCTTTTGGGCCGAGGATGTTTATCATCCCTTTCTGTGTGTCGCCTTGGCACCAGAGGATTCTGGGGCTATCAAGAGAGCGTACATTCCTTGGTTTATGCATCAGTTCAAACAGATAAGCTCTTGTGGCACCCGGGGGGTGAAAGGTCCTGGCTCACTCAGGCACCTCCTTTGAAGCCCAAGAGTTCCTAGAGGAGGCCAAAGACCATACTCACACATCAGCTGAATGTGGACAGAGGCAGTAGTGGGACTATGGAATCAAATCCAGTCCAAGCAATTCTGTTTGGCTCCTGTACCTGAAGCACCACATGCCCTCTGCAGTTACAAACGCACTCTGAACCGCCCCTTCAAACTCTTGAGCAGTCAGACATAAAACACCGAAAATCTGCTTTTCTTTAGCACAACCACTTTGTCACATAATTCAGGATAAAGTCCAGGCAGCTCCTGGGTGACAAGCTGATGCCGCAGATCAATTATTTCATTATGTTACTCTGGTGTGTGACAGTGCAGACTGAAGCCATCCTTGTGTTTCCCATTGAAAGCTTATGAACGCACAACCTGAGTTTCTCAAGAGTCTCTTGTGTATACCACCAAAACATAGCTTTTTTCATAGAATCAGAAGATAGCTGAGGCTGGAAGAGACCAGAGGGTCTCTCTAGTCCAACCCCTGCTCAAGCAGGGTCAGTTCTGAGTTCAGACGAGATTACTCAGGGCTCTGCCTATTTGGATCTGGAAAACCTCCAAGGGTGGAGGATGCTAAACCTCTCCTGGCAGCCTTTCAGATGGATAATAACGAACAATGCCAGCTGTCTGAGGAGATTCCAGGTACAATCTTCTCCTGTAGCCCCAAAGAAAACCCTTTCACTCTCCTGCCTGGAAGAAGTGAGGAAGGCCAGAAGACTAGCACATCCATTCTCCTGCTCCTAGGACAGCAAGGGGGGCATACAACATTCATTTGAAATGTGTTGTTTCTCTTTGCATTGCAGAAATAAAGCATGTGCCCAGTGCAGGACTGGGAATGCTCTGTGTGATTTGGCAAAGATTGGTCTGATGTGGTGTGGTAGTTTGAGGTGGTCTGGCTTTTTGGGCATGGTAGGGGCCAGAAAGATGGCTCCTGTGAAAAGCTGCCAGAAGCTTCCACAGCTGTCCAGGCAGAGCCTGTCTCTGATGGCTTCTGAAGATGGACATGCTGCAAGCCACAGCTGGGCCAATTAGAAAGGAAGGTAACACCTCTGTGACAACATATTTAAGAAGCAAACATGGGAGTATGCACACACGTGCCATGTAGTTGTAGGTAGGCAGAGAAGAAGGAGTACAGAATGTAAAAGAAACAACAGATATGGACAACAGCAAAGTCAGCCAAGAAGAAGGAGGAGGAGGAGGTCCTTTAATCATCAGAGCTGAGATATCTCTGCAGCCTGTGGTAAGGACTGTACCAATTCAGTGTTTCCTTGCACCCTGAGGATCCATGAAGGAGCCAAGATCACCCCACCACAGATCAGGAGGGGGTAAACTCCTACAGGAGGGACTGTGGTCTGGTGGAAATTGACATGAATAACCAGGCCTTTGCTCCTGGGAACTGAAGGGAGTCAATTGAGTTGGAAAAGCCTTGTTTTATTTCCAACCTAAGATGGACCAGCTCAGCCTTGAGAGGACAAAAAAATGGCAGCAGAACTGGGTGGGCTGCCAGCCAAGAGGGAAAACATAACTTCTGCAAAAATTGCCACAGTCCTAGCGAGAAGGGAAAAAGACAAAATCTGTCTCTCTCTCCCAGGAAGAAAACATCTGAGGAATGAACTGACTAGAAGGAAAAACCCTGGGAGGAGGGAGGGCTGTGAGCTATTGGGGGAGGGGGAAGAAAGAGTGTTTTAAGAAGATGGTTTGCTTCTTTAACTCTGTAATAAATTCACTTAGTCACTTTTCAAATTTTGAGCCTGTTTTAGCCTGCTTTAATTAGAAAGGTTTTGCTTTCTCAGTATCTTTATCTCAACTTGGTAACAATTCCTTTGCTGTCCATCTGTAGAGGGGGGAGGAGTGGCTTTTGCAGAGCTTTGGCGTTTAGCCAGGGCTAAACCATGACATGTGGATAATGGTCCCCAGTCTCAGAAAACAGGAGCGAGATATTGCTATAGGATTACATTGGTTTTATATGGTTTATTTTGTTGGAACCACCTGGAGAACATGATATCTGAGCTTTAGAGAGAAAGACTGAAACTGTGATTTAGGTATAATTAAGGTGATTGATAGAAAATGTTGAGTTTGGAAGGAGTGAGAGGAATGCTCCTCCCTGAGGAAGACATTCGAGTGATATAACGCATTAAAATGTGATTTTAGGTGGCTGGATCATTGCTCATTTGTGTGCAAAGCAGCCAGCAAACCTCTTCAGCCTGAGAAGGGCCTGCTGCTAGGAGCAGCACTCCTGCTAGTAGGACTCAGCTCTCCAAAACAACAATGTGCCTTCACTGTCTTTTCCTAACAAATGCACTTAAATGAGGCTGTCTGGACCTAGCAGTACCTGCGGTCCTGATCCCTGCATGTATAATAGGTAGCCATAAGACTACAAAGGCAGCAGCACAAACTCCTATGCACCAGTGCTTTGACTGAGTATTAGAGTCTGTGTCTCTGCTAGTATTGGCTCTGATTTAAATAAATGGAGGAGGTGTGCCCTTCTCCTCTCCTGCAGGTCTTTAGTGATCCCCCACAACTTAAAAATTAATGTTTTTATTACCATGTCCAGACTCAGCGATAGTTTGTCTGCATGTATTGTTCTTGCCAAATCTCCCTTACAGATTTGATTACATAAAGCGTCATTCATTTCCTGAACTGAACCTCCTCTGCTATCTGGTGCCATTCTAATACCACCCTGAACAGAAATGTAATTTAGTTGTACATTCAGTGACCTCTACATACTGTACACATTTCTTTGGTGCCAAAAAATCATCTTCCTGTTTGTGAAATATGGCATGTGAATCCATTGTCTTAAGAGAAGGAAAAGTATGAGTTATAAACCCACGAATTAATATAACCATGCATTCTAACTGGATACAAGGCCTTAGACAAAATGCCAGAGTTAGTCATTATTGATATTTGTTATGGGTCAGGATTTTCAATACTCTCTACTGGGCTTGGTGGAGTTATTGCAATAAAATCCATTAAAGCCAGGGTTGGGTTTGGTCATTCCTAGGAACTGGGTGTTAGTGCCAGATACATACCAGACCTGGGGGCTCACTTTTTGGTGGGAAGGTTTTAGCACATTGTCCTGTTTTGTCACTCTGTGTGCATGGATGTTACAAAAAGACTCCTCTGTTTCGGTCAAACCTACTGTCTGTGTCTCTTCATTAAGAAAAAAAAAAGCAAATGGGTAAAAAAGGAATAGGAACATTATATGACAACATATTGCCCTTGTCTCACCCTGTCTCACATGCTGTTTGCTCATTTGGACTTTGGAAAGAAGCTGCCTTCTTCAAAAGAAACATGCTCCAAAAACACCGATGGAATTCACTAGGAGGTCTGCTTGCTATTGCCAGCAACTAGGGCACACCGAGGCACAGACATCTATCTTCCTGCTGGAAGTAGCAGTGCTTGCTCCCAGGCAGCATGGCACACCTCTGGTCCTGGGCTTAGCCACGCTCAAAGGTATGGTGGAGTTCCCAGCTGGAAGCCTGAGGCTGGGAGTTGTGATGGTCTTTGCAGAGGAATCACCCGCCCTCCACCGATGTGCCCTTGTGAGGTGCTTCCCTTCTTCACTGCTCAACTGCTCAACTTTTGTAAATTTGGGCCATTTTTCCTTCTCTTCAAACTGAGTTTCAGGCACAAGTTGCACACAAAAACGTTCCATAGCTCTTCTTCTGGAGCACTAACAACAACAGCATGTTCTCAACAAGCTGAGTAAGGAACTTCTCCCAAGGTGACAGGAGTATTTCCAGTGGGACAGAAATTCATCTTGTCCTGCACACTCACTTCAACAAGGCCGTGTACAATGCTGAGGTCACTGTTGGAGGGGTCGAAATGCTGTGTACAAGGACAGCAATATTACATTCCCCACAGTGTGCCACTGTTTCTGTTTCAGTTGTTGTCTACTTCCAAAGTAATTTAGAAATCTTCTTTGAGCTATAACAGGCTACCTTATTTATGAAGATATTTACATGCAGGTTTAAGACGACTAGGTCCCACTTTCAAAACTGATTTATGCAGGTAGTTGTCTATATCCATCTTTTTTCTAACCAGCCTTAAACATAGAAAAGATGCCATAAAGTGCCTGTATTCCTAAGGGCACAACTCTGAAATGTTCCATCTTCCTGTGACTATCAACCATGTGAAACTATAAATTCTCAGATTCTCTAAGCTGAGTATTTGTCATCAAAAAGAGCCTGAATTTTCATGTTTCTGGTTAATGGATCATTTAAAAATATTTGTACATGCTGAACAGGATCAGTCTGTGCTCTGCCTAGCTCTGTGGGGCAGGCTCTGTGTAATCAATCCAGAAAAGCACAGACTACAAAAAGCAGGCCAAACTGAAGGTAGAGACAGGAATAAAAATGAAGACAAATTGGGGACCCACCGAGCAAGGCAAAGAAGCGCAACTCCGCTGAGCTAACCTATTACACGCTGGAATTGGCCAATTCCACACGCAGTGCAGCAGCTCTGCTTTTTTCAGTTTGGTGCTGAATTCACTGTGACAGAATAAACTCAGATCAGCCTGAACCGTATTTGCAAATCAGCTTTTCTCCTCACAGCCCAGCTCTGTGGGCACCCTAATGCTGGCAGCTCCAGCTTCCCCTACCTTTCTCCCCCACAGCTGGCCTGTTTTGCAGAGCAGTCAGACAGCTGCTCCTCAGGGAGAAGTGCCATCAGGATAAATATTTGAACAGGGCAGCTAATTCTGCAAGTCAGGAGACCTGTGAACATCCACGGAGGCTTGTACAGTTCTCAAAGGGTTTCTATTGTTTGTTATAGGAGGAAATAGTAAAGCAGCTTCCCAAACTCCTGAGCTATTTACACATGTAGTTTGTGCGCCAGCTAAAAAACATTCCTGATGGAAACGAAAATAAGGTCTCAGCCAATGTCCTAACCAAACCTTCCTTAAGCGTAAGGTATGGGAGAGACACAAAAAAAGAGTTGTATTTTTTCCCAAGCCACCAGCTGGAGATTTCTTAAAATTTTATTTTACTCCCAGTACATGCTTTATTAACCTTTAAAAAAAAAAAAACACATAAATACTGGTGCATTCACATTGCTATCTCCAGATTTATTTTGGCACAAAGTCATCCAAAAAACAAACTCATCTCTTTGGTGTACAGGAAAAGTATATGATGCTCTCTACAGACCCAGAGACACACATAAATTGTAGGGCACTGTCTGTATCTGATGCTCTTTTTTCATGCCAAGTGTGTCAGGAAGTGAAAAAGCCCCAGAGAGGGGAAAGAAGGCTGTGCCTGCTCCTCTCCTTCCTGCTGGTGGAATTATCTCCACTTCTTTCTCCTCATGAATGAAGAAGGTCACCTCCACATCCCTCTTCCTGCATACAAGGAAGCTGCTCCGAGTTTCAGGGCTGAAAGGATTTATCCCTTCATTGGAGGGGGAAACTGGTGGTGGAAAGTCCAAAGAGTAAACACTGGGTGTGGGCACAGCAGATCTGGCTAAGGTCCAAGGTTCACAAAGATGGCAACAGCCCATGTTCAGCCCATGCTCAGCCCATGTTCTTGTAAGGGAAGATTTTGGAAAGGGCATAAGAGAGTTTGTGTCCCAGCCCTCAGGCTATGTCTTTCAAGCTCTCTAAAGCAATGAAGTATCCAAGAGAAAAAAAAATCCATACCTCTTTATTGCAAGTGTATGGAGAATAGTGAGAAATGTCTTTATTTTTCTACTTAAGAATCTCACCTCAGCGTATTTGTATGAAAGTGCACAAATTATGGGAAACTCAGTTTAAACATTCATGTTTGGTTTCTTTTCATTTTCATTTATAGAAAAAAACATCAAAACTTACAGAACATCCAATCAAAACCCCACATCAAATTAAACTCTCCAGAGGGCTTTCAAGCTTCCCTAGCTTACAGGAAAATGTTGACCCCCTCAACAATCCAGTTGTACAATTACCCTTCCTTTTGCATGCCTACAGCAGAATTCCCCATAAATCATCAGAGGATAAGCAAAAAACCACCTCTGTTGCACAAGTGTGTCCATTTATCACAATGCTTCAGTCCAAATACCATGTTCACCATCACCACCAGGATGAAGGAGAAGAGATGGCAGGAAGGAATCAGCAGGTGGGTTGCGCAAACCTCATTTGCCTCGTGGATGAAAGGGGGAGGAAAGAAAAAAAACTTTCACCATGTTAAAGCAGAAGTCTCCCAGTGAATGATTGCACCTGACTCAGGCATCTCCAATACAGAAGAACCCACATGATAGTTTAAACATAAACAAGTGAATAACATATCTGAGATCCAAGGCTTTCAGTACTGTTTTGCCTAAAGAATTATTCTATTTGCATTTTCTATAAATGTGTCATGACCTATTGATAGCTACAAAACTCTCTGTATTTATTCTGCAGAAGTTGTGCCTCAGAGATATCACCTTATGGTTTTTTTGTCTCATTGAAATTCTGGCTCCCCACATGATGGGAGACATGGTGCTGATTCCTAGTGGGAAAATGCAGTGGCAGAAAGCAAAACCGGGGAAATCTAAATGGTCAAAGAGAAAGAAACAGGTTTAGTGCTGATGGACCCAGACCATTCAGGGGACTGGTGTCCCCTCATCACTGCCCTGGTCTCCTGCCTAGGAGATCTCAGCTAGGGCTGAGGAGTGCAGGAACTGCACCTAACACCTAATCCTGCCTCTCCTGCTGACCAGTCACCAGAGGGAGGATGCCCTGGAGTACCTGGGCAGATAGCCAGGAGGCATCTGGATAAACCAGGCATTACCCTGCACTGCAAAGCTAAGAAGAATTAGAAAAAGAGAAGAAAACTTCCCCAAGGTAATTTAAAACAAGAAAGACATTTGGATTTTCCTTTATATATTTTCAATAATGCATCTATCCTTCCACTCCTTGCCTTTTTAAATCTCTTTCAGACCACTTTAAATTCACTGGAGAAATGTTCAGCCTTGCATTAGGTACAGCCCTGCCATCTGTCGGATTTTTTTTTTACATTAAACGCTTGTTTAATATCAGGGGGAAAAAATTACAGCAGTAGCTTGGTTTTTATTTCAGTCAAGTATGTGTTTGCTCTCCTAAATGAGTTCTGAAAACAACAGCCACCCTGACGTTTCCCAGGGAATCCCATCCAGACACCCAAGGTTGGGCTCCTGTCTCAGAGCCTGTCTCGCCAAAGTTGTAAACCAGTGTCGGTGATGGCAACATCCCACTTCTGTGGGCATCTTCTTGCATGAAGAGGAAAAGGTTCATTTTAAGGGAAAAAGGTTGGGGTTTTTTGCATAAGACTAACAGGACATGTGTGTTTATCTACACCCCAGAGAGACTTTCTGAGGGAAGACTATCAGGCTACCAAAAGACCCTTCAACATAACAAAGAGAGGGATAAGAAGGCCCAGCAATGGGAACCTCAAGGCAGACAAATTCTTGTATTTAACAAGATGAACTATAACACAATATATGAAGGGATGTGGCAATTGTCTCCCTTTTTTGCAGGTGAGATTCCCCTAGAAGTCCTCCAATAGGGGGACTATGTGTCTGGAACTAGGAACCCTTTCTATTTCTGGAGAACAGGTACTGCTATGGTGCAGTTCATTTCTTCAAATGGACACTTCATCCTCAGCATGAGATGAACAGCATCTTTTTGAGTACCTCTGTACCTTTTTTCTCTCTGGTGACCATGCTGGGACCTTGGGATGACATTTGATCAGACAAGTGTGCCTTTTCTGTCTATGCATCTTTCTGGCACAACTATTTGAATGAAAGAAGTAATGATTCCCAAAGTGCAGGTGACCAGGTACAGTATAAAACTTGATGCTTAGACATGCTGAGGTGGTTTCACAGTCCCTTCTGGCCTTCTCTCTGTGTTTCTGGGGCTGGGACCACAGCAAAGGCATAGGCATGGGGCAGCCTGCCATAGGGTTGGCATAGGCAGCCAGGGCCAGCCCATGATCCAGATGACCTTGAAAGTGCTTTTAGTTCCTTGCTCCATGTGAGGGGCAATGAGAGGGGACCCTTTAGCAGTGTCCAGGGTCATAGGAAAAATGAGCCACAGCTATGCAGAAAGCACCGACTCCGCAGCTGTGCCCAGCACAGCACCCTCCATCCGCTTCTTCCTTTCAATATGAAAAGGGCTTCAATAAAAAAATTAAGAGATTCACCAGAGAACCCCTGAGCATGGAGGATATGTTCATTGCCATTGTTCTGATTCGAGCCTCTGAATATTTTGAATATGCTCACCTTATTCATTCACTCTGAACAGAAGAAATGAGTATTCTGGCTTCTGTTTCCATATACTTAAGCTACATTCAAGAGAGAAGAAGCCCCAAGTGATTTTTGTTGAGAGAGCCAGGCAAGGTTAGATAAACTGGCGACTGGATCTTTTTTCTTAGGAAAGTATGAAAGGTGGGATTTAGAAACTGCTTCTTTGAGATGCTGTTGCAACTGTGGACAACGGCAGATTTTCCCTGAAGTATGCTGTTGGAAGAAGGATTTTTAGAACAGTTGGTGTATTCATGGTGGGGAGCTTGCTCTGTTCTTCCAATAGTCTTGTTCAGTTTCACACTGTAACTCTTATTGCTGTGTCAAAACACAGGCAAATTTAATCTCTGGAAGCCACTATGCAGCTAAAGGAAACAACTGCAAATGATGCTGTGGGGTTTCTGTACTGAAACAGAAACAACAGGAAAAAGCTCCTCTCTAATCTGCACTTGAGAGGTTTTCCCACCCCACAGAAGTTCTTCCCCACAACAGACTCAGACTCATTCAAAACCTTCCAGAACTTGGTCCTGCCCCAGCTGCAGCTGGAGCCTGACAAAAATAATGGAGAACCGAGGGAAAAATGCTTCCCTGAATCATGTACCTGATTCAAGGCAAGGTCGCAGTGTGCTGGGAGACAGCCCCGGGTGAACACGCATGGATGAGCACACCCAGCCCATGTTATGACAGCAGAGAGAAGGTGACATGAAGTGAACTGCAGAACATGCGCTGCAGACCTTTGCCATGGGCAAATGCACTCTCACAGACATAGCCCAGAGGATGTAACTACAGTGGTACGGAAGGGTAAAGCTCAGCTGTCAATTAAAATCTCAGCAAAGTCTCACTTAGGATCCACGTTGCTCATACACATGTACGGGCAGCCTGAACTTTGCCCAGACAGAGAGAAGGCTGGAGGGGAGGACAAAAAGACACACCAGCTCCAGCAGAGTGGTCACGCCATCTGAATTAAGCAGATCATGTATGGGTTGTAACATCTCAGCTCCATCCACAGTCCACATAGTCTTCAGGCATCTTCAAAGCGTTGCAGCAAGCCCAATCTTTCCTCAGTGATGCTGGACCCCCAGCTGCTCTTCCAGACACAATCAGGGGTCTGGCACCCTTTGCAGTAGTTAGGGTAGAGACATTGATCCAGTTTTGGGGGAAGTGAATTTAGTAGCACAGATATGATCTGTGCTGTGCCTGCAGCCCTCAGGGCCAGGTAATGGTCTCTGCTCTGCTTTATTACAGTGGAAAGACAGCCTCTGGGTCTAAAATGTACCTGGTTTTTTCCATGTACCTTCTGCTAACAGGATCCAGAGTGCAGTTTCCTATTATGCATTAAATCAGGAAATTACTATCGTTAAAAATCACTTTATTCAATCAGTTTTATAGTCATCTGGCAGTTGCCAACTTTTGTCTTCAAGTACACACTGAGACTGTGTCTACATGACTGTCAGCCCTTTGTAACTCTCTTGAAAATACCAAGTAGACCTTTAAAATGTCTGTCTGGGGTCCTGCAAAGAGAGTTGCCATGGCAGCATGCAGATCTGGCCCAGCAGGATACCTTTGCTTGCCTTTCCAAAGGTGACAAACCATCCGGAGCATCCAATGGATACTTCTTTAAAACAAACTGGGCTTAAAGAAAACCTAGCTTGTCCCTCTCTCTTAAAATATTAACCTGAGACCTAAAATCACTAGTTACATAAGAAAAGGGGGAAGGCAGTGGCGTGAGAGGCCCAACAGGATCAGAGCCCTGTGGAAGTCTGTTGTGAAATCAGAGCAAGTCCCCAGCAATGAGAACACAGCCATGTCGCTGCCCATGGCTGGAGCAGCTCTCAGCACAGCAGTGCTTCAGTTCTCCCTTTGCCTTCTGCCGATGCCTGTCACACTAGTGATTACTCCTATTGAAAATACCTGGCTTTATTGTCCTTCATTCCTTTCCTTCTGACAGCATAAATTATTGCACTCAGAAAGTAAACAGCTTTTGCTGTTCTCCTCTATATCAGTACTGCTATAAAATGTTCAGGAAAAAAAAAAACACACAATGAAGGAAATAAACAGTACTAAGCACCAGTTGTTAGTATTTTCATCATGTCATAGAAGTGTCTAATGCTTGACTGGTAATACAAGCTGAGAGTACCTTCCCTCCAGGACCCCAGGTCTCAGTTCTTCAAAGACCTCAGGATGTGCTTTCATCTGACCAGTGCAGTCACACAGAGTCTGATGTGCATGAAGGTTTGTGCCTAAGTATTTGTAGGGCTGGAGCCTGACCTGTGAGCACAGAAGATTGGAGAAAACTACTAGGAGTAGCAGAAGAGTTCAATCTTGATTGGACAAAATCAAAGCTGAGGCACTCAGCAGCATCAAAACCCATTTAGGACTGATAACTTCTATCCCTGTGAGAGAGAAACCCAGGAGTTCTTAAATGTTCAGACTAACTGAGTCGCACCAAGACCTGACAATCTGGAAGGACACAAACATCCCCAGCTCCATCAAGTTGCTCACACTGTGTGTCCAGCTGTACAATGATGAACACAGAGGATTAACAAAGGGAATCCCTCCTGATTTATGCCTTGACATTTGACCTATGATTTTAAATCTCTGAGATCCCTACGTCCTTATATTCAACCTCACCCAACACAAAGCCAGACAGCTCCAGAACTGAGTGCAGAAGCTTCCTGTTGACCTACAGCATTTCTGCCTGCAGACTATCCAGTCCAGATTTGAGGAATCCTCCTTCTCCTGTGTAAACAAGTCCAATGCATATCCCCAGCCTGCCTGAATCTGAAGTTCAACCACTTAACCATCTCGCTCCTTTTCAATAATGACACTTTGAGTCTTTTCTGAATGTATCCCATTTATTTGTAGGCTATAAGGAACACTCACATTCATCTTGTCTTGCACAGGCTACAGGATTTGTTGTATCTTGTTGTATATTTGCCTTCTCCTATTCTCCATCAGCCTTTTTATCTTCTTTTTGTGCTTTGGCTCACACCCAATCTCTGACAGAGTGAGCTCCCAATAGTGCAAGTCCCAAGGAACAACACTGCACTGGGCAAGGGGCTTCCTCTGGCTCAGGCTCCCTCAGCCACCAATTCCCACAAGTGACTCCTTATTCCCAGCATGGACCATGCACATCAGTGGCACAATAAAACAGGGAACAACTAAGCTGCAGCTTTTTTCCAGGTGCTGTGGTTTTTTCCCCTAAGAAATTCTCTCTTTCCTTTAAAAGGGTGGGAGGAGGAATAGAAACATGTCTGGGTTGTATTTACATGTGTTTTTATTACCACTCCTTTCACTTAGTAATTTTGAAACCCTCTGGTGAAATGCTCTTGTTTGCAATCAGGGAAACCCAATGATAGTGATTTGGACAACCAGCACTTGACCAGTAACAGAACAAGAGCTTCTACGGGTTTTCTACAACTCAATTGCCAACTGCGTTCTGCCAAGATCTTATACACTGCAGAAATCCTTATTTCTGCAGAAAGTGGAATATCTGGTGGGAGACAGGAGAGACTAATTGCCCCACATCCAGCAGCAAATCCAGCAGATCCCACATTTCTCACTACTTGGGTTATTAATGCCATTTTGGAAATGTCAAGCAGAGCACTGTGGAGGAGACAATATCCTGATAATCAGGAAAAAAAACACAGAATATGTGGAAGTGGCTTTGCTGTGATATTCTTGGATGGCTACGTCTTTGAGAGGCAACCACTGAAGATTTCTTTTTATAGCAACAACAGTTCCAGTGTGACCTAATGGGGACTGAGAATTTGGGTCATAAGCAGAAGCTCTTGCAGAGAGACTTTTCCAAAAGTGACTGTGCTCTGTGCAGTGCTGCACATTGTGCGTCAGGTAGGAGAGGAAAAGGCAGCACTGGGACACCAGGGTAAACACTGCCCTTCCCACCTTCCCACCCTGAAGCACTGTGTCTCAGTAGCCAAAACTCCCGGAGGGAGAATTTTTCCATTGCACCATGAGGCATCACAGGCAATATTAACATCCCTCGGCCGGGAAGGTTTGCAGTAGGGTTTGCAGGCAGAGCAGTGCTTGCCTCGCCTAATGAAGAAGGACAGGACGGCTGACATGGGCGGTGTTCCTGCGCTCCCTGCGGCGGAGGAAGCCTTTCCTTGAACACTTTGTTCCTAGAGAAAAGATATTTAGCTACTGCCTGAGCAACTGCACAGTCACGGAAGGTGAAAATGTGCTTTTTACAAGGGTAATGGGTGGGAGTGTGCCTGCTCACAGGCTATTACTGCCGGGCAATGGGCTGCCCTCTCGCTGCCCAGCTCCAGCCAGCCTCGAGCTGTGCTACTCATAGCTCCCGTCAGGAAAAGGCATGGAACCGCAGTGCCAGAGGAGAGAGGAGACAGCTCAGGGACGGGCAGTCGGTGCTGGAGAGTCGATACGGAGGGCGCCCGTGACACAAACCAGAGCTTCAGGCAGCTGCCAGTGTGAAGCAGGCAGCCAGGACAATTTATAGAAGAGAAGTACAAGCTACCCTTGAGTTTGCAGTTTACTTCGTACTGTCAGAGGGAAGCAGGGAATTATTATACTATTTGCCCCAGAGACATTTTCAGAAGCTGAGTAAGTAAAGAGGAAGGCGTAAGCAAAATTTGTTGTGAGACACGGAATATTAATAATGAATGGATGCTTTCCAGAGTGGAAATAGGTTAGTAAAACAGGCTGTTCATCTGGCCAGAGGCAATTTCGGAAAAGATTTAGACAACAATCTGTTAATTTGACTAAGAATAGAAATGCACATAATTTAAACACAGCTGTAACGTGACACTAAAGCTACAGAGGAGTCTCTGCAGTGACCACCGCTGTGGTTTCGAAAGAAAAAATTTTGAGACTTAGGAGGTATTTTGTGATATAACAGTCCTGGTGATCCCTTCAGATTTTTTGGGGATCTGTCATCCCTATTCCCAACGGCCGGCCAGAAAATTTGTCTGCATTTCAGGAATCGCATCAGACAGCACAACGTTGCAGAAAAATACACAGTAAATAAGCCAAACTTCTTTCATTTGAAAACTGTCCAGATTTCACCCCATGACAGTGTTGGGCCGAGGCACATTCAAAATGAAGGGGCAGCAGCTGGGTTAGATAACCCAACACACCTTTTCATCTGGGATTGCAGAACATTGGCTCTCTGCCACAAAAGGACAACAAAACTCTACAATTTGCTTGGAAAAGCTAAAGACTTGGGCCAGGGCCATAATTCTTTGGAGCATCAACTGAGTGTCTATAACCACCCCCAGCAGAAGAAGCGGTGCCATGCAGGGGAGAAGGAGCACATCATCCCAAATGTGAATTGATACTCCTGAATTAACACACTCAACAATCATGCCACAAACCACAAAACTCATAAAGTTGTTTTGAAAAGCGCATGATTTTTTAAAATGAACATTTTCTATTATTTTTCTGTTTACTCAGTCTCTAGACTTCCGGTCCCTGAGGTCAGCTCTGCAGCCAAAGGGCTACAGACTTTTTCCAAAACTGAAAGACAAGTTTGCCAAGGAATTGTTTAGTCACACAAACTGAGACTGTAAGGAAAAAACACCAAGGATCACAAGACTCCTGATAATTTTCTGGACTTGTCATCACACATGATTTGTCATGTAAGCCTGTGGAGAATGATGGTTTCAAAACCCTCTGAAATGCTGTCTGGTTTTATGGAAACTCCTGGAGAATTACCTTTTTAACTTTTTCTTTTATTTTTCGTTTTGTTTTTCCTTTTTCTTTTGTGTTTTGTTTGTAATTTTTTTTGGTTGGTTGATTAGATTTTGGTGGTTGTTTTTTGTAGTTGTTGTTTTGGGGAGGGGTTTTTTTGGTGTGTTTTTTTTCCAACTACTGTAGTACCTGAAGTACTTAGAGTATTTATACATTTAGTATTTCAGAATCTATGTCAGGGAGCATCCAGAAAGAAGGAATTTTCTGTCTATCCAGTTGGATTCAGCTGGGAAACTTTCTTCAGTATGTTCCCTATTTCAGATTCTCTGATAACAGAAGAGAGAAGTAAATACTAAATGGGATTCTGTTGTTGTGCTACTGGACAGAGAGAAAATTGACATAAGTGTGTAGTATAGGAAAAATGAGTTTGTAAAATAGGTTAAAAGAGTTTGGACAAATTTTCTCATTTGTGATTCCACACACAGTTCTGTTAACCTGCCAGTGGGTTAGCAGTTACTTTAATAAGAAATGGGAAGCAGCAAAACATTTTATTACTTTGTATTTTGTCCGTTTGCACTGGCAGTAAGATAGCAGAGAGAAGCAGCTAGAAATCAGAATGAAACACCCTCTTTTCCAAAGTCTGAGCATGTACAAGTATATGGTGCCAGGCATTAAAAGTAACCCAGCACAGGGATTTTTACGGGTGTGGAGTTTGTGTGTCCGCCACCCCGAGGCCTTTCACACTAGGGTGTGCAGAGAGGAAGCCAAAAGGCTCAGTCATCCCAATGCCTTTATGTGCCCTAACATCTCCATCTGCAACCAGTGCCATTGCCCTGGAATCTCAATAAAGCCACAATCACACCAGGTCTCTCCCCTCCTGTTTCCCCCCAAGTTTAATAAATAGACTTCTTGCAGCATTTGCTAAGATACAGACAAATGCACTGTTCAGAAACCTGACAGTGAAAGCTGCAGTCCATCTTCCACTCACCAGGATGTGTGTGAGGACACTTGATTAATGTGCCTAGCCTTAGCAAGAAAATGAAGTCCTGATTTTATCATAATACACTAGCTTGACAATCTCTCACGAAAAGAAGTGAAAAGCTCCACAATACCTGTCCTCCTGACAGCACATGCTACTTCCTCAAGGTTAAATAGCTCACATTACACTGCAGTCTCCACTACTTGCATGTAATTATATTTTCTGTGTAAGTTTGTGAGTTCCTCATCTCACAGCAATTCATAGGGACATACTCTTGTGGCATACTCTCGTGCCAGCCTTTGGAAATTGTCTGTTTTCTGTGAGATTAGGTTCTTCCCTCCTAATTAAAAGAATTGCTCAAATTTGGCAAAATTAATTGAATATACTATTAGCTAATTTATTTTTAGCTAGACCTGAGGGAAAAGCCAATTATAGATGACAAAGTTCTACAGTGCATCTCCATCTTCTCCTTTCCCCTCAAGAAACTATTTCTGATGAGCCAAATCCTCCCAACATTTCCTACCTGCAGTACACCACTACCACTGCAGGCTGACTGGAAAGCTGCACACAACCAGTCTACAAAACCAAGGACCTGAAGTCTGGGTGGTGATGATGGTTGTGGGTGATGGCAGCTCCCTCCACCTGCTTGCATTTTGTAGAAAACCAGTCACTACCCACTTTCTGTAGCTGTAGTGTCTGCCCCCACTGGTGCCCATATGTGCATCTAAAAGAATTCCCTGATGGCTTAATTGAATATCTGCTTAGGGAAATGTCTTTGAGGGTAAACATTTCTGTGGAGATTGAAGGCTACTGCAGTTCTTCAGCCTGATGCTTCACAGTTATCCACCTCAATGGCTTTTATGTGCCCTGGTATTTCTTTGTTGAAGCTCTCCTTATGGTGCACTGACAGTTTCCCCAGCCAGAGCTTTTGTCTTTGTAGAAAACAGCAGTGTTGCAGCACTGTCTGCAAGGCTCTGCTGGGAGTGCTGTAAGGAGCACAGTGGATGGACTGCATGCACACATAGTGGAACTGCCTTGCTAAAAGACCAGAACAGCTCCATCTTACCAGCCAGCAGCTGATAAGCAGGGACATGATTCTCCCCTCTCAAGTAAGATGATGATGAAATAAGATGGAGTGCTGTATTAGCACTCAGACCTGAGAGGCATCTGGCACTCAGGTCCACAGTAGTATGTGCACACTGGCTTTAGGATGACCCTGTCAGGACCACCTCCTTCCCAAATGCAGGATGTCTTACACAAGAGCAACCAAAGGGGCACTGCTTCCCTCCTGAACATGAGTGATTTTAGACATTCAGGCATGTGGAGATAAGGAGTACTCTCCAACTTGAGAGGCTCCTTCTGCTTCCTGAATTTACCTTGGATTATCAGCAATGCAGCTGCTTCTGCTGTTTGTCCTTTTGTTGAATTCAGTGTGTGCAGAGGGAAGAAAGGTTTCAGTGTCACAGTTTTCATGCACAGCTAAAAACGAGCTGTCAGCAGTAAAAGGTGTGTTTCCAAAGGCAGCTGGCTAACAAACCACATCAGAAACAGAAGACTGCTGTGTGCACAGCACTACCGTGGATGTGTTGCACAGTGTAGCTAAACTGTTAGTAGCTGTTATTCAGGTTAACAAAGAGGAGAAAGAAGGAAAAATAAAGGGAAAAGAAAACAGTGAAAAGAAGGAATGAGTTTGCCATCCCAAATGTATATAATAATTACACTGGCTGGTTACTGCATCCCCTTCTACAGACTCAAGGCCAAATTCACTGCCTGTCTCGAGGCAGAAAGTGACAATGACTTTCAGAAGGGTTGCCATTCTTCCGAGAAGTTTCTCTGCCCAGACTGAAAATGTTGTATTCAGTAGCCTGCATGAAAACTGGGTACTGATGCTTATATCTGTGCATCCTTGGCACCCGGTTTTCAGACCACATTTGTATTTCCTTCACTGGGGCAAACCAGACCCTTCCATCATCTCAGCATAATAGCAAGTGACCTCAGGACCCTACAAACCACTTCAGGGCTGGTGAGAGCAACCCAGGTCCCCCGAGGGTGACATCAGCCTCCCCCTGAAGTCAGTCCTTGGTGTTGAGGCTGTGCAGGGAGAAGCCAGAGCCCAGCCCCAGGGAATGTCACCATGTGCCCTTGACACTCCTACGAGGCGACTGCCTAGAGTAGCTTTTGAAATTGTTCCCTCAATAGGCCAGGCTCCTCTGGGAGAGGCAGCAGTGGTGCTGAGTGTCCATCACCCGGGTGCAGGTGCCTGCAGCGGCAGCAGCCATGTCACTTGTGCCAGGCCGAAAGAGGGCTGGAGGGCTCTGCTTCAGTGGAAATGGCCCCTGAAGCACTGCAAGGTGAGGTTTGTTGCATTTTGGAGGGTCACCTGCCGACTGGGAACAGCATGGACTGCTGCAGGCACAGCCTTTTCCAACCAGCTCCCCACAGGCAGCTCACCAGCACCCAGGTGAGTGCACCAGCCACTGCCCCAAGGCCTGGAAACAAAATTCCTCAAAGACTTTGTGATGCTTTCAGCAACACTGCACAGCTGCTGGGTGTCTGGCACTGGGGAGAGATGGTTTGCAGCTAAATGCTCTGCTGGTGCCTGCAGGGCAATGGTGACCCACTGGTGCCTGCAGGTCAGTAGTGACACACTGGAGCTGCTGCTGAGCCATTTCCTTGGACCCTGCCTTGGGGTTTTATCTGTGTGTACCACTGCAGTGACCCACAGATCCTGCTTGCTGGGACTTGGCTCCTTCACAGGGCAGGCTTGGGGCTGTAATTTGTCAGACCAGACACGGCTGTCTGTAGGTTTTTGGGGGTTTTTTGCAAGTCTTCATTTGCAAACAAAGCAGATGTCTGATCCAAATGCACATCTAGGATATCCACCCTTCATTCTCAGTGGATAAGAAGTACTTTTTGGGTGCAATTCATCTCCTCAGAAAGAGGGGTCTAAGCATGTCAGATGACTCACATGCAGGAAGCATCTACTCCTGTTCTTCAGCTGGAAGGGGAGCATGGCATGCCCAGAGCTGCAGTGGGCACCAGCAGTGTGTGGTTCAATGCACAGGCAATACCCCTCCTGGCTTCCAGGGAAACTCGCCTTGGAACTGCATAGAGATCTGCTTTGACTACAGTGCAGCTTTTCCTCCTGTGAGCTGCCTCACAAAGCACAGAGCACAGAGAATCCTGACTGTATTAAAAAAAAAGTGTATTTTTGTTATTAACTCAGTGGATGTAGTAATTACATGCATCACCTTTTTATGCATATCTCTCTCCTGGCAGTTCTTTATCATGTACAGCGTCTGCCCGGGTGAGATGCTGTCGCTTCTTTACTGCAAAGGGATGCATCTCTCACCATCTGAG
Source organism: Climacteris rufus (assembly GCA_013398175.1). NCBI lineage: Eukaryota > Metazoa > Chordata > Aves > Passeriformes > Climacteridae > Climacteris > Climacteris rufus. Next base: position 1,499,169 of record VZRZ01000509.1, read on the forward strand.
TTCTCATTTTCCCTGCATGCCCAGAAGATCTCGCCTAGCATGGAGAATAGCCAGACATCTGTGCTGCGTGCAGGGTAACAAGTGTTCTCTGTTTTCTCCCATAAAATTGATAAGGCTTTCAATGAATGTATTCAGAAAGAAAAAACCTCTTGCTCTGCTATCAGATGTTCTCCCTTACAGAAAATGCAAGTCCCAGGAAACAGTTATGGCTCCATATCATTTCAGACAGGGCCTGGCCCCAGCCAGATTTTCAAAGCCCTGTTAAAAATAGGTTTTCACTCCCCAATTTCATTTTCTATCCAATTTTCTCTCAGTGCTGCACCACACCCACACTATTTCTCCTTAAACTGAAATGCTTCCCACCACTGCTTCCTTTCAACACCCCTCACCAGGCTTGTCATTTACTGTACATCTGCATTTTGCAAGCCACAGCCAGCAACCAAAAGGACTGAGCCTTTCATGTTTTGCTTAACACCGGAGGGAAAAAGCAACAAGTTAAAAGGAGGCACCAGTAGATGGGAAGGCACCCCAAAATGGATGTGTGGCTGAAGGAACAGTGTGGGAATGTTCTAGTGGCTCTATAATACTTAAGCACAGAAGACACAGGGGCAGTCTGACACATGAAGGTTATTTAGGGCTCAGAGCCTTTCATCGGGTAAATGTTCCTCTGCAATCACCAAACGGAAAGGACAAGGTTCATAGTCAAGGCAGTATTGCAATTTGGAGACTTAAAATACAGCATGAGCTAGATAAGTTGCAGAAATAGAGTGCAATCACACTGCGATTTAAAAAGACAAATGTGAAATGCTTCCTATCTAAGGGAAACATCAGTTGCATAAACACAGAAAGTAGAGATGCTGCTCTTGCACAGCACAGCCCAGCCTAAGAGGAGAGTGGATCCTGAGCCACCAAGGACAACATTGCTCAAGTGTAAAACCAGCATGGGCTTTCCCTGAGGTAGACTGCCACAGGTAGGTCTTGGTGTAAGCACAACATTCATCTGTGGGGCATCCTTCTGTCACAACTGACAAAAAAACATTGGAGGAAAATCCAAGAGAGAAACGGAAATTAAACCCCACCAAAGTATAAAATAATCTGACACTTGTAGAAGATGAAACTGAGTGTGTTCAAAAAAGGTAGGAAATTATCCAAAGAGGTCAGTGAAGTATAGAAGAGTATTTATATAGTTGTACAGACCACTCCCCTATCCATTTATTGAGGACAAAATAACAAGCAGAGAACAAATGGAGAAAACAAGGGTGACACTACATGTACTTTTAAGAAACTGTACAGAATTTCCACAATTGATGGAAATAGATGGACATGCTGTGTAGTGCAGGCAGGCCTGTGCTCCTGGGTGCACTGACTGTGGGCACACCATGGTTCCGTACAGCAATGCAGCTCTGACAGCTCCAGCTTGTGCTAGCCAGGCTCCCTCCTCCTTCCACCTACAGGAGCCTTGCTCCATTGCCTCTCTGATAACATTTCCCACATTTCGTTTAAGTAATTATCTTAATAAGGATTTTCAACACAGCTATCCTAAGTAAAATTTGCTTGCTTAGTAATATAGGCACTTGAAAATATTACTCATCTTGCGTACAGAAGTTTTATGTTTCCCTTGGGATACAGCACAGGTAACATGCTGAAAATCATGTCAATTTATTTTGTGTGGATACCCAAAGTAACACATCAGCCAGAATAGAGACGTGCAGAAAGACCATCCCACAGTGTGAGAATTCAGTGGATCCTTCTGCTCTGTGCTGGAGCTGGACACTGTCTCTTGCAAAAATGCTGAGTTGCTGTTTTGAAATGCTGAGGAGAAATTTGTAACTCTTTTCCTAATTCAAGGCTTATTTTTTTCCCCAAATGTTGTACTGTGGATGTTCTGAAAGATTTATTTTGTTGTTCATGAGGAAGGTTATGCTATGCAGTAGCCTCCTCCCACAGCTCTCTTCTGCGGAGGCTGGGGAGCAGGAAGCCCCTTGGAACCCCCCAGTGTGCTGCAGCTCCCCAAAGCCACTGGACTTGCATGGCAAAAGCAGATGTGTTCATTCATGGGAGCAAGAGGTCTGCAGGGAAGCATCCAACAGGCTCAGTGAACAAGGACACAAGAGGACTAGATTGTTTATGGCTTCAGCTGCCAAATTTTATGTCTGCTTCAGTGTAGTGAGGGTCACACTGCTCTTGTCTTTCATCAGGCACTTTGCTGTTTAGTTTAGCCAGCACCGTCCGCATTAGGAACCACTGTGAATATGTACAGGGGTAGGCTATCTCGCTTGAAGGCAGAGAGTGTGGCAAGGTGTGACAGATGCCCATCAGTTTTTAAATATCTGACTATACCAATGCACAAAAGACCCTTCTTCTGTACAACAATAATGAGAGGACTGTGCATACAGAGTGGTGTCAGGAGATGTCCCAGAATCCCAACAGATTCCCTCCAACCTCTGCTCAATAATATATTTTTCTTTTCCTTTTAATATTTTTTTTCAGTTTGAAAAGAAGAAAACAAGCAAAACCCCAGGGTACAGTAAACTGTTCAGAAGGGCAATGATCTGAAGTTGTAGAAATCACCACAGTGCTGTGTTAGGACACTGGGAATTCAAAATGTTCAGCAATAAAAGGACAGCTCACATTCAGGGGTGACATTCAAAGCAATTTCTGTGTAATGAGGTACACAGTTCATATCAAAAGTCCTCTTATTAAAGAGCTGCTGAGTGTGCTATGTAAAAGGATTTAAAATAGACATTTCTGGTTAAACAAGGTCTTGTTTCTAACATATCTTCTTTTTTAACTGTTCCTGCAGTCAGGGAGGTCATATCATAAGGCTAAATTTGTGACGACACAGCTGTTTCCATGGTAGCAAACTATTGTCATAAACACTGAGCTTTATGATTTCACAGCTGGATTAAGAAAAAAAGAGAATCTGGCTGGAGAGGGAGGAAGTTTTTTATTCCAATGAGACTTAGGGGAATACAGAAGATTGCTGGCAAAGAAAATTGCTTTTTGCGTAAATGTTCTTTTTAAGTTTACCCCAGTGTGAAAGTCCTTTTTAAGGGATATAATTTGGGTAACGATCCCTCTCCTATTTAAACGCTCACAGGGCTAATGAGCACGCTTGTCTATTTTTAGAACACTTCAGCAGTAAGGCTGGATGTTTTGCAGCAGGAAGCCAACTGTATTGAAATGTGTTTTTTTCACTTTCCTGAAAGCTCCTGACCCTTTCCTCCATGATTTTCTGTAATTTTGACATCTAGAAAGCAATTTACAGGTGAGGCTATGTTATTTATGACATTGTATAGACCCCACCAGTCACCATTCACCTCCTCATTACTTGAATTATGGATTCTTTTCATCAATAATGTTGGAACATCTCTGACTACTGAATGGAAATCCCTGTCAAGATGGACAGATTGAAATACAATTGTGTTTTTAGGAAGAGTTGTTTTCCTGAGACAGTAATTTATGTCCTTAAATTAAATTAGCATTGGCAATTATCAGTAGCCCCTGAATATGAAAATGGAGTCAGAGAAATTTGGTTGTAGGAGGCCAGACGTGACCTGTGCTACCAGAACCCCAGAAAATGTAATATACCATCACACCTTGGATGACAGGACTCCCTTTGCCAGGGGCAAATCCTGGGACAGCTTTGGAGGCATCAAAGCCCCATGGTTACATATCCATTTCTGTGTCCCCACACCTGTATCCCAGTCCCTCTATGGCAAAGCAGCCTGGAGATGTCCCTGGTGCCCATCACTTGCCATGGGCAAGCTCCTCTCCAAGCACCATCCAGTTCTGCCTCCAGGGGAAATAAGGACGGAGTGGCTGTAGGTCTTTCATCCAAGGAGAGGGGTAACAGATTCAGTTGTCTGAGAGCCCTCAGTGGTCCCTGGAGGGATATCTGGCAGGTAACTGGCTTATGTGAGGCCCTTCAGGCAGCTTCAGTGGAACAGGGCAATCTCCATCCTCATCGACTGGAAAGGTGCTGTCAAGAAGCAGCGTCACACAATGAACACACGGTATTCCTATAGGAACACAAGTGGTGAAAAACCCTGTGTTGGCCTCCACCAAAGACAGAGCTCAAAGATAGAGAAAGATTATTACTGTGTCCTAGTGATTCCCCTGGAATTTCTACAGCAGAAACAAATTAAATGTAACTCATCTTACAAATAATTAGCACATTTCATTTCAAGAAATCCCAGCTGACTTTACCTACTAGGCACTAGATTAGTATGTCCTGCCCTAAAATGCATCTGACATTTAGCTTTCTAACAAAGAGAATTCATGTGCAGGAAATCTACCTTCTCAAAATATAAAATAACTGTGCAGGCAGTGCTGCAGAGTGCAAAATTTCTTTCTGAGCCACTCCAAGTTGGTAATGTTTTAGAGTATGAGGGCTGAGCAGCCACAGATCCAACACACTGATGTAGCCTGACTTTATTGACTATCAAAGTCTCAAGGGAGCTTTTTTATTTTCTTTGAAAGAAATCCAAAATAAACAGAAAGGTCACTTTGCAAGGCTGCTTCCTTCCCATGAGATGGAAAATGGCCTTGCTTTGCAAACTGGAATTGCTAGGTCTGGATACTGAGAGCTGTACACTAGAGGTCACTGCTATAATAAAGGAAAGAACTAGCTAGCAGCTAAGGCACCTTATTTGTTGTAAGGTGACTCACAATGGGAAGCAATAGCTAACTGAATTATACTATATCAAGTGTAAAGAATCACTGAAAAATGACTATTCAGCTATGAATGACAACTGAGAGACATTGAGATGTTTGGAGAAAGGGGTAAAGGCAATACAAGGACCCTTTGTTTTGAAACCAGTTCACTTTCATCGGTTTCTATTGCTTTAAGTGGATCTGGATAATTATGTCATCCTGTGAGATTTCTCTCACTGTGGTCCTCTGCCTTATATTATTTTTTCTCTGAAATGGGTTCTACTGAGTTGGCTCATCTTGACCAAAAGCCCAATGCTGCCTTTATCTCCAACATTCAAGTTCTGCTAAACTACAGTGGTAATAAATACACACAAGGAATTTTAATACAAATCAGAGATGCAAACCAGTGGGTAATTAGTTGAGGATTACAGGTGGGATGCCAATGAAATAGCTTCCTGTAGAGAGATTGTCACTGCTAACTGTGTGCCAGTCAAGTTAACCCGAAGATTCCTAAGTCTCCAAGCATGTTCGCCTTCTTGTATCTGTTTCTGTATACTCTTAATTAGTGTCTGGGAGTGTTTATTTAATGAGGTATCCCACACTGTGGCAGTGTAACTTCTCTCTCATGCATGTGGTTGCTGAGCAGAGATGATCAGCCTCAATTTTCAGTCTGTATTTCCTAAGCTTGTGTCATAATGTTGCTAATATGATAATATGATGCTATTTAAGTATCTTTTTTTCCAACATTACTAAATTATTAATTTCATTCAGGATCAAGCCATGTAACCTGTCCAGGGCCTGCTTGCTGATGATTCATGACGTTTCCTGTTTTGTTTCCTTTATAGGAACCATGGTTCCTGATGATTTTGCACATCTTCATGTGGCACATCCTGTGCTGGGGACTTCTTATCACAGTAGACAACAACATATTTTGTCAGCTGTTTCTCCTTGTTCGGTCTTAGTTCCAGCATTTCACATCCTTCTGGCATTATTTTATCCTATGCACTTGATTTTCACAATTTTGTTCTTTACTTGCATCAAATGGCATGTCAAGCAGGAACATGACAGCCAAAGGTTTTTGTAGTGGGCAGCTGTGATGTGAGATCAGCTCATCTCACAGTCCTGGCCCATGTCCATGTTCACTTCTGGTAAATTCTCTCATGTTTCATCTTGGTCATATATCATACACCAAGAGACAAACTCATCATCTCTACAGAAGCCACTTAAGGTCTAATCAGTTTCTGCACAGATCACTCCATCCCTATAAAGCTTTCTGCCAAAATATTCTACATGAAACCCATCTTCATATATTTGTTTTGTAGCTATCACCTTTCTTATCCCTAACTAGTGTTCATTTTTTCTCACTTCTTTTCCCTGGCTAAGGGACAGTCAAAGAATTACTTTTAATTTCCTGTGACACCTCTAATCAAATACTATTCTGCAAATTATTCTTTTTCCTTCTGAAATTTGATATGCTGTTATGCTTTTTAGGTGTTGCCCATTTTTCACTGTAAAATAGCTAGTTTTCTCTGTTAGACAGTCTCAAGGACAATTTCTGTAAACATAGCTATGTTGTTGTAAAAATTATCCTTTTACATTCCTTTCCCATGGACACAGATCCTTTTGACGGACACTTCTTTTAACCAATATAGTTAGAGACGGAAGTGTTAACTTTCTCCAATGATCTGTGATTTCTAAAAGTGTATATAAGAATTAAACGAAAGGGGTTTCCCCCCTTTCCGCCCTTGCTCTGAACAAGAACATTAGGACTCCAGCTCTCATTATTTCTGCGTCTCGACTGATTACCGGGATAAGCCGTAATAACAGGCATCGCGGTAATATTTAGGCTTCATATCTGCAACTGAATCTTGCAGTCAGCTTTGTAAAGCTACTTTGTATTACAGGTTCAGGTCCAGGTCAACCTCTGCCTGTCCATTATTTTTCCTATGCCTTTTTCAGCATGATCATTTCGCAGGTTTCCTACATCTATTTGAGAGTACATTTTAAATTTGTATACACCAGAAATTGTTTCCAGCATTTATCTCATTGATGTGAGTCTCTCCCCACCCAAGAAAAAAATTATTGGGAAAAAAATCATTGTGGTTTATTTTGGTCTAATAATTTTCATTTAAAGTAGCCTGTGTTATACAAAATATACAGTGTTGTAGAGCGAATTTTGGGGAGAAGCAATCTGGAATTGTGACTACTGGTAGTGTTTTATGTGTAGTATTAAGACTGCTTTCTACCAAAATGTCTCTGGTCATGTCCAGCACCTTCCTACACCTCTTTGTAATTGAAAACAACCCTCTGTGTTATTGTTGAAATGCAGAGACGCTAGAAAAAAAAACCATAGAAGACCAACTCTTTTCCAGGCCCTGCATAGAGTAAGCAAACCGTAATATGTTGGCCATTTGGGGGAATTCCTGTCATAGCATAATTCCCCCGGTATTGCACAATAATTGCAAAGACCTTCTAGCAAATACATAAATGTTTCCTGCCCTGCCATGCATCTGCTGTGAAAGGAAGTCCCCATGACAGCCCCCTAAGCAACCCAGCATTGCCATCTCTGCTGTTCCCTTGAGCACCCTCTGCCACAGTGCCTGTTCCCAGGACCTGGCAGCCAACTGGTCCTGCTGCAGCCACCAAGATGCTTCCTCCCCTCTTTGTCATCTACTGCCAGGTACCCTGCTGGCACCCAGCCCTGCAGCATCTCTCCAGGCCTCCCTGCAATACAGATAAATAATAAGCAAGGGGGTTGTCTCAGAGCTGCTGGCCAGACAGTGTTTCCAGGTCAACAGTTCCCTCTCTTGGAGCCGTGAGCTTCGAAGCACTCATGCCAGTGACACTGCCACTTGAGGTCACGAAAGAACAAGGTCATGAGAAGAAAAGTTTGAAAATCAGTTCTTCAGACTGTTCATTTTTCTCAAATGGGGCTTTCTTTCAAATGCCTTTATAGATTGCTGCTCACACTGACCTTTCCAATGTGTCGTAAGAAATAGTGGAGACTGCATTAAGGTTTGGTGTATTTTGATGCTGTTACATGTAATAAATCCAGAAGCTTACTCTGTTTCTAGGCTGGGTTGCTGTACATGCCCTGGATCTACACACACTCTTCATTCTTTCTCCTGGAGTCAAACATGTGGGCACACATGTTTTATTCAGCTCATGCCCCTACTCCTGTTCTTTATTTGAAGGTACTTGGGAGCCTGAGATCTGAAGCAGATTTTGCACAACCATCATCACTCTCTGGAAAGCTTTTTTGCAATATGCACATGACACCTGAGGAGGGCAGAACATTTGCCAGAAGATCACAACAGAAACGGTTCTGAAATTTATTCATAAAACAGAAGCAGGCTATGTAGTTGGTACCTTCATTCGTTTTTCTAATTCATACAAATTCTTTCTGCAAAGGAGTGGTTTGGAAGACTCTGGTAAGCCTTGATAATAACCTAACCTACATGAAATTCCAACTTCATATTTTAAAAAATACTTTTGTCTATTTCCTTTTTGTATTTACAAAAACATTAAGCTTGTGTATAAAAAGAACAAGTGACTTGTGTTGCTTTGTCACTTATTTACCTGGAATGCATGAAGATACAAGGTTGCAAAGGTAAGAAACACTTTTTATGTCAGAGTTAAAAGTTTCCAACACAGGGGTGGAGGAAGGACAAAAGCCTTAGTTTGCTTGAAGATGGAGCTGGGATGAGACTTGGGACACAACTCGTCGCAAGCACAAGGACCTGACCTTAGCGATCTCCCAGGTCCTTTCCAGGCTGGAATTTCCACATCTGCTTTATCCAAGTTCCCCAGTGGGTCAGTCTGATCACAGTACACTTCTCCTCGAGCGAGGTCATGCTCTCACATGGTATTTATAGGGATGAAGCTTTTCATTGTTTTCAAGTGTTGTCAAGGAGTAGGATTGCAACCGTACACGCGAAATTTCATCATGTCACTTGGCTGACTGCTCCTTGGGGCTGGGATGGAGGCGTATGATGAATTTTTGGATACTAAACAAATCATTATTAATGTTTAGCATGTTGTACTGCTGAGTCATGAAAATTTGTGTGTAGAACTGCATTGTTTGAACGGTTTTGGCTTTATATTTTTCCTGGGTAGACTTTTGAGAATGCTAAAGGCCTGGCATCAGCTTCCTCATAACCCTCTTCTTGCTGTTTTCCAAGGATGTTTTTGGAAAGTTCTTGGAGACTAATACCAGACTGCACAGACACACTCAGAAACCACACAGCTCAGCCATTTGAGACATTCTCAGACTTTTGGGAGAGGAAGCTCTAAAACACTTTGATTCCCCCATAATCTGGGTTGTTTAGGGGAACAATCTGTCTCCATAGTATAAAAATAGCCAAGAGGTTTGTGTGGCCCCAGAGCACTGCCCCTTTGAGTAGCACATGCCAGGCACCATTGTACAAGGCATCTTTACTGGGAATAGCAAGCATGGCTAATGTATATCCCTTGGAAAGATAAGAGGAGACTAGAGAGGTATTTTGAGTGGTAAGTCTTCTCAGAGGGACTTTTTACAAAGCATGTTAAAAATTCTTTATGTTCACAGACTGGTAACAAACACAGGGTTGGGCTGTGGAGGCTCCCAAGCCTCTGAAACTGCAGACGGAAGATTCCCCCTGGTTTGCAAAGGATCAGTGGTAGGCAGGATGCTCTTCAGTCAAGCCATGCAGATGTCCCACATTATAAAGGAACAATCATATATCCTCATAAAGACTTTAGTTTGGCTCTCACCTGCTATTCCTCCTTCCCCATCCCATTTTTTCCCGACCAAAATAAAAGTGTATTGACTGTAAGCATATTGCCATCCTTCGTGCATGGAAAACCTGTCAAAACAAGAGCAAGCTATCTGCAAAGGGTAATATTAACAATGATTCTCTGCCTTATAGGATCCCGGAGAAATTAATTAACTTATTTGCAAGATGTTCTGACTTGGAGTAAGGATCCTGGAATTAAATTCCACTTATGCATTGTCCATGCCTTTATGTGCTCTTAATAGAAAACAAAGGGAAACAAAAACATGCAAAGGTACTCAATTTAAAGTTAGACACGAGAGATTCTTCTGCTCACAAAGATGATTTTTTTCTAAGGCTTTCATTGCAGATCACTTTTGGCATTTCATAAACTGCAACTCCGTGACTACGGGGATGCAGGATTTCTGGAGACAGCACAAGGTGACATGCCATCCTGTTCCCCATGCCCGTGTAACAGGATGTGTATGAAACAGAACCTTCAACTCCTCCATTGTTCCACTCTGGCAGGACATTGCCTCACCCCTCAGCTGCAGCCAGACAACCTTGCTGCAGGGGACCCCCACTGTGCCCTGTCTCACTTTGGCAGACCCTTAGCTCAAAAGGGCTCTGATAATTAATTATTAGAGTATCAGCAAGAAGTTTGCAGACACAAGGGCAGGGGGAGCACACTCCCCATCTCAAGGCCAGGAGCTAGCATTACACAAGGCATGGGGAAGGAAAATCTGATGGCAAGGTCCTGGGACTCCCTGCCTGCATGTCCTGGCAGGGAATGTGCTCCCAGGACCACAAGTATACATGTACATCCAGACAACTGGTTAATCAAGCATGCACAGAACAGAAGATACAATATCTTGGTCACCAATCTGAAGGACTTTCAGCTGAGTTATTGAGGCAAAGTTTTAAGACGTTTGTTGTACCTACCATTACCATCACCATTGAACTCTGTGAATCTGCATTTCTGTGAAATCTGAATCAAAACAATTTTTCCTGTCAGAAGAAAGACAATTTTACTACTGCTTTCACACAGAACAGTGTAATGCTATCTGCAGACTTTAAATGGAAGCACTGTAGAAAAATCAGCCCTGTGGAAGGTGCTAACGCGGCTGATCTTTACAGCATCTGAAGGAGATAAATAGTCTGCAATATAAAACAAAACTAATTTTGTAAAATGTTTTGGGTAGAAAGGTGAAGGAATACACCAAAAAGCACAGCTCTCTCATGGCAAGTCCAGAGATGCACAGAGCTCAAGCTCCATTAATTAATTTGTTTCTAAGAAATACACCTCCAGACAAAAACTATTTTTTAGCATCTCTGTACTGGGTATTACTGCATCCACTGCCATCATTCAGACTGGGCAATGAGCTAGCAGATGATCATTTTCCAGATTGGTTTGAAAGATGCCATTTCAGAAGAATACTTTTCGTCCTGGCAGCTGTGCAAGAAAAATGTATATGTCAAGACAGAGGAACAGGGGGAGTCAGATCATCAACCCTGGTCAAATTATAAAGAAGCACAATGAAAACTGTTAATGCGACTCACAAATAATAGAGAGTGTAACATAAAACTGGAGAAACACAAAAAGTTGGTCATATATAAAGATTATGACAAGTTAATCAGAAATAAGAGCAGAAGGGGACTTACTATCCCAAGAACAGACTTCATGTTATTGAATATCTTACTTAAGATAGCTACTTCTAGACAATAAACTGCAATATGAGCATGAGGAATCTGGAAGATTAGAGGGAAGTGTTCCATTTTAGATTTTGGTTTAAGATTTGTTCAGAAAGAAAGATAACAGAAAGGCTCATGGGATACACCCCTCAGTCTGGGTTCCCATGGAGGATACCCACCTACAAGCAGATCTGTAGGTCCTGAGGATTGCTCTTACTAGCACAGGGTAAAAATGAAGGCACTGCCTGAGATGCTGCCATCAAGAAAAGAGACCACTAAATCTTCTAATGGGCCTCACGTCCGTGAAGAAAATCAGACACCGCTGCAGCCAAAAACACGGTCAGCTGGAGATACAACTTGCAAGGAAGACAGGAATACTTCGACCAAACACAAGAAAATATTCAAGTTCAGAGGCTAAAAGGGTCATCTGGTGGTGTTGTTTGACAAAAATGTCAGTGATTACATCCTGTCATGGTTTAACCCCAGCCAGGAGCCAAGACCCATGCAGCCGCTCTCTCACTCTCCCACCAAGAGGGCCAGGGAGAGAACTGGAAGGATAAAAGCCTGAAAACTCATGGATTGAGAGGAAAGCAGTTTAACAGGGAAAGTAAAAGTCATACACACAAGCAGAGCAAAACAAGGAATTAATTCACTGCTTCCCATGGGCAGGCAGATGTTAAGCCACCTCCGGGAGAGCAGGGCCCCATCACATGTGACAATGACTTGGAGAAAACAGATGCCATAGTTCCAAATGTCTCCCTCTTCCTCCTTCTTCCCTTCACTTTATATAATGAACATGATGTCATATGGTCTGGCACATCCCTTTGGTCAGCTGGGGTTACCTGTCCCAGCTGTGACTCTTCCCAAACTCCCAACTCCCGACTTCCTCACCAGTGTGGCAGTACAGAAAGCAGAAAAGGCCTTGGATCTGTGTAAGCTCTGCTCAGAAATAACAAAAGCATCAATCCTGTGTTCAGCACGAATCCGAAACACAGCCCCATACTAGCCACTGTGAAGAAATTTAACTCTACCCCAGCTAAAACCAGCACATATTACCAGTCTTCTGCTTTGTAAAGTAAGGAAGAAATCATGAGGGGTTTGGTTTTGGTTTTTTTTTTTTTTTTAAAAAACAAGGATTTAAAAAATAAAAAAGGATTTGGGCATCCTCCCTTCAGAACTGCACACACTTACAACATCATGGCTGCTGTGCAATGTGTGTGTGTGTACTGGGCCATGGGAAGCGAGATGTGTTAGGAAACCAGAATAGTAAATTTTAATTTAATTTACCCTACCCAGTGTGGAAAAGGGACCTAGCTGGTTCCTCACTACTTATGCAATCTTTCCCACTGAACACTACCTCACAGGTCCTTTCCAAACATAACATTGCCTCATAATAAAACCTAGGAAAACATATTGAAAGGTCAAAATAACAGTAACAAGATATAAAATTATTTTACTTATTCAAAGTTTCTATTTCCAATATTCTCTCTTTAATCTTCGACTTTCAGTATTTACATACACTTTTGCAAACTTTATTAGGGTGACATTTTGAGTTTGGGTGGACAGTGCTAAAGTGCTAATCCCTGCATGCATTTAAACACCCCAACCAGACTGTGTAACTAAAATATTTAATGTCTGTATGGCACTCTCTCTCTCTCTCTCTCTCTCTCTCTCTCCACTTTCTTATGAGCAGTTTCCCTTAAACGAATCCTGAATGCCCTAGCAGAAGCTCACTTTATGGTTGAGATGTTCTGTCAGCATCAGTAGGTATTTTAGCTTCATCACAGAGAGGCTAAGCTGGGGTTGGTCCAGACAATGGAGAGCTCAGTGGAGCAAGTAGCCTCACCCTCCCAACATAAAGTATTCCTTTTGATGGAAACCAGATCATAGAGAGCAAAAAACCCATGTTCAGGCATTGTCTTCACTAGATTGGGATGTTCTCCTGTGTCCTGCTATCAAACACATCAAGTTAAAATACCTTCTCTCCAGCTTCTAGGAGGTAATTACAGACACTCATGGAAGTTGCATCAAAGGAAGTTTCCAATTCATTATTCGAAAAAATGTGCCTGTAAGCAATTTTCCCAAAAGCATAAAAGAGGCCTAAGCATAGCTAGAAATGGGATTTTGGTCTTCTAAAGACAGGCATGAAACCCACCCCAGGCTTCAGTTCTTCAGCATCACTCACTTTTCTGAGGCTCAGAGCATGGGCACATAGCTGAGTGTGAATCCCAAAGCTCTGGCTTTAGGAGTTAGTGCTAATCTGCAGGGATGCTGCACTTGTGTGCAATATTCACAGAGCACATGCACTTCTCAAACTGCTTGTCATCTGTTTCCACACTCTTTATCACAATCTCTCTGTTGCTGGCTACATCCTGCCATGACAAAGCAAGCTGAGTAGAATATACACAGTCGCACGTTTCTCAGTCCCCTGCAGCTGTTCAGGCTTCATCACTGGATGTTGCTTCTAAAGGCCTCAGGATTGCCTTATTCCCACCTGTGGGGCAAATTGCTCCCAAAAAACAGGTGGTAGACATGGTTTGGGTGAAAATGTGGGAGGGAAATTGCAGCAGAATCTTATACTTCCATATGTTTCTGCTATGATAGTATTTGAGGGGAGGGGGCAGGTTACAACCTCAGACTTGCTCAGAGTAATGGTAAAGGCAGAGTAATCCTGCGTTAGGTTAACCCGCCCTCACTGAAGCTTGGGCCAGCAATGTTACTTTGTGCTGGGGAAGGTTATGAATGGCACATCCACAGCTCGGCTAACAGGCAGATATAAAATTAATTTGTGCTGATATGCTTATGTGTTGCCTGTTCCTTCACATCCGAACAGTATTTCTTATGGTATCACATGAGATGATGGTGTCTTAATTGAAACCTAGAAGCCCTGAGTCCCTGATGAATCCTGAGGCTTCTCTGACAACAATATCAGGTAATGATTCCAATATGACTGAAAAATTTCATATGCTAAAGCTTCTACTACAATTTCTCTGTTCTTATCTGTCTCTCTTACCCCAGTTTTAAAGCTTTCCCTAGCTCTGGCAAGGAATGCAAAGCCCTACAGGATTTTTGCTGCAGTCTTCAAATTCATGTGGCTATTGTAAATTGAAAGTGCTGGTGGATAACAAGTATGAACTGTTCATTTGCTCAGGACTACACCAGCTGCTGCATATCCCCATCCTATATCCTACTGCTCTACCTGAGCTACAAGTGGAGTTACACATATGCTTTGGCTGTGGCTCCTGCATCTTCAACGAAATAATTAATACTTGCAATTGTGCACATTCAGGATGCAAATTGAACTTCAGGAACTCCAGCTTACTCTCTTGGAATACAGGCTTAACCACAACGATGTTACTACAGGAAACCTTTGCACCTTTGCATACCTACGACGTTACTTTTATCTGCGCGAATAAAGGAAGTCACAGTTTCCCCCGCACATCCGCTGTGCTTCTTCTGCACTTCGGTACATGGAACACGACGACTTATTTTGGTCAAAGGGCAGCGGCAAGTCCGGGCTGAGGCACTCCTGTGGGCATCCGCGTTGTCCCATGGCACTGGCGGGCAATGACAGCCCAAGGCAGAGGAGGACAGAGGCACTGAGGGTCTGCCCGGGCGCCGGAGGCAGCGGCACCGTGGGGAAGCTGGCACGGCGTGACTGGCTGCTCACCGGCAGCGCCTCCGGACACTGCCACAGCTCTAAACTTCCCCCGCACCCCAAACCCCCTCCCTCCATCCCTCCCCCCCCCCCAAGGTCCTGTCACCTGTGTTTAGGAAGAATAAAGAAAGACCAGGAAGAGATGGAGCCTCTCAGACCGCTCCACAGAGACTCCGCCTCGTCTCAGCTTCCGCTGCACGCTTCGGACGTGATGGATGGAGGGGTCGGCGCTTGGAGACCGGATGAATCATATTTTCCATGTTCATCTGTAATCTGTGTAATTTCTTTATCGCAGGGCAAAATGCATTAGAGCCCAAGCGGCTGCAGAGTTCTGCGGGTTGAATTCTGGTTTTCTCTGCCGTCAGGACACACTGCCGCCCGGCTGCCCCGCCTTGTGCATCCCTGGCATTCTTCGGGGCGCTCGCCTCTTGGCAGCTCTTTCTTCCTTCTCTTTGGTGCAGCAGGGCTCAGGGGTGCTGAGACACGATAATTCTTGCCCAGTTGCTCACCTTTGTGCCCCAGACTCACGAATCAGCCTAGAAAAGAGCACAGAGAACATCAGTAAAGTGCTTCTCTCATCGGCAGCCCTGAAGCATGTTTGGCTTCTCCTCACTTTGCCTTTACTTTTGTAGATTTTGGTTCCTGCTGCTGAACGTTGCTCCAGAAGGAGATGGACCATGCAGACAGGGAGCTGCAGTTGTGTGATGTTCCCTGACCAGCTACTCCTACCTGCTTTGGCTATGGAGGCAAGAAATGGCTGTACCTCTGAACTAACATTTATCTTCTGCTCCTGAGCATGTTGCCAGAAAATGCTGTGTGTGTCTGTCAGCCTTTACAGGGCCCAGAATAGCTGTGCTCTCTGCCTGCCCCAGATCTTCACCACCCATGTGGATTTGCTTTTTTAATTCTGTCACAGCCCTCACAGGCAGTGCCCAACTTAAAGCATATTTCTTAGTCATCTCTCTGTCTACCAGACATAATGTCACACTGGTCACTGTGCCTTTCCACGTAATGGGGTCCTGGTTTTGACTAACTACACTCTACTAGTAAGTAATGCTGTGTCATGGCTCTTCTCCCAGGGTTTTTCCACACTGTCAAACTATTGGTGTGGTTATGTTCCATGATGCAGGCTGACAGCCCACAGTGATGTTTCAGTCAGTGCCCAGGATGACCAGTCTAGGGTTAGCAGGGGCTGGTGCCACCCCTAACAGACTGGGTGCAATTACCCTGATCTGGAGGGTGAAATATACGACTATAAGAACACAGCCCATGCTGTGCCCCAAGGACAAAAAGCAGTCCTTTTTCTGCATGGGGATAAGGACTGGAGAGCCAAATTTCTTTCTCTGTAGAGTTGTCACCCTCTGACCATCACCAGATGTACACCTCTAGGTGGGCTTCACCTCACCAGCCTCTGGCGTGTTAAATCTAATCATTCAGTACTTTCCCTGTTAGTTAAGGAACAGAAACAGGAACCTCTAATGGGGCAACCTAAAATAGATGGGCTGAGTCACCAAGAGGAGGCATCTGTTACTATCCACTAATTAAAGATGGAGCCAAGAGAACTAACTCAGACAACTTTCTTCACCCAGCTAAACTTGGGTGACATAAATCTTGCTTTATGTGGTTTTGCCTCTGCCTAGCTTGAGTCCTAGGACAAAGCATTGCAATATGCATGTTAAACAAGTACAATTGTACAAATGTACTAATGCAGAATTTCCTATGCTTTTTTGAACTGATCATTTCTGACTTCTGAATAATTACTTCTGCAGAATTAGCATTCTGAACATTTGCTTTCCAGAGGAATATATGTCATGCCATACAATCTGTGATGTACAAGATTCTAGATTCACATAATAAATTAGTTTCTGATATATTTTTAACCAATGTGTTTGTTCCCCGAGTTATACCACATGGCCGAAGGAGAATACACACTTCTTTTCATCAGATCTCACAGCTCAAGAAGCAATATATCAGTAGTAGTGACTCTGACCAGCATATGTAAAAATATGTTAGCAACACCATCATTTTATACCAAATGATGCTGGCGTTTGTTATAGCGTGAATCAATGTGAAGCTAAAAAGTGGTTCTGCCTGAGTCCTGTTCTTCTCCACTTTTCCATTCTTGCAGCAGGGATGAGGAAGGAGCATCAAAAGAATGCATGTTTGCTTCTCCAAAATACTGGTATGAAATTTCTCTTTGAAATAGGCCATAAAACTAATTTTCCTCTTGACTCCATGTACTCACAAGTGTGTGAATAAATATAAACTGACTCAGGGTTTGTATGACTGCGATACTGTGAAGCACTGTTTTACTTTTCACTGCCAAGCTGTTGGCACATCTCATGACAATAAGAACGGTCCACAAACCGTGCAAGTCTCCCTAAAACACACATCATAAAACCTGTGGTGTGCTCCAAGCCACTGTACATGCTGTTTGTTCCAGTTACTCCCTTCCAGTGTTAGTCCTCGCCTCTCAAAATCCTCTGATTTTCCCCCTCTCATTGAACCACATTAGTTACTATGGAAACTGATCTGTGGGTATGGAACTTGGTGACATCCACATGGAAGGGATGCTTCCCAGGAACCTAAATATCGACTGATGGTAATATGCCAACACTGCATATGGCTTACATTTTGTAAAAACCCACAGAAGGTCACTGAGGGAAAAGAGGTATCAGCTGAGGTTATGATGAAAGAAACCCCAATTCCACCCACTAGTATGTTTGGCAGTCCCATGACCTTCCTGGTGACACAGCCCTGTGACTCAGAGGGAGAGGAACCGGAGACAGGCTGTGCTGAACCACAGGACTGTGGATCCCTCCCCAGAACAGCTCCATACTGAGAGAAACACACAAGGTCACTACAGCTTTTGTGGTGAGCCTTAATGATGCTTACCAGAGAACTGTTAGCTAAAGTTAAAAGTAATTAAAGCAAAAAAATGCCATACACAGCACACCAGAAACGTTTGTGATGTAGCTATTTCAGAGAGGTCCTTTCTCGTAACAGAGAAATTTATCTATTGCAAAAGACTCTTTGTGAAGATACACTTGGCTGGGTGGTACTTTGCTGTATCACTATGAGGAGAAAAACCTCTTGCAGGGATCAGGTCCACCAGGAAACAACTGCAACAAAGAGAAGAAAGCCCTGCTCCGGAGTTGGCAGCACCCAGCAGAGGAGTAGGACCAGGCAGCAGCTACCAGCCCCTTTGTGGGTGTCAACCTGCACTTCACTGGAAATGACCAGCCCCACCTGGCCACGTGGGGATGCCTCTTGGTCTCATTGCTCATTAAATGCTGTTTTCTCTTCTTGTTAAATAACCTTACTGGATACCACCCCCCTCAGTGCAGGCCAGAGACCAGGCAGAGGCATGTGGGAAGGAAAAAGCCCTTTGCTTCCAGACAGAGGGAAGTCTGTGGGGCAGGAAGGAGGGAGGTGGCATTGCAGGCAACAGAGCAGAAGACAGGGATGAGGGGACCAGACACAGCATGGTCTCAACCTAGATCTATGGATTCTCAGCCCTCGTTTTTGATAAAAGTGCAAATCCCTTTCCAGAACAGAGGCATATATGCTGAGCTGGGGCATCATGGTATGACCAAAGAAGGATGTTTTGGAGCAGCAGTTGTTCATATAGATTTTTTTCTAACTGTGTTTCCAGGGGAGTGGGAAACATCAAGCACCTCCCAATGTTCATCAGCACAAGTCACTGTCAGGGCAAATGCTGCCAAACGAGTATTGTAGAGGGATAAAATCCTCAGACTAAAGGAGTCGTTTGACTTGCTTTGGATTGGGTTGGTTTTTTATTTAATATGAAATGCCAGTAGTATTTCCATTCACCTACAAACTAGGCCAGTTGGCTGCCCTCAGGTATTGAAAATCCCATTTATTTACCTGGATGCATAAGGAGCAAGTCAGGGGTGCAGGCTCCCTCCTCACTCTTTGCTCCTCAGCCCACCATCCTGAGTGTGAATCACTCAGGCTGCCCTTCCTCCACCTGGGTAGCTCAAGAGGCAAAAGGCTACAGCAGAGGTAGAGATCAATGACTGAGAATAAAATCTGACCCAATTTCAAGCTCCTCTTGAAAGATTTAAAAAAAAAAAAAAAAAGAAGTTCAATACTTTTTCGAGGCTTGTGCCATTACAGCAGTAGTAGACCTAGTATGGGCAGTAAGATAAAGAGGTACAGATTGCATATTTTATGTGGAACTATCCTCAAAACAACCAAGTAATTTAACACCTTGCATTGTGCTGTCACATTTTTGTTTAGCAACTACGTGAAAAATCATCATGTCCCATTTTCAGATGGCCACCTCCCTGTTCACACTGATCTTTATAACAAGCATAAAAATGCCCATCTATATTTAAAGTGGGATCTTTGCAGAACACTAGAAATTTCAGTGAGACAGAGATTTTTGGCTGAATATGGACAAGCACATAAAGTCATGACTTTTGCACAGTTCATCGAAACTTTTAGGACCTGTTCTCTCTTGCCAGGCTACCCTCTGGCACTGTCCCCATCCTCCACTTCCCTGCTCTCTCAGGGCATTAGCAGAACACAGATTACCCTAGCGAGGGGAGTGGCTCTAACACACTCCCCTGTCATTTCCCAGTGCATCAATTGTAGGGATTTTCCAGAGGGCTTTTTTAGATCCACCTGTTGTTTGTTCAGCCAGCCCCACAGAAACATATAAACCTGTTTTACTTGAAAAGGGAAAGCAGGCAAACTTCTCTGTGCAATTAGATTGAGCTGTCTGTCTGCTTTCAGCCAAGAAAAGGTTGCCAGCCATGTTGAAGTAACAATTTATCTGACTGATATCTGAAGAGGAACAGAGTGAGTCCCCTAAATTAAACTTTCTCTTCAGCCTCAGGGGAAAAAAATCTATCCTATTCCCACAGTTTTGGCTGATCCCCTCTGAGTCTGTGTGAGGTATGATGACTCTGAACAGTTCTTACTTGAAATAAACTGGTTGGCCCATCCCTAACCAAAACCAGTATTTAAAATATGACAGAGGAGCAGCTGTCCAAAAACAACAAGCTGATGACCCAGATGTGACTGCCAAAACTCAGGTTCTAAAATACGTGTATTCAAAATTAATATTAAATAAATATTGCAAATAGGTGCCAATAAATGAGCTACAGAAATAGGCTCAATGTACTCTGGATATTGTAGGAATCTTGTGTGCAATATATTACACAAAAAAAAAAAATAGAGAAGTGAAGCAATAGCAAAAAACCAGCAAAAGTTGCACTTGATGGGAAATCAACTGGCTGAAATCCATGCTGGTCAGAAAGAGAATGATTGCATGTTATAATAAGTTGTGCTGAGGAATAATTGAGTGGAGAAATGGAAAGAAAATTGAGCAGAAACCTCTCCCTGTCTTTTCTAACAAGGAGATGTCTCAAAACTTAGCGACACTTTTGAGATGGTAAAAAGCAGCTTCAAAGCAATCAGCAGGAGACCTGACACCCCAGAGCTGCAGAGTTCCAGACAGTGGAAAAAACGATGCTGAATCTGATTGCTAACATATTCTGTCCCTTGTCCCTATACAAGAGATGCCGCAGGAAAAGACAGTGGAAATTCTAGAGTCAAGACTTGCAATAAGGTCAAAAAATTAAAGCCAAGACAGGAAAAAGATGAATAGAAGAGCAGCACCATCCTCTGCTCACCTGCATCAACCAGCAAGACCTCTTCCTCATTTGCATTTGTTTTTGCATACTGATGTGAGCTCTAGACTTGGAGCCAAGGGACTGCATTTTGATTAGACACAGGCTGTCAAAGCACAGACAGCGGCAGCGTAGCAAGGTTTGAACAGCCTCAGTTTAGCTGAGCGGGACCGCGACTGCTCTCTATAAATACACCGTGTGGGGGTAAGCACCAGGGAGAGGGGAGAACTATTTCTCATAAGAGAGACTTCCCAAGAAGAACAAATGGCTGTAAAGGGGACAGAAAGGCAAAGCCTGTGCCTGCAGAGGGGACAGGCTCTGCCACAGCGACTGCTTCGCCAGGTATCAGCTGGACTCACACCAGTCCATTGGGAGCAGCAGGTGGGCTGGCATGCGCTGTGATACAGAGGATGGGCATGGGAAGCAATTCAAAGCCCCTGGGTTTTCCAAGGTGTGCTTGGGCAGCCATGTGCTCACAGGATCGAGGGCAGCATCCTTCTGCATGCCAGGGACACCAAGGTTCCCAGCATGGGGCCATTGGCACAGCACCCTGGCCTCCTGTGCCTCTCCAGCAGCATCAATGTCTCAGGTCCATGTGGGACAGCCACATGTTCAGTAGAACAAGGCTAAAAACCTTGTCTGGAAAGCCCAGATTTCAAAAGAGGGGATGGGGTGTCTCTCTGCTGCCAGCAACAGTGACCGTGAAATAAAAACTAAAAATGAAATAAACAGTAAAAAATACTCAGAGAAGTACTGCAGTGTGTGTCTTTGCTTCCTGTGTTCAGAAACACTCAGTACACAGCTGGACAAACCTTCCACTTGAATTGTGAATTATCAGACTTGAATAATCTCCATGTTTCTCTTTCCAGGACAGAGACAGAGCAGAAGAAGAGGGAAAGACGGAAAACCCCACCATGAAGGATGGCAAAGAAAGTAATAAATGGGACACATGACAGGGGGATCCTGATGTGCCATTAGCCCAGGGCTCTACTACCAGTCTGCGAGAGGCAGGATGGGTCAGGGTGGTGCTTTAACAGGGAAGCATGCATCCTTTCTCCTTCACCAGCTTGTCCCTGGGGTACAGGGGCTGCTGGCTGTGGGTGCAGCTGGCCTGTCATGCCCTCAGCCCTACTGCTGGACCCCAACAGGAGGGCAAATTGGTGGCCATAGACCCCCAGTCCTCATGCTGGGCAGTCCCTAATAAGCATCTGTCTGCAGCAGAGGTTTTTCTTTCACCAGTGCTGGGCTGTTATAATTATATTTAAAAGGCCACTATCAGTTTACAGACAGCCCTCTTCTTTTTTTCTCTTTTCTTTATTTTTTTCCAGAACTTGAAGGAAATAGAAAAGTTTTGAAAGGTTTGCTGGGAAGGGGAGTTCTGTTCCAGTAAAAACAGCTGGTTTAGAGAAATAAATATTATGTTACTATGCAGTAGCCACACCACAATCAAGGCAGCACTAGGAACCTAACAGGAAAAATACCCAAATTAAAAATTGCATTTCAGTTCCCAATTTGAGAAACAAATAGAGAATGTAAAGCAAAAATGTTTTTAACTCGTCTCAAATTTAATAATTACAGGTACTTCTGGTAGCACTAGTAAAGAAATACATGTTTAAAATATGAATTTTCAATACTGAAAGCAAGATTGTAAACTGTAGGGTATAAAAGTTTCCCAAAATAAAACTCTTCCTTTTCAAAACTAAAAGGTGTCAGAAGAAATCTGATGAACATTGGACTGTTGGGGTTCACACAGGCCTAGTCTGAAGTGTTCATGCAGAGCAGGGAAACAATTCCGTAAGAAATAGTGATCTCTAGGTTGAATCCTTATGTTGGTTTCCATCCAAATTCACTTCATTTTTAGTTGTCAAGATCACATCAGAAAACAGGTCTGTGGCTGGCCATCATGGCTCAGCAGCATCAGCATCACGTGATGTAAAATAAAGCTGTGACCAGACCTATCCCAACTTCCGCTGCAGTTACAGAAGTTCACCTTTGTGGTTTAATCTTATTCTGGCTGCACAATTCTATCAGGAGGATTTGGAGCCCCCTCAGTGGGGTGATTTGGAGACTTCCAGTGCTGGAGTTGTTCAAACAAGCAAAGAAATGGTCCTTGCTTGTTGTGGATTTGTCTATATTTAGTATCCATCTGTCTTCCTGACAAGTCCATCAATGGCATAATTTGTAAAATGCGTAGTTTTATTATGGCTGTCTGGAAACAACATTATTATACCTGTCTCACCTAAAAAGTCTGTTTCAGCTGATTAGTTTGCAGCATAGTACACTGCAAAATACTCTTCTTCACCCATTAATCTAGAGCAAACCCAGAGTTTATGAACCTCCTTATCTGACTTCCTATGTCCTATATCAAAGCCCTTCACTTCTCTGGTGATGGTTTCAAATAAACATAAGATGCTTTTCCTAAACATGGGATTTATTCATCAGGTCACACTGGAGTCTCATTCATAAGATAAATCATGCTGTAAGAGGGATGGCAAAGAGACAAGAGCTAAACAGCTTACTGGCTGGGGGTGTGAGATGACACAACTTTAGAAGATGCTGCTGGATTGAAGGAAGGCTTGCTAAGTATCAGCCTGGTTCACCCAGGACAACACATCTGTGGAAGCTAGGTGTACAAATGGCTGGCAGGAGAGGAGTTTTGCTGCAATTCACAGTAGAAATGAGCTGTTCCCCTCAGATTTTGGTGATCTCACCTATTCCTTCTCAACATGCTAGTTTTTGAAGCTCTGTCTACCAGAGTTTTGAGGAAAAGCCTCAGGATGATGGAGTGTTTTCCTCTCTTATCTGGAGCAGGCCCCTTGCTGAAGTTCAGACAGAATCACCCTTGGCCAGGGTAATCTGGAAATCTGACCTAAGCTGTCATCTTCCTGTGCCTCCTAACCTGCCACCCTCCTCTCTCACCCCTCAGGACAGTGATATTTATTGTCACAGCTGATTTTGATGGCAGTGTGGGG
Organism: Climacteris rufus; assembly: GCA_013398175.1. Classification (NCBI taxonomy): domain Eukaryota; kingdom Metazoa; phylum Chordata; class Aves; order Passeriformes; family Climacteridae; genus Climacteris; species Climacteris rufus. Next base: position 1,522,558 of record VZRZ01000509.1, read on the forward strand.
ATTTGTTTTCTTTCCTTTTAGCTCAGGTGCTGCAGGGGTCCTGCTGGGAGCAACAAACATCCCCATCCATTCTCAGCGACCAAAACCCCCCCAATGTGATATTCTGGGAGTGCAAACAATTAGCTTCAAAGGAAAATTGACCAGAAAAACAGTTTTGAGCAGTACTGCTGATTGAAAAGATGCAGAGAGGAGTTTAGCGGTGTAAACATGATCCCAAGTAAACAGTATAATAAGTCACCCAAAGGGAAGAGTAACCCTGATATCCCTCACATCTGCCTTGCAGTGGAGAGTTTGGCATTGATGGGTGTCCTGCCTCCATATCTTTAAACTGATCCAGAGCTATCAGCAATTGTGAGGGGACATTTAGATCTGCAAGGCCATGCATTCAAGGACCACCTTGGCTCCATCACCACCGGGCAGAGGCATCGTGCATGTTCCGTGGAACTGCACCATGTGTGGGCTCCTCATCCCTCGTAGCCGGCTTGCCCAGGCAGCAGGGGGTGCACTGAGCTGTCACGTCCACCGTTGTTGAGAAACAAAGCACTGCTCTGGCACAGATGTGCCCACCCTTGCACCCATATGGCCCAGTGCAGGGCTAGTGCCACTCAGCATACTCCCAGGGGAGCATGGGTGCTAGGGAGCACTTCCCCAATGTCCTTTGGATGGAGTTACTCTCATTTGGACAGCAGGGAAATGTACCCACCCCCACCACTCAGCCCTAGCACCAGTGAATGCTGCCTTGTTTTCCTGGTTTGCAAGTAAAGCCAAAGAGCAATTAGAAGTCAATTCTGCCTTTTAGTCACTTTTTCAAAACTTCTACAAAGAGGTATGAAGCTCCAGCAGTAAATAATTCTAGAAGTACATTATTGTATAATAATTTTAAGATTCTCTTATCACTCTCATATGAGAGTGGTAGTCCTTCATTTTAATAGAAGGGAGATATTCATATTCCTGAACATGGAGTATTGGACCTTTCCCAGTGACTGTTCCTACCATGTGATCTAAAATTCCTGTTTTCCTTTCCTCAAGCTTGCAGCAAACAAAAGCATTTGTTTAGGGGGCAGCTTGTCTAGAAATGATGCAGTTCTGAATAGCAGTCCCATGGAGAAGAGAGAGGAAGAAAACATGGCTGAGGTAGGAGAGGTGGAAGGCTGAAAGGTTTACTCTGGACTTTCACAAGAGAGTATGAATATGTAAAGATGTACACAGCCCTGGAAGAAGTTTAGCACTTCTTGTCAGCTCCATCACGGATGGCCTCCTTCTAGCTCACCTCTTGCCTCTTGGGTGACTACTGATCTAAATATAAATCTCAGGTACAGCTGCATGAGGAATACATTGCCCATTTTTTAGCAACACCAAGTCTGTGTCAGTGTATGCAAACCTAGAGAGGGAGTAAAAGGCAGTGGAAGTCATGCCTGTGTATGACAGAGTAGAATAGCAAGATGAGTAATGCTGGAAAGAGATGTGACTCCATTGAGGTCACAAGGGCTTACGACTGCCCCCAGCTGGCTCCAGCCTCAGACCTGGGAGGACCTGGATACATGTAAAAATAGGATGTGAAAACAACTTAATCTTTTTAGCTGCTATCCTGTTTTATGTTTGCTGCTTGCTTTAAACCACATCCCAGGGGCTGGGTACAGTTAGTGCAGAGCTGTTATGGCAACTCACTCCTGACACCCTGGTTAAAGAATCCCCTCCTTGCTTTTTGAAGTACCCAAGCGCTGCCAAGAGATCATCACAGGGCTTAGCTCAGAGATCATCTTGTTGCTGCCTCACTGTATATTCTACCGTGCTGTTATTCCTTCACTTTCCTGCCTAAGCAACAACTGCGGTGACTTTACATCCCCAGGTTAAGTCACCAATCAATCCAAACGAGGATTTCCATGAGGTCACACACACCTGTATCTGGCCCTATTTTGTTTTGTTTGCCTCAGTTAGTGCAGGTAAGAGATGTTGAAGTCTGACCAGTGGGCAAATCTGCCCCAGCCTTTCGCTGTCGGCTGGCAGTCAGCAGACAGACTCTGGGCACAGAGGGAACATGTCCAGAGGTGTCACTGCCAAACTGCCTGGTTCCAGAGAAACATCCCTTGTCATACCAGGCTTTTTTAACTTCTCTCCACAGACCAAAGTACCTGCAGCCAAACTAATGTTTTTCAGTCAGAGGAAAGAAGAGTGGACCTGCTTGGGGATGTCTACTGTACATAGCCACTTCAGGCAGAACAAAGGGAAATGCAAATAGAGGAGCCTGCATCCTGAGATGGGCTGCCAGAGTAATAAGCCATGTCTTTACTGAGATATTTTTATCTTCCCCTCCTTTCAGGAGACCTCTTTGGTCTCAACTGTCCACATAACCACATTCACAGAGGGGAGAGGGAAACTTGGATTTTACCCTGCTTGGTACTAACCCTGGGAGAGATCCCCAGACATATCCCTCTGTCATCATCAGCTAGAGAGCCTCACCAGATTTACAATGAGTTTTTTTATGGACTCTCACTGCCAGTGCCACAACTACAGTGGTCTTTTCTGTTTACAGGTGCCCTGGGATTCACACAAGGCTGATAAAGCCTTGCTGCCCACACAGTTAGTGGGGAAAAACAACAGAAGCCCACCTGAAGCCACCCAGAGAAGGTCACAGGCAATGTGAAGCGCAAGCTGGTGGAAAAAAAAAGCAGGTAGGGACTGGTAGCATTGAGTAGTTCTGCTTTTTTTTATTTGGATGTGATCCAGCTCCAGCATGAGCCTCGGATGATTCTCCTGAGGAAGGAGGGATCTCCCTGAGGAAGGGTTTCTAAAAGAAACTTGATTTCTGCAGCCAGTTACCCCTCAAAACTTGGCAACTTGCAGCACAAACCCTTTTGAAGGCTTTTTTTTCCCCCTCCTTTCCCTGCCCCTACCACAGAACATATATCATGCCCAGGACCCCAGAGAGAAATCAGGGCCGAAAAACAGTTTGGCTAGGAAATCTTTCCAATGTCAACATCCTCTATCCCGGGGCCTTGTTTTCCGTGAAAAAATGGACTTTGTGTACACATTTGGAAGGACTGAGCTTAAAGGCAAAGACCCATCTTGTGGGTTTAAAAAAAAAAAAAGTTAAAAGGTATTCTAGACCCTAAAGAGGCTGTGGTCCCTGAGTACTACAGTGATGTATTTAACAACATTTAGCAACATATTTATTTGGACTGAGCAAAATTTTGGGCGTTTCAGTGCAGAGAAGCCCTAGGGCCACAGAGTTCTGTACCAGATTTCATCTCTATTAGCACTACAGACAGTTGCACCAGTCCTCAGCAAAAGTTTTGGTGAGTGATTTAGGGACACCCAGGCTATTCAGACTCCCAGGATCTGGGCTAGAACACCCATGGCTAAACAGATCCCTGAGGCTTTTATGTCATCACCCTTAATTTCTACTGCAGCAGCAAAACCCTGGCTTGATCGGTGCTGTGACTTCTCCATGTAGCCAGCCCAGCTAGGGCAGAGATAAGAAACTGAACCAGTGCATTAAGGCTGAAAGTCAAACTGGTAGTGGCTGGTCCTGAAGAGTGAGCAAGCAGGATCTGCTGAGCTACACCAGTAAGTTGAACTAGAGAGTAGGAATTACCACAGCAACATTGTCTCTCTTCCATGTCTCGTCCCTCCTCAGTCTCAAGGCTGAAGAAAAATAATCCTTGATGCAAAGCTACCCAAACTGTGCTTCCCTTAGGGATACATATCCCTGCCAAGAGAATCCATAAAACAGGGACATTCACGACTACTGTGCTGAAATAATGCCATTCCAATAGAAATACTATTAATTCTGCAAGACAGGAAGGCATGAGCACTTTGAGAATGCACAACACCAAGAAGCAGCTTACTTCACAAGACCGACATGAGTACTATTTTGAAGGAAGTTGTGTCCATGGCTAAAAATAAACCTATGCGATTTCCCTGCTTGAATTTCCTGTAGGTCTTTAAAGAATACAGAGACCTAACAAAGTCATTCTCTTTGAAGGAAGCATTTGAGATCATTAGCAACTTGCCTGCTGGGAGGTTCTCAAATCCAGATGTCTTTGTGGTAAATTTGCACAGAGCGTTTGATACCTATTTATCCCCTCATTTACAAACCACGTGCAACTCATAAAGTCAGCACTGCACTAAGAGAGGCATGACTGGTGGGAGCTATGCTTGCAATAGACAGACCTTGGCTTAAAATGAGGTTTCATTGTTAAGTGAAAAGTCAACTTCCAGGCACAGTTCTTAATTTAAAACATCTGAAAACTTAACATTCTCATTTGGGCATTTTTCCAGGTCAGATGGTAGCACCTGGATGTTCTCTGGACAAACTATCTCATCCACAGTAAGTGTCTAAATATTTGGCTCACTTCTCTAATGTATGTAAGTGAAGAATTATGTTGTTTTTATTAATCACCCCAGAATAAGTTCATCATCCCACATCACAGGTTTTTGTTCCACCACTGCTGCTGGCTCGCTAAAACCGGAGCATTTGTGACACACCCTCTGACAGACCCCACACACTTTTGCAGTTTCATATCTGGATGACCCCAGTTGCTTTCATTTCGGATAATTCCTTTAATCCCTTCAGCACCTGTCAGCTCTACAGCTTAAACACACTATGGGTCTGGGATTTGGTTTTTTTTGGTTGTTTCTTTTCAACAAGTTAAAATCTCTTACCTCGTTTATATTGCATGATTCCAAGCACATTTAAACACAAAGGGATCGTCCATACAGTGCTTCCTGCAGTGGATCCCCACTCCTTTGGTTTGGTTTCCAGGTTTTCTTATTACGTCTTCAAATAGCGCCTCTGATCTGTTCTATTTGGTGATTGCTGATAATGTCTCTGATGGAGAATATCAACCAGTTTTGGGGTACATGCTTCAAAAAAGGTGTAGACAGGAAAAAAAAAAGTGAAGGTGTAGGAAAAATGACCTGTTATGTAAGGTAGAAGTTGATTGGTCTAGCAGAAAAAAAAAAAAACAAAAAAAACACTAAGGTGAGACATTAAGAGCCTTTAAGGACAAGACAGATGCAAAAAGGAGAAAAGAAATTATTCATATGTTCTTTGGGGATAGGACAAGTGTAATGTATTATGATTGCACCAAGAGAGACTGAGGGTTGGTGCCAGAGACAGCTTCCTTTAGTGATAAGGACAGTAAACAGTGGAAAAAATTGCCTAGGGAGGTTGTGGAATATCCATCACTCTTGGTTTCTAAGAGCAAATGTGACAGATGCGAGTTGGGAATCATTCTGGTATAGCTGGACTTGCTTTGGGCAAGAACTGTGGACAAGTTTATTCCTCAAGGCAGTTTTCCAGACTTTTTTTTTAATACTTGGTGATAATGTGCCTCATATACAGAGAGGATTAAATATTGAATGAAACAAATAAAACTATATCAAGAAAAAAAGAGAGAAAAAATTGCCGTGGACATTGTCAAGTTTTGGGGAGCTAGAGGTGTGCTTTAGTGTTCAGAGAGTCCTTTGATCTGTTTTTGTTTTGCTTAAAGTTAATATAAAATATCTCTTTGTAGGCAGCATTAAGAAGCCTGTTGACTTCAGAAAGGTCACTTAAGGGGGATAAGCTGGGTGGGTACTGGAGTAATTTCAGATACCTCATCGAGTTTCTCGTATCCGTCCCAGTGGTGGGCCTCATGAGAGGAAGTGCACATATTGCCTGGCCAAGCAAAGATTTGTGCTATAAAGTTCAGAATCCTCTTGGAAGAGATTCAAAGCTAAACATAAAAATTAAAATTAAAAAAAAAAGGGCACACAAAAATTCCAGTTTCAGGAAACTGAACTAAAGTTTAAGGACCACCTACAAAAAGGAAGGGAGAATTAAGCTGGCCATAAATGTTTGTGATAAAAATATTAGAGATGTGATCACAGTTCAGGACATGGAGTCTCAATTTATCACGTCTCACACTACGTACTAGGATTTCAGAGTATCCAGGTGGGGGAGGAGATTGTAGAGTTATCCCTCTTCCCACAGAAGAAACAAGAAGAGTGTTTTGCAAAAGCAACAGGACCATCTTTCAGAATTCCAGTTCTTACTCTTCTCCTTAAATCATCCAGTACTTTTATACAAGCCTCCTAAATCTTCTTCACAGTTACTTCAGTGAAATCCAAAACCGTCTTGAGGTGCCTTCCCCAATAGCTACTCATTACCAGATCTTCCAAATTCTGACTTTATTGACATAGTTTTTAATGAACTGTTGAGATTCAAAGCAGAATTCAAATGATGGGGAAATTGAGGTCTAGAACAGCAAAGGCATAAGATGACATATTTCTCAGAGCTTCATAGCCTTTATTTCTGTTAATATTCTCATTTATGCTGGTATAAACTGGCAGCAACTCCACTAAATATGGCAAAAACTCCAAAAATCACACATCAGTATAGTCCCACTGTGGCATCATGATCAGTCCTGAAAGTGCTCTCATGAATTGCCATTTACACGTTACCTTTTTTGAAAGCTTCTAGCAATAATTGAGAAGAAAACAACTTCAGTAAAAGCACTTCACAATTCTTCTCACTGCATAATGACATTTGATAAAAAGAGAAAATCTACAGTTTTTTTGTTTATAAATCTGATATGCTTTCCAAACACATACAGAAAAGTCAAAATACTTAAAACAATAAAGCATTTCCAAGACAAATGTTGTTAGTTTGGGGATATTATATGAAAAGTGGCTGAATAGATGAAAAAAAATGTCATTTGAGAGGTTATGGGTAGAGTGCAGACAAAGACGCAAAAAACTGCTTAAAATTGCATACAAGCTGTTTTGATAGTCAAGATTTTCAAGCCTTGGGAAGAGGACTTGTAACAGCAATTAATGTTTCCCTTTCCTTTCCAGCATACTCAAATCTGTCACAAACACCGAAGTCCATTCAGAAGCAAATAAAAAACTTGGAGAATCCCCACTCTCTCCTGATAAAATTGTAAGCTTTAAACTCACATCTGACTAATTGGAATGGTCTACACTTCTTTAAATACCTTTAAATCAGCCTTTATGGAGCACTTGAGTGTCTCATAAACAAGATGCAACTTAGTAATACTTTTTTTCAGCTGGAAAGCTGGAGAGGATGGAGCTTCCAAAAAGTGTAGTTTTAAGTTCTCAGATATTTTCCTTGAAACAGAAAATTACGTTTTTTCCACTCAGTACAAAGCAAAAGCATAATCCTCAAACAGACCTAATACACAGCCTAAATATGCCAAGTTTGCATAACAAAAAAAAGGGGGAATGGGGGAGAGGGAGAGAGGGAGAATGACTTTGGACCTAAATGACAGCAGTTGGTGAAGATTAATGGAAAAAAAGTGAATTCTGTGTGTTTGTATTGTGTGACTTAATTTATGGAGCTTGAATGTCTTTGAACACTCTTACTATGGATATATGAATACTTTTGATGAAGGAAAACACCATTGGTGAAGAATAAAGAAATTACTAGATTTCAGTACTCCAAAATTCTGTATGAAAAACCCACGCTGGATAACAACAAAAATCACAGATTCTTATGAATGAGTACAATTAGTCACACTTATGTAAACATGAGTATACATTTAGTTTGTATGTAAATATTAAAAAGAAATATGTTAAAATATCAAACTTTTTCAGAACAAGACTTGATATATTGAGCAAAATTATAGCACAAATAGGAAATGTCTTTCATAGGATAAAGTCATTGCAACAGAGGACCCCAGGGCTGCCAGAACGGACTGTATTGGAGTGAGGGCTCACCACAGAGCCACATTTCTCCTTCTTGGTCACCAGTGAGGATGCTAACACTGACATCCCTTTCTCTGGCAGCAGTCCCACTTGTGTAGAAATGTAGATAGCTAATTCCATATATGCTTACTCTTGGACCTCTTTTTGGTTTGCTTTATTTTTTGCTTTATTTGGCCCTGTGAAGCACAGTTCAGGTAGCCAGGACAGCTCATTCATATGCTTTTTAACATTGAAGAGGAGGTAATGAGAAGAGGGGTCTATAAGGCAAGGGACTCCTTGGTACCTTACTTCTTTTATTTGCTATCTGTTGTGTATCCTGGCATCCCCTAAATTTGTGCCTAAGCCTCATATTACTGTTCTAGGTCATGAATTGGTCAAGTTCCTCACAGCGACTTTCACCACTGCCTTTGCTTTTATATGAATGTTCTAATATAAAATGTGACTGTTATAGTTTCTAGATATGATACAACCTCAGGTGGTACTTACTGGACATTTTTGAGCATCTTGCCTACCTTTTGACTGATCAAACACTCTGAAAACTATTTCTAGCATTTCATTTGTAACTTCATGCAGCTACTAATTTTTTAAAAATCCACACTACAACACTTTTACTTCCTTCCTTGCAAATTTGAAACTGTTCTGTGATTGTCCTAGTACAGATCTTATCATTGTCAATAGCTGATCTTTAGATTGGAAAATGCAACTTTAAATATGCAATCTAATACCAGCCACCACATTTGTTGACTGCAGTTCCAAGACAACTTTGCTCTTTCGTGTGTAATTTGGTGTGACTGCCAGTAAGACTGGTGGGGTTTGTAACTCTGCAAAGGCTCCTCTATATTTGCAGTGAGTATACCTGGAGAAAGCCCAGTGAGCATACTGGAGTCAGGGCTACCACAGGAATATTGGCTGCCTCTGGAGGCATGAGAGAGATGTTGAAGGAAGAGTAGGTACCTCTTGTGCTTCTTCCCCTTTTAGTTTTACCTAGGCCAGCCCTCTGGTCTTAGTGTCTACCTTCCTTTTTCAAGAGGATCTTATGTTTAGCAGCTCTACTGGCTTTTACAGATAGATCTACTCTGAAGACCATAGCATTAACGTGCCTGAACTCACCAGATGCCGAAAGTCTTGTTCTGAGTTGCAGGCACATGGCATAAGGCATACAAAGCACCTAGCAGAAACCTTTGCCTTGGTTCCCAAAGCAGCACAGCTGCACAAATCTAGCAAATTTATTGGGGGGAAAAAAGCAGCACAATGATGTGTTCCTGTTGCAGAAGAGCTCATGTGATGCTCACGGGTGGGGCTCTGCAGTGTGCCGCACTGCACAGTGCTAAATGACAATGCCCTTAGCTTCATAGTGTGATTAATGCTGATTAGATCTCAAGTGTCTGCACTTAAAAAAGATTTGGGACGAGACAAAAGTACTTTGCCACCAACAGCTCAAAACAATAGCTCAGATCAGAACAAGGGGGAGAAGCCATAGATTGCTGATTTTCTGGGCATTTGGAGATTGTATATGGAGGGTTTCCCAGCTCTAGTTTTTCAGTGATATCACTGCTGGAGTGCTGGAGATGCAGAAAAGAAAGAGACAAAGCCAGCTGTGTACCCGTTCAGAGGAAAGGAAGGAAGGGAGGCAGACCCACCTTCTTTTAATTCTTATATACATTTTTAGAAATTACTGTTCATTGGAGAAAATCAATATTTTCTTTTTTAACTACAGCAGTCAAAGGGAATGTCCATCAAAGATCTGTGTCCATGGGAAAGAAATGCAATAACAAGATAATTCTACAATAACATAGTTATGTTTACAGAACACTAGTCTTGAGAACTAGCTAGTATGAAACTAGCTATTTTTAACAGTAAAAAGTAAGGCAACAGTATTTAGCAATTCCTGTTTTGCAGAGAAAACCATTCATAGCGATTCATGAGAAGACTAGGAGTAAAGTGCACACCATACATGGTGTGGTATAAAATCCTAGTTTTAGCTAACAGATACTGTTTCTTTACATCCGTGCGACATGCTCATAGTGAAGTCCATTGCTTTTTTCACTGTGCTGAATCTAAGCACTCCCTTTTTCTTTGGCAATTGCCTCAGTGGGCAATTACCATGGGTTTTTGCTCTTTTTGTAGAGCTGAGAATCTGTCCCGTTTGACTCCAAGCACCTGTGAAGTGTGAAACACAAACCTCTGAAAATTCTATTGCTTTGTCAAAAAATCATCTTTAACTTAAAATATTCCAACAGCAAGAGATGTCAGAGTAAATTTTGCACACCTCAAAGCAGAACAAAGTAACAGGCCCAAAGAGTAAAGGGAGATTCCGGGATTCGTGATTTAAGTGTTCCCACCTCTTAATTTAAATAACAAAAGTATTTTTCAAAGTATGACTCTCTTGGGCACTGTCATGTTATGTCACCAAATAATTCATTAAGGAATGTTAGCTCTACTTCTGCTGTTTCAAGTGCCAGAGGTTTCTCTCCCTGAAACAGCCCCTTATTCCCAAGGACAGAGGGAAAAAGAGGGTTCTCTGTATTTTTCTTTCAAAGCACAATGGATTAAAGCAAAACAAAAAAATCCTAAATAATGAGATAGTGAGTAAACTCATTCTAAAGGATTCTAGAGTGCTGTAACTGTACCTCACCACCCATAGTAGGACAAGGCTCTGTTCCGTCCCTATGTACAAATTGCTTGATTGCATTCACTGCCACAGTTTGTTTCCTAATATTCAGCATGACATTTCCTGCTTCTAGCCTTGGGCTTATATGGGTTGGATCCAGCCTGCCCTGAAATTAATAGAAAGACTGCTATGTATTTCAGTGTCCCCTCTTCCTCTTGCTGGAGCCCGTTGGCTGCTCCAATGATTTCTCTTGCTTTTATCTTGGCTGGCCTTCAAGTCCTTCCGAAACATCATGCCACTTGTTCTGTACACAAGCATAGACAGAAAGAGGGAAAGACAAGATAGTAATCCCTTTGCCACGTGTGGTGGCCAAGGGGCATGGAATGGTTCACGTGGCAGCAGTGTAGGGAACAAACTGGGCCTCCTGTCCCAGGCAGCTCTCGGCAGGCACCCCAGCCTTCCCCAGCTACTCCCACACTACTGCAGCTGCCAGTACCAGCATAGCCAAGAGTTATGCTGCAGCTCTCTGCATTTCTCAAACACTACATGTTGAGTTTTTGAGGTCCCTAGACACAATCCCACACCTAATCCTCGTGAAATGCCTCCTACTTGGGTGATTTGCCTTGTAACATTTAATTTTGTCTCAAAAATGTGTGTAAATATTGTTCCTTGTTTACATTATAGCACTTGATTTACTAGCTCTAGAGATAATCTCTCTTTGGGTGAATTTATTGACTGCAAAAACCCTGGGTTTGTGAGGTATTGTAAAAAGTCAAGTGTATACTTTCCAGGTGCTCAATACCAAATATGTATCCGGCCTTTCTCCCACTGACAACCAACAGCCTTGCACTTCTGGTGATGGGGTATTTAGTAATTGTGGACTGATACTTTCCTGTCTGGCTTTAGCAATTTAATGTTGAGTTCTTGGAGGACTGTAGTTTGTCCACAGTGGCAGCCTTTGGCCCACAGGTGTTTCCCTTTTGTCTAATTTCTTGCTCTTACTACCACTGCTGTTTGATGGAGTAAAACACCAAAGATATGCATTCATCTTTACAGCAAGCATTTTTTTCAGGCTGCTGTTAACACTTTCTGCAGGGAAAGTTACTCTGTTCAGGGATGGTTTGACATGTATTTTCCTTTTAGCAGCTTGCTTTAATAGGTTTGCAGCACTTTCAAGCAGCAATTAAACTTTGTCGTTATGACACGGTGGTGACGTAGAAGATAAGGTAAATCAAGGTAAATCATCTGACCAGACTGGCCCGTGTCAGGGCCATTATCTGAAAGGACCAGGCTGAGGGTGCCAGGCCTTGTGAAGTGATTTCTGCTGTGGGCAGTGCAGTGTCTGACAATCATCTGCTTCCCATCAGCCTGAAAGACAGCCCACAGTGTGTGCATAGGCAGGGAGGGATGGGCAGCCAAGGAAAATGCAGCGTCTCAGTTAGGTCAGCTCAGTTAGGCAGCACTGAAAAATATCTAAGGTGTGGGTGGGAGAGCACCTGTAACTATCTATGTCTATACCATTGAATAAGGGAGGATTAGGGACCAATCCCTGGTCCCAATTTTCAAATGGAACACACTAGATCATGCCTATCCATCTGCACAGTCGTCGCTTGAAGAAACCTAAGTTTGAATCATCCAGGAGAAGCCAGGAATGACAATTAAACAGTGTGGACTATGTGCTACCAATGCTCAAGTTCATTCCCACGCTGTCCCTTATTTAGAGCACAGACAAACAAAATGCATGTACATTTCATCAGCTTTGAGTGGGTTTTGCACATTCCCATACGAACCCCAACTGTTTGCCAGGTCTTTGATATCCCTGGCCATGTCTGCCAAACAGTGACATCTCCAGGTTTTTGGAGACACACTTCAGTTTCAGGAGGTGCTCTGAGGAAGCTTCTGTGATCTGAATGCTGTGAGCCAAATGCCTTTAACTGTGATGTTCTATCTTGTATGCCCAGACTGCCTCAAAAATTCAAGTACTCTGTGCATGTGGGTGGGAGTTCTCCTTTGGCATATGCCCAGTTCCACACAATTATAGATAGGGCACTTGTTTCACATGGTTTGTTGTCAGATTCCTTTCAGATGCTTCCTTGACAATGGTAAATAATTGGCTTGGTTGCTTTCTGTGCCTTTCCCTTATCCATTTTTCTAGCAATTTGAGGATCTCATATCTTGGTTCGTCTGCTGTACTTTCATGACCAGGAAATTAAGTCAGCTATGTATATCTAGTTTCCTCTTTTTACTGTGTACCTCAAATTTGTAGCATTGCAGTTTCAGCATCATGGAGAGTCACAAGCAATAACTCTTTTAAAACACTCTCTAGTGATTTAGTGTCATTTTCTACTTAGGCTGCTTTGCACCCTCAAACTTACTGATGAAATTACTCACAACAAACATGATTGCTAGACATTTCTTCTTCATTTGGGTGCCTTTCAGTTCTGTGGTGACAATTAACTCAGTCCAAAAGCTACCAGCTGTCTTCTGCTGTAGGAATTGATAATCCAAACTACAACTCACCAGCATCACAGTGTTGTTGGCTTGTCAGTCATACTGCCTTATTTTGATAAATGATTATCTGTTTTCTGGTGGTATGTAGTGGTTATATGTGGTAATCATGTCTATGCTAATTTTTTCCTTTTTCTCAGAATTCAGCAGCTGTCTGGTAGTGGGAAAATAGTAGAAATAATGTCTGCTATTTAAAAAAACTAATACTAAACCCATTTAGAAATTATCTTTAGATGCAGCTTTGTTGCTTTTACCTCCTTGGCACATAATCCTAAGGAAGTCAGCAAATGCATGTGAATGACATGGCAGAAAATCACATTTTACTGTATTTACACTCTAGTTTTATTCCATTTACTGAACTCTCTCAAATCAGATTGTGGCTAGCAGAAGGCTGTGAGATACATGCCTAGATCCAGCTAATCCTACTCCTGTTGTTGACAGGCATTACTCACTTCTTCTGCAGATAGGATCCTAAGTGCCATTGCCAACTTTCTTTATCTAGATGAGGTCCATAATCTTATGGAGGAACCATTTGACTTACCTAAGTGTTTTTAACATCACCGCTGTTTGCCATGAAGCATTGGGAATCATTCTGCTTCTCCAAAGCAGGTACTCCTCACTCAGGAAGGTATTTAGTAATGAACTCCAGTTTTCTGCATATGTGCCAGCTTGTCTGGCTACAGTGCTTGCCTAGATTTTCCTCATCCAGTCACAGCACGGGGAAAGTGGAAGCACACTTACATAAATGCTTCAGGGGCACTTGAAAGGCACTTTTGGGGAAAGGGAGTTTGATTACCAGCCAGCTTTTCTAAGTTCTCAAATAAAATAAACACTGAAGTGAAGTGAAGCATAGGTATCTGAAAAGAAAGAACATCCTGTTGCTGCCGGTAGGAAAAGTGTGCAAGAGAAGGGTGCAACAAAACACTCATGCAGAGAGTCATCGTGATCTGTGTAACAAAAGGTGCTTGTCCCGCCTGGCTTGGTCCAGTCGCTCAGGCGGTGACACCCCTGACAGCCCTGTTGTCCTCACCCTCAAGGGACTCAGAATAATGATGGCAGCGTGAATTTTATACCACCCTACCACCACTACAGTACTTTGGTTGACTGAGTTTTTCTCTCAAACAAGTCTGAAGTCTTATCCCTTCACATATTTACTACCACTCTACTGCTTGTTTTGCATTTGATTTCCTGAGAGGTTCCTTTAGTTTGCAGCACGGGGTTTGATTTCAGGACAGATTTTTTTATGCCATCCTGTATTTGTATCATGAGATTGTCTGAGGTTTACAGCAACATTTCTGTATCCATGCCTTTGCACTACATTAATACTTTGTGTCTGAAAAATCTCACTCTTGGTCTCACTTTCTGCCTCCTTGGAAAATGTTATTTTGTATTTTTCCTTTTATCAGTACATTTAATCTCAATGACTCCTTTTCCCATGAATACTGTACACCAAGTCTTTGTGCGGGGAGAACTTTATTACTCCTCAGAATATTTATTTTTCCCCTTTAATTTTGTTTGTCTATGTTTTACCTCTGTGCATTTGGGTTTTGCAATCATATGGGTATATTTTCATGTTTTCTCTCTTCTACTGGTGTATAACAATGCTAGGACTGTTTCATCTTAAGTTTTGCATTTACGTGGGAAACTGCTCCTTACTCTTGCATACAGCTCCAGCTTTTGGAAGCTTGTTTAGGAAAATTCTCATATTTAGGTACTTTAAGATTTGATAGTCACAGGAATCTTGAACTGTTCAGCAAGATGGTCCTCTGTTCCAGACTGAGCAGATACTCTTTTTGTGTAGAAACAGTCTTGGGAAGTTTTTAGTTCTTCATATGGGTACTCACCAGCTTAGTGCTGATGCATTTGTTAAACATGTGACATAGTGTCTCAGAGAGCAGTGTGGCTGCATTTATTTTGTTTCTCCTTCTGCCTGGCTTCGCTACATCCTGTTTTCCAGTGCAGCTAGGGAATGTCCAAATGATGAGCATGGTCTTCTGCATACAGGGAGCTATGGCACAGTGCCATGATTATTGGTTTTTCTTTAGCTGAAGGATCCAGAATTCATCCCTAATGACAGATGCAATTGCAATTGCCAAGTAATAAAGGCTCCCAGATAGAAAATAAGCCGATGAGCGCGCAGGTTCACTTTGACACTGTCAACAAAATAGTCAGTTCAGAATACTACAAGAGGTGAGAATGATGCAAAAGGGGGGCAGTGGCACTCAAACCTGCAGTTCCACAACAGCAGCCCGTGCTTCTGCCAATGTGATGACAGCCAAGGTGATGGCTGCTTTGTGGGAGGTTCACACTGAATCACATCCATTGGCAGGTGCCAGCAGACACAGTGTGGGTAAAGAACTCGATGAGCACACTGCTGGCTTGGATGTGTTTTCCTTGGAGATAACACCAGCGGAAGAGGCTCTGATTAATAAGCTGAAAGCAAATGCAAACCTTATTAATGCTTACTTGGAATCCAGTCCACAAGTCAGCATCTCATTAGAAACAGGGTTAGTATCAGCAAAACAGTGCATCGAGGCTGTTGGTGTGTGATAGAGGCAAACAGATGGGGCACTAGAGAGAAGACAGACTCTATGAGCATGAGTAGAAAGGGGCTGATTTGGGAAAGAAAGCAAGTAAGACAATCTATGAGAAATTTGGCCCCTCCCCCAAACTGTGGGAACACCCACCAGTGCTCCACTCTCAGCAGATAGTTGGAAACTGGCTGCTAAAATGTACACCTTGTATCTTCCTAATAACTGTCCCAGGCAGACAAGGACAGCCCACTGCTTCTGAATGGCAAATCTGCAGCCTCTAGGAGGAGGAGTGCAGGCAATCAAATGACTCTCCCAACATTCTAATAAGCTCATTAGCATACGTCTTTGCCAACAATACACATGGAACCAGTCTACTCCCAGCTGACTGACCTCTGGGTTGTTTCACCGTAAGGAAAAAAAAAAAAAAAACAACAACCAAACTGGGAAATCACATCCAAAAACAGATTAAAAGAACATGAGAAGTGGAAGGTCAAGAGTTCAACAGTTGGGTAGTGCCAGAACTGGGACAGTTTACATAACCTTGCTGTAGCTTCCCTGAGTGGATGCAGCAGTTAGTCACAGAAACATGGATCATTTTTTTGAGAGGATCCTGACTCATTTGGTGATGTAATGGCCAAAAAGATTAGGGAGAAAAATAGAAATATTCCTTTCCTCACATTCAGGAAGTGGCACTGTGCAGAAATTCAGGCCCACAATGGAAACTGTATTACTAATTTTCTTCATGAGCTTCTGCAGTACCAGTTTATCTCTAATTCTTTACAAAGAGCAATATATTTTCATGCTGCATAATAAGACATTTTATCCCTGTTTTATATGTTGGGGAATGGAAGCACTATAGTCAAAATATTCTCTCAGATAATCTGAGTATCCTTATGAAGTCAGTTATTTCTTGGCACCTGCTGACATTTTAGACCTGAAGAGTGCTATGTTAGTTGTGTTACACAGTGTGGCTTGGAGACAAACAGTGACAGACAAGAAATGGTCTGCTTCTGTTTTTTTGGCATTTGGAGATAATTGTTTGGAGAGTGCATACTTCTGGGAATCACAAAGCCCTATGTGGGCCTATTTCTTGGAAATATACCTGCAATTTATCAGTGCAAGTACTATGGGGTTGGTCTTTACAAGTAAATGAAGAAAGTGATATTTAAGAATAAACTTGGGTTTTATTCTACTGTGGGAAGCCAGACTTCCCAGCATTCCTCTGATGCTCAGCAGAGGGCTAATGCTGACATCCGAAAGAGGACAATGACGCATCTTTAAATATATTATCTGTTCTTCACCTCTACAAAATTATGTGATGTAATATACACACTGCCTCCTGTTTCTTTGAAAATATACTATACCAAAAAGAAAATTGATATATTCCCTGACTGGATTATAAATGCACTGCTGTCCCCAGTGTTCTTAGCCCACAGGCTCCTCACTGTCATTTAGAAAATATTTTTACTGAAAGTCAATACCTTTTACCAACTTTCACAGAGAATTTAAAATGTTTATCTGAGTACATAAAATAAGAGTAAGAATTTTTTTCTGACTTGAGTAGGTTGTGACTTCTTATAAGTCTAAAAGTTATGAAAAGATGGCTTTAATATTTTTATGTTATTTCTGGATTTCCTAAGGTTGTCCCATGTGTGTTTTTTCCCCTGTGTGCATGTGTAGCCACAGAGAGTGCAAACACATCTGGAGCTTATAGACACAGAAATTTTATATTTAGAAAATGCATTATCCCATTTGAAGATGTTATTCTTACAGTTTAACACCTGCTTTGCTGGTTTGGGAAAACCTCTGTGTAGTGTCTAAGGAAACACCTCTTCCGATTTTTGTTTTAGGGATATTCTAAGACAGTAAGAGAAGTGGGCTTGTATGAACGTCAGCATTTGAGATTAGACCCTCCACAGCAATAAAGAAGGACTCTTCTGTTTATTCTTTAAAGATGTAAGGTGATGAAGTTTCATCTGTCTACTTGCTCCCACAAATGATTTACCTAATACACAGAAGGCAAAGTGCTTTTTTCCTATCCCTGCCAATACCCTTCCTTCAGTTTCCATGTATTAGTGTGACTAGTGCTGATGAGCAGGACGAAGAGCTCATTTCAAACCTTTCCTTCTGCTTCCAGGCTGCTGTTCACACCTCAAATATGTTGTCCCCAGGGAGGCAGACCTGCCACCTCAGCATCCCCTGGCAGTAATCACCCGTGAGTCAGCAAGACCCATTTAGCACTCCCCAGTTGAAGTACCTCCTGCAAATATAGTGGGAAGTTTGAGGCAAATAGTGTCAGCATCCTAAAATACTGTAGGCAAGTTCAGATCCTTTTTTTTCCCCCCACTACTCTGTAATTATTTATAATATACTATACATGACAGGCTGGTAAACTACACCCAGCCAAAACCAAAATGAATGGAAGCGTTGCCGAGTCAGCAATGTGAAAAGGGAGGAAGTGTAAGACTGAAGATAAAATGGTGAAGCAGATTAGTGACCTATCAGTCTGTGTGTGTCTGTGCTGGTTTGAGTGAAGAATTTGAACATGACATTTGGTTATCTTTATGAAAGACAATCTCAATCATAACATTTGTGATTAAAAGAAAAAAGAAGAAGAAGAAGAAATAAAAGGCATTGTAAAATTTAACACTTTGAGGATCTTTTAAAATATGAGTTCCTTAGGATCTTACTTTTACAAATTATGGCTCAGAAGAATCCAGCAAATTATTCTAATGAGTTTTCTGAGAGTCAGCCTAGTTTTAGCATAAGTGGCTTGAAACAACCAAGGAAACTGAGGTCTGCCCTTTTCTACAAGAGAGCTGCCTTTCCATCTCATTGCTATTACAACTGAGCAAGTTTTGCTTCTCAAAATATTACCTTTCATTGCAAACTGTGGATATTTTTGATTCAGCATGTATTCATGGTAGTTGTCACTGATTTCTTGCCCACTGACAAGTCCAAAAGACACTTGTGTGTTATTTTGTGACTGCTACACTGCATTCCCAGATGCTAAGTTATTAATACTAATAAAGTGTAGTCAGGCTCTGTAATTTTCATACAGCTGTAAAAAGCCATGTAGCTCTACAGGAAGATAGGAGCAGGGAATACGTAGGAAAGGAGCAAATCTTGACACCACATCATTTGACACATGTGACTGCAGAATTAAGGTTTTCACAGCATTTCCATGAAAATGGAAATTATGTAGAAGCACCATTTCAGTGGACATTATTTCAAGATTTTAACGAATAAGTGTTTTAAGGTGAGGTTGGAGAAAGGAGAAAGTAGTTTGGCATAAGGACGAAGGCCACCTAGATGAAGGTGAGAGAAAACAGTGTTATGGACTTAAGGCTAAGATACTTCAAAAAGCTGAGAGAATAAGAGGAGAATATAAAGAACTGCTCTTGTGTCATGTGGGTAAATGTAATTATTTCTTTTGTTTAACCAGGAGGATGTCTGTCAGATTTTCCAGGTGATTCCTGAAGGCAAATATCAATATGGTCAAACCATGGTGGTGAGTGCTAAAGAACAAGACCTGTGTGAGGAGAAGCTGCTGTGGGGACATGTGGGCTTGATTCACGCAGCGGGAACACTCCAGCACATCTCACCTCTGCCATGGGGCCACAAGAACTCACAGCAGCTCTGCTGGTCTTTGTGATCCTGAGGAAATTAAAGGTACCCTAAAGGGGAAACACAGGCTTCTCTCTATGCTTCCCACACAACTACCAGCATTTGATTCCTGACTCCACACCTTGCTCCTCTTCAGCTATGCTAGCTCAGAGTCAGACTTTCTATGACATTCTGCTGAGCCAGTTATCTGCTCAGGCTTAGAGCAATTCTATGGCTGCTGTGAGATATTGTTTTGGTCTGCTTTCATCAATTAGTCGGCTATTTTATTATTTGGCTCAAAAAAAAATGAGGTAGCTTTTTGGTTGTTTGGTTGGTTTTTTTTCTGAGGGGCCTGGAGTATTAAGACCCCATTTGCAGTCCTGATAGTCTCCAAGCTGAAGTCCATAACCCTGCTCTGCCTCCAAACTGCTCTGGGCCAGCTGAGGCTGGTGTCTGGTCAGCAGCTCTGTTCTGCCTGAACTGGTACCTGCTGCCTGCTGCCAGCTCAATGGCTGCAGCCTAAGCTCCTTAAAGTCTACAGGATCAGGATCCTAATTAGTGTTTCTGGAAAGGCATAATCAGGTCTCTCCACCGAGCTGCAGTTTTCACCCAACAGGAGGAAAATCAAAACTTGGTTTTTCAATGATCTATACATTTCTACTATTGTGCTGTTTATGCCTTTTACATGGCAAAAATAAATTAATAAAAAAATCAATCTGCATAGAAGGATTAGGATGAGCCACAAAATGAGCCACCTAGGAACCTGAAAATTTATTTTCTTTGTACATCTATAATCAGGTTTAAAACCAGAAGTGACTCGAGTGACATTTTATTTTGGAATTCCCCATCCTCTCCAAACTCTTTATGTGAACTTATGGAACAAACTCTGTTTCATCCTGAAATGCAATGATCAAGAGTCACCTATGCACAACATACACAACCACCTAGACAGTGAAGTGAAACACTTTTTTGTTCTGAACACTCATTCTGATAGGAAACAAGTTTATATTTGTACTTGTAAAGCTGTAATTTCATCAGGAAATCAAATTCTCAAGATGACTTAATTCTCTGGTTAAATATCAGCATACAAAAAAATGAAATCCAGGGAGGAGAAGTGAGAGAGAAATGTAAACCTCATTTATTGAAAACTTGTGTTATAGTTCTCTTTGTATTTCAACATATTTAATTAAGTTTCTCTCCCTCTGCATTTGTGTTTTATATGTCTCTCCTGTTCTTGTTGAAGCCTAAACTGCAGTTTCTTCAGTCCTAAGGCAGAAGAGCTTTCCAAGCCTAGGAGACAAGTGACAGTGTGATGTGTCAATCTGCCAGTATGTGAGCACCCAGGGTCACAGACAGGGTTGTGCTGGAGAGAGGACCTGAAGCTGGAGCTTTCAATGGGCGTTGGAGGCAGATGCAACACCTTGAGAAATCCTGGGAGGATTTATGGCACTGCTGAGAACCTGAAGGGAACAAAGTGTACAGAGAACTTTTCCGATCACCTGCCTGTGGAGCAGGGTAACCCGTGACTGGACGACAGTGCAGCCTGCACTTATTTGGGTACAGCGCAAGACCAAAGCCCAGCAAAGGTGACCAGCAGTGCCGGGAGGACAGCAGGTACACCCCTCAAAGAACAACATCGTGGGGCTGACGCTCCTCCCAACACGGCTGGCTAAAATACTCCGCGATTAAATGTGGAAAATGGAATAAAAGCGTAACTCTGGAAAACCTCCACGTATTTCATTACCGCCGTCGCCTTATCACCCATTATTGCCAACTTCGAGAATTAGGGATGAAAAAAATCATAATAGTAAAACAAGACGTCGTCTTTCACAAAGACGCATAATCTGCTTAAGATTGTTCTCCCATTCATCGCGGATGTTGAGACGTTCAGCTCACTCCTCCCGCCTCCCGAGGCGCCCCAGCGGGGCGCGGAGCATCGCGAACCGCTCCGGCGGCGGCAGCTGCCGGCCGCGACCCCCGACGCGGTCCGGCCATCCCTCCTCTTCCTCCTCCTCCTCCTCCTCCCTCCTCTTCGGCCCCGGCTTCCCTTCCCGGCCAGCCC
>VZRZ01000509.1:1544340-1558317 GCA_013398175.1 Climacteris rufus
CGTGCGGGGCCCCTGCGTGCCCGGGGGTCGCCCGTGTCGCCGTCCCCCGCCCCCGCCGCCGCCGGCCGGGGAGAGGGGAGGGGGCGCAGCACAGGGACGTATTTGTTGTCGCCGAACTGCGAAAAAGGGGAGGGGGGGAAATAAATAAAAAGACCTTCTCTCCTTCTGAAATAAATCGTATAGGATTTGCGCGTCTGTGACAAAGGCCTCTTTCAGGGAAGAAAGAAGGGACGCACAAAATGCCCAAGGGTGGTAGGATGTGAAAAGAGGCTTGTTTCTTGTCTCTCCCCTAGAGCCTCTCTGTTCCTTCCCAGATGAGGCCGCTGATCTGGTGCCAGTTCCTTTTTAGCCACATTTTAGATTAGGGAGAGATACCAAACGCCACACCATGGGTGCCAGCGTTCTGCTGCGTCTGCAGAGCCACAGTGTACGTGTCGCCCGACCTCCTTAATAACGCTCAGTTTGGCCTCTGCTTCCTCGGGATCTCGCCTGATTTCTGCTCGGTGTGGATTCTGCGTGTGCGTGAGCTCAGGGCGAGGGTTGGCGAGGGAAGGGGGTCACTTTGTGGAAACAGACCGTGATACCTTGGTCCGTTCACCAGTGACGGGAAGGGCAGGGCTGAGTAGGTGCTGGAGGAGAAGGTTTGGGCTAAGTGGAAAGCAACCCTCTGCAGCTGGTCATCAATCACTCTGATATGCTCTGATTCTTAAAATGCTAAATAACAAGTGACCAGGACCGACCAGGCTTTTGGAATGCATGCACAAAAACTGGGAACGCCTTTGAGACCTTGTCATTTTCCTCCTTGTATACAACCTCCTTAACTCCCACATCCTTCCTTCCACCATCCCTGCAGCTGTAACACTTTCCAGGATCTCCTTCCCACACCCCTTTTTTTTTTTTTTTTTTTTCTTCTTTTTGTCTTGATGTCTCTTTAACTAGCGTTCTGGAAGCTGAGAACAATTGCAGGTGAAGATCTGTTTGTTTATATGCTGGTGGAGGAAGTGTTTTCATTAGGGTTGACTCGTCTGGTCTCCCATGAGGAGGAACAGTAAGCTAAAGGGACGCTGTCAACTTGAAATCCAGAGAATGTGCATGATGAATGGAGAGCTGTGTCCAATATTACACCCACCGTTGAGCTCCCTGCTGGAGATCTGTGGTTTTTATGAGACTGTCTTCTGACTGTGTGGGTTTGTCATGCAGGGAAGGAGTAAAAACACACTTCAAACAAAGTTCTGTTAAGTGAACAAAGGAGTGCAGAAGAAAAATACCAGAGTGGGAAGGGAGGGAAGGCAGCATCTCCAACTTCTCAGTTACATCCATTGTAGCCACTACTTGACCCAGTGGGAAACTGGAGGGGTGATGGTTCATTTTTACAGTTGCACATTTATTTAGTATCAGTAAAGTGGATAGGTTGTTACCTTTGCCTCAGTGATACAGGAGTTTTCAGCACCTTGATGTATGCGCTGAAAAAACTGGTAGCACTTGATGGATGTCAGTAGGTCAGTGTCTTTTCACAATAAAGAACAATTTTAAGAAAGGTATATCTTGTGAAAAAGACAGACGGTTCCTTCTTGAGCCCTTTTTACCCTATAAAGCTGTAATTTTGATGAAAAAGAGGAAGAAAGATTGCTTAATTAGTGCTTTAGAAAAGTATATTTTGTTGATAGTAGTCTGCACATTTCTCTTAGGTTGTTGAAATGCTTAGATGCTTCTTAGAGGGTTCCTGTAGGCATGCTTCCTCTCCACCTCTAACAAGTTACTGTCTCATCTGTGTGGCTTGTCTTTGGCAAAATAAACCATTTTCAATATGAAGTTGTCTGATGGTAGGCCACTGACTGTGGGGCTTTGTGGCTTAAGCTTCAGGCACGTTGTTTCAGAAATTCTGTGTTGGCTGCTGGTGAAAGACAGTGGCATGAAATACCAGTTAAGGATAAAACCCTGAACAGGCTTCTGTGGAAACTATTTTGATGTTGAGTAAATACATGTCTTCAGTGAGGGACAAACAACTTTGCCATATGGGCATGGCAGTCGATGTAAGCCAGAAGTGAAGAAGGTGGTATAGAGAAGTTGCTTATTAATCATTTTAACAAGTGTCTTTAAAAGTTAGGACCCACTGATAAATTTCTGTTTCATCTGAGTAAGAAAAACGTCGCTGAGGAACTAGTTATTTCTGACAGACTATAGCAGATTCCACAATACCTTTTTGTGAAATATCTAAATGGTGTCATCTGAAATTCATGAGTGGAGTCTGATATGGCAAGAGCCTCTGTGGCCAGTGGCCCTGTGACTTAGCTGAATTAGGCTGAGTATACTAAACTGGACATGGTATCGTCTGCCCTGGATTTACAGTGTAATAAAATTGTGGCTAAGGTGAGTGAAAACTGTCTAGCACAACTGTGATGATTTAACACTGTAATATGGTACAATATCTACAATCTCATATATTTCATTGTGTTAAGGAAGCTTAGAGCTGTTGGCCACCTTATGATCAATTACTTTTATTTAACCAGCATCTTCACTTTGTTGTCTTGCTGCCCTGCCTTACAGTGCTTGGTTGTTGGAGGAGTCTTGGAGTAGGAGGCATGTGTTTTCTCTTCATCCTACTCTCTGGGGTGCACATTAATATTTGATTCAAACTTGTTCTGTAAAGTTCTGCTTAATTCAGTTTGGGCACTACTTTGAATGTATAATAATGGTGTTTGTTTGTGTCATGGACTGTGCTTTGTAATTTGCTTTATGGGCAGGTCTGCTGCTAGCAGTGTGTATTGTCAAAGTGACCTTCCTTTCACAGGGAGAAAACCAATAACTCCTGTCCCTTTCCCACCCCTGCAGCTCCCACAGAAGTGTCTTCACAACTAGTTTTGACCCATTACTCCAAAACCAGGATTTGAACCAACAAATCTAGTTCACCCGAGCAGTCTCATTGAAATCCAGCAATTAAGGATTCCTTTGGTGACAAAAGGCCTACAGATCTGTATTGTGCAAGTCAGCCATTTACTTGAGGCAAAACCCACAAAAGGGTTTGCATGCTTCGGTGTGGAGCACCCCTAGACCTTGCTGCCAAGGCAGTTGTGATCCCTATGGATCTCACAGCCCTGAGTGGGGGCTGTAGCTGCTTGCTGTGCCACACTGGATGCATTGTGCACCTCAGGGCTGCATTCCCAGGGGCCGGCGTGGCGGGGGAAATGCTGCCAGGGCCACCCAATGCAAAGTGCCTCAGAAGGAGCTGAAACTAAACTCCAGGGCTGCATCTGCCTGCCTGCTGCATGGCTCACTTGGTAGCTCAGTGGCTTAGGGTTAACTGAAGAGTTTAAAAGGATTAACTTTAGAGTTGAAAGACCCTAATCTGCTTTTGGTAAGGTAGTAATAATTTATATATATGAAAACCAAAACAACACACCAAAAAAAACCCCCCTGAAAACACGAAAGAGGAAGACCTCATATTTTGTATTTCAATAGATGATGAACATGCAGGTGTAGAAGAATTGGGATTTCTAGCATTTGCATCCTGTCCTGGGTTTTGCCCTTAGTGCCTGACTTCCAGACAGAGAAATGACAGGTGCAGATGGAACATGAAAGGTTGAAGTTGTTTCGGTACATCCGAGAGCATGACACTCCTTAAGGAGCAAGCACATGAGCCCCGTTAGCACTGTGCTCTAGGGCAGTCTCACTCAGTAACTCAGGCAGTGCTTTGGTTTCAGGCAGGTAATCTGCCTCCCAGTTTGAGAGTGGTCAAGTCAAACCTGTCTGTGGGAGGTGTCCTTGAACCCTGAAAATAGAAACAGGCCTGACCGTGCAGGAGTTGCAGCCAAAGAGAAGTGCCCTGTTGCTGTCCTTACCTCTGGCTGCAGGAAGACAATGACATTTTGTAAAGCTTTTTTGGAACTTTGCTTCACTTGGAACGGGAACAAAACTTAACAATATCACTACTTTTAGTGGGGGAGATGAAAAATCCTATTACTTCGAGTCAATCAAAACATGATGCCTCATCTTGCTTCTGACTGTTTTAAATGGTAACTTGCTGTGAAAGTGAGGATTTCAATTCGAAATACTGCCACCTGTTTGGAGCAAAATAGAACCTTTGACATTTTGACTTTTTACTGGAGTATAAAATCAGCAACAGTTTTGCAGAGCTTTTAGGTATGGATAGAACTAAATCATCTTGCAGAAAATGACTGTCAGATTTTTCCTGACCAGCTCTATTCCTTGTATACCATGAATTTGAATGAATCTTTTTCATCTGAAAAAGCTATCAAAAAAAGATAGCCTGGCAATATCAACTGATTTGAGTTAGATGGTCTGAATTAAATCGTTTTTTTTCAAGAGGAGAGAGGACAGCAAATTAATTTTAAACTTGCTGCCCTTCCCAAAATGCAGCACCTTTTTTTTTGTATCAAAGACATCCCAGTTTGAATGGAACTATGGATGTTGTTTGTGACAAGGTGATACGGGGGAGAGGTTACCGCACATTTTCTAGCTCAGCTTCTCCTGATTCAGGGAAGTCTTGCACCTCTGAAAGTTGCCCCTTCAAAGCTATAATTTGCTTGAGTATCTGTGAGTAGTAAATCCTTCTTGCTTAAGCCAGAAGCCTAAATTTTTAGAGCGAGTTAGTTGATGTTCATCACATGAGATATGGTTTAATATGATGAACTCTACGAAGCAGCTGTGATGTGAGAATGTTTTGATGAGAACAGAGAAGGTCACCCGTCTGCACTCCTTTACTCTATTTTGGTGGATTTTTTTAGGGGGCAGCAATGACTGGAGGCCTTTTCTAGCCTAGGGAAATTCTTTGTTCCGTCCTGCTTTAGGTACCCTGTGGCTGCAGCCAGAAAGGAGGGATGTTGAGAAGCGGCTGTGAGTGATGTGCTCAGTGCTTTAAAGTACAGAGGAACCCAGTCAGAGCTCCTGAGAGGAGCCAGAGATACTTTTAATAGTATCTAATCCTGTGCTGTCAGAGCAGTTACTGGTCTGTCCACAAAACAAAGGCACTCTGGTCAAACAGCCCTGAACAAAAAGACTCTACTTCACACAGCACACTTTGCTTCACAGCTCTTGGGGTGGCCTGTGGAAGAGCTTCTGCACATCCTCCAAGCTCCCTTGCAACGGCTCTGGGAGCTCTAAGAGGCAGGTTAACACCTAAAGCTTAGGCTGTGTAAAGATGATTATAACCTGAAACTGAGACCTTACATTTCAGACAAAATGTACTATCACTACTGAAGCTTCCAGAAGCGCTTGGAAAATATTGTTTTATTCACCAAAGTGGTGTTGCTCACAGTGGTGAGTTTGGAAAGTGTTTTGAAGATGAGAGTGATGGTAATGGCATCAGCACAACATATGTAAAAGCAGAGAAATAGCTGGGGTGGGAGGACATTGAAAAGACTAAGGGAAGAGCTGGCTGGAGCAGAAGAGGAAGCTACCCTTGTGTGTGTGTCTGATTGAGGACATTTGCTGTAACAGAAAAGAAGTGTTTGGCACCACTTTAACATGAAAATAACTCTTGTTTTAGTAATTTTGGGAGGAGTAAGGAGGAAACCTCAAATGATTGGCTTGGCTTGGCTTGTCTGAAATATCTTCTCTGTTTGAAATTGTCCTTTTCCTCTTGGCTCCAGTTTTCCTCTGTTAACAGATTTGACCAAAATAGTTCTCGAGCCTTTTTGATATAGCCTGAGATGAAAGTATTTTTGCCAGTTAACCTTAATCATGGCAGGTCTGAGTTTGCTATATGAAGCTACACAGAGAAGTTAAACAGGCTATGAGAACGAAGATTAATATTAAATGCCTATTCAGGTTTGTGCTTTTTTTGATAAACACTGTTTTGTTCCATAAGAGTTTCTAATGACCTGTCTGGTGGTTCCTAGCATCCTTCTTTCTTTACAATATCTATTATTTTACTTGTGAGGGGATGGAGGTGTGGGAGTGGTTGGTTGGTTGGTTTTTAACATATAAACTTTAACATTAATTTGAAGGCTTTTTATTGTATTAATAAAGACCTTTCAACCTCCCTTGTTTTTGAACAACCTGTGTGTGAAAGAGCTCTTTGCGTAACGTTGATCTTTGACTTGCAGCTGTGCCACTTACAAAAAAGACAGCTCTGAAGGTTTTCCTGGCATGACTTTGGAATATCATGCATTTCCTATCTTGGCTTCTGATAACAATGTACAAATAATTGTGCTGGGTTTTTTTATTATTTTTAATTTTTAAACAAATATGTTGGGTTTTTCCCTTTTGTGCCTGACCTTTAAACCACAAAATTGCTTTGGAGCTTATAGTTGAAGTTGGTGTTCTTGTCCAAAATACTTGGGAAGACTTGCTGCTGGTTAGTTCAGAAGTTCTTCAAGCCAGAAGCCACCAAGTGTGCTGTATCACAGCATCATGCTGGACAATGAAGTGCTGGGCATGTGGCTTAATCCCATACCTGGTCATTTCTTAGGACTTCGCATAGAAGAGCAGCTGGTAGCCCTGTTTGGAAGATGGTGATGACTGTCTCCTACAGCCAACTGCTTTCACCAAGGGATGGGGAGGAGAGCAGGTGTAAGCAAAAGCAACTCTCAAACCCTTAAAAGAAAGGATATTTGTTTGTTCCTGGGACTATGTTTTCCTTTGTGGGCAGCCCCTCACTAGGAAGCTATGACAAATTTTTTCCAAGAAAAAGAAAGCATCTCTAAGACTCAGAATGAAAACCTCTATTGTCTGAGTTGGCAATTAGACTGTTTCTTGTCTTAAATTATATGCAAATGTTCAGTGTTTATTCTTAGTGGTGAGGTTAATGGTGGAGGGAGTTTATTATGGTGGAGTTAATGACCTCTTCCATGTTTTTAGACCTCCCTGTGAACAAATCGTCTTGTATGATGTCTCTGTATGCCAATAAAGTTTGAATTACAGAGGGAGAGCCCATATCCAGTGAGATTTTTGTCTAAGGACCAGCAAAAATTCTAGTTCTGTTGCCTGCCTACCTCCCTGGGAAGTAACCAAAAACTCCTAAATTTCCTTCTGGGTTTTGTCTGTGAGATGGCCAACAGATTATGACGTTTTTGGATGTTATCACTCTGGGCAGCAATCTTGGTGATTTCAGCAAGAGACACTCTCAGTCCCATTTCCAAATTAATTGAAAATGTTTTGCTGGTTTCTCCCTTCAAGAATGAATAAAACTATTTAAAACTAATCCTTTGAATAGCACAGTATCTGAGGTCACGCGTAATTTTAATTTACAGTCTTTAGCTGAATATGCAGGGCTTTTTTTTTCAAATATTAGATTCTCCAGGTATCTTTGAAGGGTCAATGATTTTTATATTCCTAAGACCTTGCACTTTGGACTTATGAAGAGAAATAGCAGTTGGATTTTTTTTAAAATCTCTTTTCTATTTTATTCAGAAAGGCTGAGGCAAACCACCTTTAAAATTAAAAAAAAAAAAAGGTCTATGCAACCCATTGTATTAGCTGTAATCACTGTTGAAAAACTTTGTAAGCCCATCAGCCGACAACTGGGATAAGATCAGTCTACAGGAGCTGACAAGCTGAAGAGCCAAATTTAACTCTCAGTATAGCAGGCTGTATGCTCTCAAAAACCCCACACATAGCATTCACTTCAAATTCTTTTGACCACCTTTCCAGGAGTTTCCCTTTTGTAGGAAAAGTAGTGAATCCAAAAATTTGACTGAGAAGAGAGCTGCTAAATGTTGTGTCCTTGTGGAAGAAACATCCCCTACATTTGAAGGTCGAAAGTGACCTTTTGTGCACTGAGGGAGGTAGAAGACAAGCATTGACTGTCTTTCTTGCTTAGGGCAGCATTACTGACATGCTTAAAAACTGCAGAACTCCTTGTCCTAATGTTCAAGTGGGGCTGCCAAAAAGGAACAAATAGGGCTGCAGATAAAGTGTGCAGGGAAGACTGTGTCCCTGTTCTTCCTCCTCAGTCACTGCAGGCAGGATGGGGAGACCATTGCCTTGCACTACTTGATGACTCAACATTCACAACAATTTGCTGCTGTGAAAGTCTGTAAAAGGTTAAAAAAATTGTTTTCATTTATAGACTTTTTTTTTAAACCATGAGCTTTCGCTGGCCATCAGTGTTATTCAGTGACTTCTTTAAGGGTGAGGTAACCTTG
Source organism: Climacteris rufus (assembly GCA_013398175.1). Taxonomy (NCBI): domain Eukaryota; kingdom Metazoa; phylum Chordata; class Aves; order Passeriformes; family Climacteridae; genus Climacteris; species Climacteris rufus. The sequence continues at coordinate 1,552,446 of VZRZ01000509.1, forward strand.
TCACTGTTTTTGCTACATTTTTAGCAAATCTTAATTCAAAATTGTGAGGTTATGTTGTTTGGGGTGGTTGTTTTTTTGTTTCCTCCCCATACAATGGAGTTAATTCTGCTTATGAAGCTGGCTGTATAGATGTAGATGTTAAACGAGTCAGCTGAATCTTGCTTTTGTGGTCAACTCCTCCATGATTTTTCACCTAAGTTAGTGTCTTAGAGAAGGTATCTGTCATCCTTTAGAGCTAGTATGGCACAGCAAGGCTGTGCTGAGAATAATCTGGGTCTGCACATGGACAGCATTGCTTTGGTTTTACTTCCTTGGATAGATCAAGTGTTGGACTCAGGGTACACCTGCACAGAACTACACCAAGGTGGGCAGAAGAGTTCACGTGTAAGGTTCAGGATAGCCCCAGCAGCCCGGAGGAGCATGGTGCTAATGTGCCTGCACTGCTTCCAGGTCCACCCTGACGTGCTTGTGGTTGCTGTGAGTGTATCTGTGTGGCCATGTGTGGTGCTGGAGAGGCTGTACTTTAGTTCTTGATGCAAAAGAGAAGAGACGTGAGAGCAATGACCAGAAAGAGTGGACTAGCTAGATGAATGTTCATTTTCATGGCACCAGACTACTCAAACTAGTTTTTTTAAAAGGTGTTACTAAACTTAGAAGAAATTGAGTTTTTTATTACTATTATTTTCTTTTTTTCTACATTATCTGCCCCCCAGAAGAAGAGTGATTACAACAGCTACCCACAAGCTTTAAGGTGAAATGATGCTACAATAGTATGCAATGTTTATTTTCAATCTGCCTTCTTTTTAAAGAAGGATACATTCAAATTATATCATGACGAGAATTGGAGAGTACTTCTTAATGAGTGAGATCTTACCAAAGTAAACTGGTTCAGAGGGCTTGCCAGCTCAAGTTTAATTTTGAAGTTGCAATACGTTTCTGTGGATTTCTTAATGGCACTAGACCATCGCTGACAGTCTCTTCCAAAAGCGAAATATCACAGAAATATTAAGAAAATGCAGATACGAGCAACTCTGCAAGGGAAATAAAATCTGTGTTTGCCTATAATGTAGTCACCCCAAACTGTGGTAAGAATTCCTTCCATAATCAGCAATATATTGCCACCCATGAGGTATAATTTCTGAGAAAATATCTTGAAAATGGCAGTCAAACCACATCATGTAGATTTACTTCATGATTGGTGGTATGGGAACTTGCTAAACCTTTTAAAATTGTCACAAGTATGTAGCTTGGAAGTGTTTCACGTCATACTTTAAAGAAGGGGGTGGGGGATGACAGGGAGAAACTCCTAATGTTGGGGGATGACAGGGAGAAACTCCTAATGTTGTTTAAAGGAATGATCACCTATGGGTTTTTTACCCAATCCTATTGTAAAAATTTATTTTCTGTGACTGATTTCTCTCTAGAGCTAACAGAATTCATTCTAGAAGTACTGTTTTAATAGTTCTTCCATTAAACTACTTTTAAATAGTCCTTCTAGCATCTCTGAGGTGAGCTCTAGGTTTGGAGGAAATAATCTCCTTGAACAGGACAGGGGTAACTTCAAAGCTGGGGCCTCATCCAGCCAGATTTTGAGTATCTCCCAGGACTGACTGAACAAACCCAGCTCTCAATCTCTCCTTCATATGTCAAGTGCTGCAGCAGCTTGGTGGACATCCGCTGGACTCACTCCAGTATGTCAGTCTTTCTTTTCCCAGGACACCCCAAACCAGACCGAGTACTCCAGATGTGGTCTCACAAATGCTGCATAGAGAGGAATAATTACTTCCCTCCACCTGTCAGCTAATTAAATTGCTTATTTGGTGCCAGATCTTCAGTTGCTGTCAGTTGTCTTAATTTTCCTCAAGCTGGAGCTGGTGGAAACTCTCCCTTACACGGGAGTACTTGTAGGTTCTGCCACCTCAAAAAGAGCTGGAACAGAGATGGTCCTTTGCTTCAATTATGTGAAGCAGATGACTAATCCAGTGTTTGTGTACAGAAAACTGCAAAGGTTTTCCATTTCCCTCTAGTAAATTTTTGCACCAGACTTTCACACTTCATACAGCAATATAACCTGAAGCAATAAGATTGTATCACATGTTTTGGTAAAACAGTGAAGAAAATGCATAGTAAACAGCATATGCAAAGAGATGCATTGTGTGTATTACATTTGTTTTCCTGGCAGTACTTTGGCTATTAGCTAAGTTACCAACTTTAAAGTTACTGTTTGGTAGCAAATATGAGGATTGAAATAAGAAGTGTGCCACCCAGGAGAGCCTCACGGGAGCTGTGGGACAAAAACTTGTGCTTAAAATTTTATACCCAGAAGGTGTTCCTTCTCCACTACATTTCAGAGGCTCTGTCATTGTGAACTGGGCTATTAAAGGTGACTGATGTACATGTGATTCACTGTAGTTTGTGTTTTTTAAGGTCTAATCTTCCTACACAATTTGATTGTTTTTTTCCAAGCACACACAAATTGAAAATTTCATGATTATTGGTTTAAGTACTGAAATTAGTATTTACCTGAAAAAAACACAGAACAATTGGAGTACAAGATAAACCCCCAACCATCAGCAAACCTGTGCACATGGGTCTTTTCCTGCAGTTTTTTCTGCTTCTAAGACTTCTAAGAGTGTGTGGCTCACATCACCTAGTTCAGAGGTCCTGTGTGAGAAATCAGCTGAAGGTGTGAATTTTATATGTGCATGTGCCTGCTTTAATGTGTTTAATATATTAATGTTTAGCTTAGGAAATTCTGGCTCACAAGTAGCTGTGGCAAGGTAAGTGTCTGGGATAATGAGTGCATGCTGTCTGCTGCTTGACTGACTGGTGGTCAGGGAGGTGGCTGGGCTGAGCACTTGCTGTGCCTGCGGGACCTCCTGGGTATCTATTCCATCAAAGAAAAAGGAAGCCTTAACAGCCCACTGGTGTAAAAGGAAGTGGCAGAGAGTTTTGAGCTGAGGAAGGTGGCCAATGGAGGGGAAAGGTCAGGCTGCTTTTTTTTCTTTTCTTTTTCTTTTTTCTTTTCTTTTTTTTTTTTTTTTAATTTAACCTTTAATATTTGTCCCCACCAGAAAAGTTGTTCAAAATCTTCCTTCCTACTCTGGCTGTTGCTACCACTGTTTTCGTCCTCTGATTTTTCTTTGGCTATTTGTTCTAGTTCTGTGGCACTGGCTGTGGCTGCCAGAAGCTCTTTTAGTGTTCCCTCTTTCATGTGTTTTGTTCCCATAACCCTGCTTACAGCAATCCTGTCGTCATGCGTGCTTACCTCGGTCTTCTCCACTGCTCACCTTCCTTGCCTTGCCTGCAAATCCTCTCATCTCCCAACACAAATGAGCTGTTTATCCTTGAGCTAATGGGTGTTCAGAATGCTCTGATCATAATGTTGCAGAACTGCTTATATTCACGCTGATTAAAAAAATTAAAAGATGGATTATTTTTTTACCTTCCCCAGAAAATTAGTTGTATTTTGTCACTCAGTTATCACTGTAGGTTGAGTTGTTTCCAGCTCAGAGGTAAGCAAGAAGCCCCTCCTGGTACAGAAGCAACCCTTGGGTTACACAGCTCCTTCAGGTTACTGAGGCACTGTTGTGTAGCAGAAGGGCCTTGTGCAAGAGATGTATCAAAGTGGAGGCTTACTACTAATCTGATCAGTGTGTTCTGTGGACAAATGGGGAGTTTTGCCTGTTGACAGTAATTAATGTGCACACACACCCCCTGACCCCTTGGGGACAGAGACCTTCCCCAGGTACTGCTGGGCTGCTGGTGAACAGCTCTCACGATCGCCGCTGAGGTGAGGGTCACCATCTCAGGCAGGTGCATGCTTTTATTTATTTGCTTTTATTTAATCAGAAGCTAGGGTCACTTGGTCCAGTATTTAAGCTATCATGGAAGAGAGAGTGAGCATTGAAAGCACTCAGAATTTTTGTTCCAGTTTTGATTTAAGTCATGTGAAAAGCTCACAAGCTTTCTGGTGAAAAGCTCACAAGCTTTCTGGTGTTTGGTCACAACTTGAGTAAAATAGTTCGAATGGGAAGATGAGTGGGAGGTGTTTCAGCTCATACTTAATACTTGTTTAAATGAATTATGCAAAATTAAGGACAGGCAAGATTAGGTTATTGTTATCAAGCTAGAGAAGTGACAAAAGAGACCCTTTTCCAAAGAGTGTGATGTGTATTATGTTGGTAGAAACTTTGGGACATGAGGCAACAAACATTCCAGCACTGAGTGCAGGAGATCGGTACCTATTCCACACAATGCCTTTAGTCTTCTGCATCCTGACCACTCATTTGAGTAAAATTTGGATGGTGTCAAGACTGAAAAGTGGTGTTACCAACCTCAAGTTGGTAAATATTTGAGTGGTTTTGGAGGAGAGGAAGAAGGAGCAGGAGTTTAGAGCTAGAGATGTTACATTTGGCCATCGAGGTCCAAGGTAGTGTGGTGGCAGCTGCTGCTCAAGATCTCAAAGGTGACTATCTTTTTCTAATGGACTAAATGTGTGTGTACTTGTCAACACCTTCTAATTCAATCTAACACATTCAAATCATGTTGGAAGTCTGCTCCACCGGTGTGACTCAGGTATTTTTAATACATATACTCTGATTGCCTTGTCTGGAAGACTAGTTGGTAGAGTTGATTTGTGACTGATGAATGCTGTTTTGAAATTGCTGATGCATAAACAGGCATAGTAGAGGCTGATCCTAAAAATATTCTCAGTTTTCTTATGTTAATGTTGGCAGATGTTTCTAAGCAATACGCTGACTTTTTTTGTATATTGTTTTTAATCTCTCTGGGAAAAAAAAAATAATTAAACAAGGGAAGTCCTCTATAAAAGGAGTGGCAAGAGCTGGAGCATTGCTCAGTATGAGGCACTTAACACCGTTTTCTCTTCTCTGTTTTGCAATAGTTAAAACATTATCTAAACAGACTAGCACACTGACTCCCCATGCCTCACCCCTTCCACCCCAGCCAAATCTCAAACCCTCCTGAAGATACAGATGCCTTCCAGGACAGCTGACCTTGGGCTCTTCAAGCACACTGGCTGCCTGTGTGCAATATGAGTATGAACCGAAAATGTCAGAAATGGCCCTTTTATGTTATAGATGTAAGATTTTTTTTTCATCATCTTGTGACTATTGTCTGACAAACGTGTGGTGAGTTATCACTTGAAAAGAGGTGCCTTGGGGTTTGACCCTAAGCACACCATGTATCGACCGCTGTTTTAGGGGGGCTTCTTATTCCCTCTGGTTCTTTGTTGTAGGAATTTCCAAGTGTCAGTTTTGTCAAGAATTACTTTATAGCAAATTTAAAAAGCAATTTCCACATTTGCTAAAGAGGCAAAGTAAGGGATACAATGTATTAAAACACAAGTGTAGGGAGGGTCTCAAATACCTTTATCTGTGAATCATAATTTTGCAGACTACCTTTGCTGATGTGCTTAAATCTGAGTATGTGCCACATGCTTGGACTAGAGGTGTAGTACGTGCCATTGCCTGTATATATAGCTATCTGGTTTTGAATAGTTTTTACTTTGGGTTTTGTGTTTTGGGGGAGCGGGAGAACATGTTGAAGAAAGCATCCTACCCCTCTTTGACTCAAAGGGAGAGAGACCTGGATGGTGATTTTTATTAATTAGCGGTGGCTGAGCCCTGAAAAAAAGGCAGCATAAACCTTCCTGGCAGTGTTTTGGGGGCATTTTTTTCTTTACCTGATGTTCACACGAAACTGGTAACCTAATTCTGGTATTCCTACGAGAGTTCATTTGTAATGAGTTGCCAGAATTCCTCAAACAGATTTTAAGTTCTTTGTTGGCACTTGTGGGTTGGATTTCTTTGCTTCAGTTTTTAACACCAGTTCTTTTTTTTTTTTTTTT